>OZ010596.1:16483746-16498746 GCA_963932145.1 Acanthosepion lycidas | reverse complement strand
TTCGTCCTTGCATTGAATACTGCTGCCATATATGGTCCGGTCCTAGAGAAAATACAGAGACGGATATGCAATGTGGTTGGTCCTGATCTGGCATCTCGTCTGTAGTCGCTATCTCACAGACGTGCTGTGGCTTCCCTCTGTCTTTTCTACATGTACTTTCATAGCATCTGCTCCGACGAGCTACTGGTTCCCTAACTGCATGAATTTATGCGTCCTACTAGGTTGCCATCTCGGTTCCACCATTTCACTGTTGAAACGGCTAAATGTACCCATCTCTTCTACTCCAACAGCTTCTTATCTCGCACCTCCCGTATGTGGAACTCCCTTCCTATCACTTGCTTCCCTGATAGTTATAATCTTCAAATATTCAAATGTAATGCCAATCGACATCTTCAGATGCCTTGACCTTGATCACTGTCCTTCTCTTTATCCTTTTCCCAAACACTCCTCTTTACTCTTACTCTCGCTTTCTGTAACCCTTTGCGGGCTAGAGACACTCCCGCCTTGCTTGGGACGATTTGCTTAAAAAACAAATTATGTTGAATGGATAACGGTTGAATCTTGACTTGAACAGGTTAAGATTGTAATGAGGAGCATCTTCTCATGAATCCGGTCATAGGAAGAATCTGTCTGAGGACCTTGCTCCTTACAAATGGAATATGGAGAGAATAAGAATGAGTCGACTCAGTATACCTGATATGGCGTTTCCCAGCTGTGAATTTCCGGACTGGTGAAACCGACGTATATTCTTTGCCTGAACACCTGTTGCGAAAGTAGCTGTAGAACTAATCTCTGCGTGAGGATAAATCTAGGTTCTATCGTTACGGAGTGCCTTACTCAGTGATTCGTTAGCCTATTTCACAAGAATTTAACCTAGATAGCAACCGAATGACCCCCGAGGGAAAAAAAAACGTAGCCAGTTAGCTATAAAATCAGCTTTAGTTAGTAAAGCAGTCTATCACTAAAGAAATTACCTCTAGACAGAAAGGAAGAGAGCAGATTCCACTTTAAATGCCTTTCAACAAGTTAAAGAAAAAGAATAATAATTTCGAAATTGTCGAAATAGATTGCTAATCTATTTAGACAAAGGGAAAAGAACATCGTCGCCTGAATAATCAACAACAATTACGTGCCAATTAGAGTCTTTTTCTTTAATTAGAAATAATGAAATTAACGTGCAGTCATTGGAAAGTAATTATTTCCTCAGACTATTATCTTTCTTCTTGTTGTTTTGATACTTATATATCAGTCAATTGCACTTTCCGTCACTATTTTTAGGGCAATGTCAGGTACTTCGTCGAATTGTGCAAAATTTTCGGATTTCGTCTCTGAGTATATTATGATGACCGCAGCATCGGAGAATGGGAAAAATTAATTTATCAACTATTGTTTAGGTTGATTTTCCATCTATTTACATGCACATCTATAGATCGATTTGAAAAGGTTTCTAGTTTCTCAATAGCTCACGGCATTATCTTCTAGTTGCAAAAGCTTTCTGATTGGTTGATCGAACTATCTGATTTTAGAAATGGGGAAATTTTTGTTTTTTTCTTAATAAATATTTATTTCAATTCTTACACTCTTGCTGTGAACGCTCTGATTTTTGGTCGAACTGTGGCTCTGTTTGTCTGGCGATTTTCATTAACAGTCTAATGAAAGAGAGTGAAATTTTGATGTTTTTGTCATACACTTTTATTTATTTATTTCTCTATCACCACAGTTCTGTACAATAAAATAAAATATTGGTGATAGCGCTTCTGTTCTAACATTTGAAATTATATGCGAGACAGGCAGGTTTGAGCAAACTGAGAAAGCGACAATTATTGAAATGGTTTAAGAAGGAGAAGCAACGATGAAAATAGCCTATAGTAATGTAAAAGTTTGAATTTAAAATTAATGAGAGAAAGTTACGGATTAGGGAAAGAGAAAAACTGTCACACAGGTTTTATTTATTTCTGCAAGGGACAGTTCACGATCATGATCGCCGTAGAAAAAGAGAAAAAAGAATGTTTTTTTCATTGGCCCGTGAATTGACGTATCAGCAACAAGTGATAAGGCGATATTTCCTGGTCAAATATCTTCTTAGTATATGAATCTGCAGCTGCTCGAAATGGGGGATTTCTCTCACTCACTTCACCCTCACTGCCAATGACAATAATTTGGTAAAGTTTCCCTACTGTAGAAAATGAAAGTACTCAGTACATACCTTATGTGTTGTTCTATTTCATGTATATATGCATATATTTTTCTATTTATGTATATATGTAATTATATATGCATCCATGTGTTATGGATCTTTGTATCCAAGGATATTAGCCGCAACTTGACCACGTATGAAGAAAGGTGTGTTTGTTTTCAAATTACCGATGATGGATTACCTGTGTAATATTACCAGCTTATTGTGTAAATATTTCGTATTTCATCTTTGGATATATTATGATGACCGAAGCATCGGAGAATGTCAAATGTCTCATCCTACAAAATTCTTCAGTAAGAATTTTCACTTCTTACTATAGGAATCTGCAGCTGCTCGTAATGGGGAATTTCTGTCACTCACTTCACCCTCTCTGCCAATGACAATAATTTGGTAAAGTTTCCTTACTGGGGGCAATAAAAGTACACAGTACATACCATATGCGTTGTTGTATTTAATATTAAACTCTCTTTCTCTTGTTGAAAAAGCAGTTTATTTGACTTTCAATAAGAATAGAGACAGTGTGAATGATTGGCCTGAAGACAGTCAGAAAAATTACGACACACCGACAATGCCTATTACCGAATAACAGCTATAGTCGCTAAACACCAGTTCGAACGTCATACCTAAGAACATGTGATACCAAAACTACGTCATACTAAGTTTATAGCATTCTGGCCTAAGACCATAGTAATAAATCAGCCCAAAATGTTGAAATCCTTTTCGGCAGTGGCTTTTTAAGTATCGTCATTAAGCGTAATTATATATTTAAGATATGTTGTATAAAGCTCATGTGTATTCGTCAATTCATTGCTTAATCAGATCAGCTTACAAATATCTTATTCTAATACACTTGCTTTTATTAGAGATGGTGTTTCTTTTCTCAAGTGTCCTCTGTGCAACCATATCAGAATACGTTCAACTGCAATTATATTTTTGTCTTATACATTCTTCATAAAGACTATTTCACTTTTTCTATTTGTCATTTACTTTATTTTTTAATTTACCAGCACCTCCTCTTTTACACATGTGTTATGGCACCTATTCTATTGTAATGGACTCTCCCATAGACAATAAGTAGCAGTAGCAGTGGCAAGTTCGGATCAGTGCCGTCCCACGGTCTTTGACTGCGGACGCCTTCTGTCCAACTCTCTGCGTTAGCAGAGAGGAACCCGGACGAGGCTTTGCCGAAGGGCAAGGTTTCGTCCGGAGAGGTAGACAGAGCCTGAACCCGTCAAGGCGGGTTCAAAGGCCATATTTTTAACTGAGCCTACAGGCTCGGAATTACCCACATTAAACCGGCCTTGTGCCACATTTGATCCTTGTGGGGGGATTAATAAATATTCAGTGCCGTCCCGCGGTCTTTGACTGCGGACGCCTTCTGCCCAACTCTTTGCGTTAGCAGTGAGGAACCTGGACGAGGCTTTGCCGAAGGGCAAGGTCTCGTCCGGGGAGGTAGACAGAGCCTGAACACGTCAAGGCGGGTTCAAAGGCCATATTTTTGGCTGAGCCTACGGGCTCGGAATTACCCACATTAAACCGGCCTTGTGCCACATTTGATCCTTGTGGGGGGATTAATAAATATTCAGTGCCGTCCCGCGGTCTTTGACTGCGGACGCCTTCTGTCCAACTCCCTGCGTTAGCAGTGAGGAACCCGGACGAGGCTTTGCCGAAGGGCAAGGTTTCGTCCGGGGAGGTAGACAGAGCCTGAACCCGTCAAGGCGGGTTCAAAGGCCATATTTCTAACTGAGCCTACGGGCTCGGAATTACCCACATTAAACCGGCCTTGTGCCACATTTGATCCTTGTGGGGGGATTAATAAATACCCAGTGCCGTCCCACGGTCTTTGACTGCGGACGCCTTCTGTCCAACTCTCTGCGTTAGCAGAGAGGAACCCGGACGACGCTTTGCCGAAGGGCAAGTTTCGTTCGGGGTGGTAGACAAAGCCTGAACCCGTCAAGGCGGGTTCAAAGGCCATATTTTTAACTGAGCCTACGGGCTCGGAATTACCCACATAAAACCGGCCTTGTGCCACATTTAATCCTCGTGGGTGGATTAATAAATACTCAGTGCCGTCCCGCGGTCTTTGACTGCGGACGCCTTCTGCCCAACTCTTTGCGTTAGCAGTGAGGAACCCGGACGAGGCTTTGCCGAAGGGCAAGGTCTCGTCCGGGGAGGTAGACAGAGCCTGAACCCGTCAAGGCGGGTTCAAAGGCCATATTTTTGGCTGAGCCTACGGGCTCGGAATTACCCACATTAAACCGGCCTTGTGCCACATTTGATCCTTGTGGGGGGATTAATAAATATTCAGTGCCGTCCCGCGGTCTTTGACTGCGGACGCCTTCTGTCCAACTCTTTGCGTTTGCAGAGAGTAACTCGGACGAGGCTTTGCCGAAGGGCAAGGTTTCGTCCGGGGAGGTAGACAGGGCCTGAACCCGTCTAGGCGGGTTCAAAGGCCATATTTTTGGCCGAGCCTACGGGCCCGGGGATACCCACATAAAACCGGCCTTGTGCCACATTTAATCCTCGTGGGTGGATTAATAAATACTCAGTGCCGTCTCGCGGTCTTTGACTGCGGACGCCTTCTGTCCAACTCTCTTCGTTAGCATAGAGGAACCCCTACGAGTCTTTGCCGAAGGGCAAGGTTTCGGCCGGGGAGGTAGACAAAGCCTGAACTCGTCTAGGCGGGTTTAAAGGCCATATTTTTGGCCGAGCCTACGGGCTCGGTGATACCCACATTAAACCGGCCTTGTGCCACATTTGAAATTTAACAGATGAATCAACATAATCAGTTGATGAGTTGACTTACTCCTTCCTTTCTCTTCACTTAGAGACTGTCAGCTAACATCGTTTCCCGCGGGAGGGTCGCCATATTTATATTGCTAAAGTGTTAATGTCGTCATTGGTTTTTGTTTTTGTCTTTTTTATTGTTGAGGTTTTGGTCTTTTACGAGTTTTGTATTGTTTAAACTCAATGGTAAACCAAGATGAAGTTGATTTTACGGAATGCCTGTCAGAAATAAAAGTAAATGCATTTTTAAAAATATCTGTGTTTTGTCCTTTTGTTAAGGCTGAGGAAAAAATTAGGAAGGAAGAAAATCTCTTTTGTTAATATCGCTGCTATTATGGCGACCGATGAACAGCCGGAGGTTGGGGTCGGGCGAATTATCATAATGATAGCGCTGTTAATTTTGTTCCCAGTGGTCAAAAAGCCTGTACTTTACTGCCGCATTTCCATTTGTATTGTTTTCATAATCCCTATTGTGGAACAGATCAATAAGATTGATTTCGTTCTTTTAAGTTTTATATATATATATATATATATATATATATATATATATATATATATATATATATATATATATATATATGTGTGTGTGTGTGTGTGAATTTAAAAAGACAATAGGAAAAACTACACTGAGCCGACGCGTTTCGTCCTCTGAGGACTTTATCAAGGCAATGTAGGATTTATTTTGCTGCACGTGTTTATATACAAATCTAGAAATATACATTAAAAATATTGAATATTACTGGCTCACATTACTTTTTGCTAGACATTGAATTATGGGAATTATGGTGTGTGTGTGTGTGTGTGTGTGTGTGTGTGTGTTTGTAGCGGCTTGGACTGAGGGCTCGGTGAGCCGAGTTCGAATTCCAGCCGAATCCATTACATTCACTTACGTGCTAATACACTTGGGAAAGGTATGAATTCACTTCTTCTCCCTCCATCTATGGGTAAATAGCAAGACAGACTGGGTTCCATAGCCTTGGATGGCAACTTGTCAGCGGAAGGTTATTTGCGGACCCTGTGATGTGGCACAGAGCGCACCAAGTTTCTGTATTCAGCCCTTCAAAGAGCGTGATTGGTTCTGCACAAAGCCTTCGCCACTGTAGTCAAACAATATGTGCTGGTGTCTGGCTGTCGGTTCGTAGAAACTGAGTTGCTGACCCTCATACGTCGAATACGACGGGTGAGTCCCCCCCATATATATATATATTAGTACAGGTAATAAATCCGTTGGTATATAATTCAAGTGGATACTAGTAATATAAAATATTAAAAATGAGCCACAAAAAGAGCTGAATGTATTTATTATTACAGAGTAAATAATTAATACACGATAAAATCCAAAATCACCTCATATAAATCAATCACTCCAATTTAATTGCATAAGGTTAATATCGGGGTTAATTTTTTAAAACCTCTTCCCTTCCCCCTTCCTTTGCCACTCTCTCGTGCATTTCGTCTGACTGAAACATTGAAAAGTATAAATTCTGTATTGTTTTTTCGACCTTTTTAACTTTTCATTTTAGCTTACGCATTTAAATTTCTATTTCTGACACGAACTCAGTCCATACCTTGGTAGATAAGTTAGACGACTTATATTTTCGTCTGTCGAAATAACCTTATTCGCTATAGGAGGTGACTTAGGATTTTATTATATATATATATATATATATATATATATATATATATATATATATATATATATATATCGGGCCTAAGTTTCTGGCATATCAACACTTTATGAATAATTTAACGCCGGAATTTTATTTTGTGAGCATTGGTATTATTTTATTTCAAATATCTATTGCTTGTAATATTTTGCAATGTATTTTTATATTTTCATATCTTGAAACCAGTTTGGGGTTTCACTCTTTGCCGATAGTTGGGACCCTAATAGGGGCTATCACTCCGGGTCAAGGTGAACCTGGAAATAACAACAATTATGAGGTGCTTCAACGCTAGCCAAAACCTTTCGATCTGAAGCCTTGCTACTGGATGTAGTTTATCGTCATACCCAGGACATGTTGGGTTCTGGTGCTAATAAAATAGTGCTCTATTTATAGTACTAAAGCTATATATATTTATTATTGTTATGAATTATAGAATGTATATTAATAATAAATATACATAAATATACATTTTTTCTACAACAATAGCACAACTCATGCACAATGCAATCGGCAGGTGCTGACTGAAAACTGACCGTTACTTAATATAAATATATATATTTATACCGATATAGTTAATTAACTATCCCTGATCTGAACGAAATTATTTAACGGCTCTTGAAGAACTCGTTCCTAAGTCTTTGGAAAGATTCAAGCGTATGTCTGTTTTTCCAGAACGCGGGATAGCGCTCAACCCACCTCTCAGTATAGACCTATCAGTGTTTTCAGTGTCATTAGCAAGCTTTTTGAGGCCATAATGAACAAGAAATTGTTGATCAGCTAAATAAGAACAACCTCTTGAGCGACAAGCAGTACGGGCTTTTATCATCTCGATCCACTGCTGATGTCCTAAAATTACTTAAAATTACTGTCATTACTCACAAAATCAGTGAGATACTAGGCAACAAAATAATCTCAAGGACGAGAGCATTAGATATTTGAAAGGCCTTTCAAAAGGTGTAATACAAAGGATTGCCGCCAAAGCTCTCTAGCTATGGTATCAATGAAAGAGACTTGTCCGTAATGAAGCCCGTCCTGAAGGTAGTTGTTAACGGCCAGACGCCCGGGGCTCTAGCAATCAACACAGGCGTCGTACGGGTCGCTTCTCGAGGCAAACCCTATTTAAATGAACTTCTAAACAGAATACTCCTATCATTTGAGAATATCTATGGTACAATCTAGATAATAAAAGATTCGCAGCTGATCTCTCAGTGGGGAGAAAACTGGCTGTTTACATTCAATGCCTCGAAAACTAAACTAGTTTCATCCCGTCATCGACGATCGAACCCTAAAATACCACGAATCACCATTAATGTTCAGGGAGGCAACGTGGCCTGAGCTATTGTTCCCTGTCCCGCTCTAGTAAATGCCTTACTTTTCGCGATATCCTCCACCTTTAGAAGACCTAGATCAGGGCTAAAATGAAGAAATGCTGTTATATTTGGGCATGAGCAGCCTAGTCTTCACTTTTCATCGTCAAAAAAACCCAAAAGCGGCTCGATTCCATAGTTTTACCAGATGTAAGCTTCACAGTTAGGACCGACCATGTTATGCGCAATGTAGTGAACCACCGTCGTTCTGTCTGTATTGAATCGGTGAGAAGTAAGTTGCACTCGAGCAGGCCTCTTCCCGCGAACCAATGCTTTGTGGAACGAAATCGGTGAACAAAATAATAAAGATAATAATATATATACATTTTTTTAAAGCTTTTCACCCCAAACAAGGCAGGAAACCACTAGCACGAGAGGGGTTACAGAGAGTTGGAGTGAGAACAAAGAGGAGTGATAGAGGAAAGGATGAAGAGAAGAATAGGGGATAGATCAAGGTATCAGAGACGTCGATTGACATTGCATTTGAATAGGAGATTATAGCTATCAGGGAAACAGGAAGAGGGGAGGGAGTTCCCCAGGCGAGAGGTGCGAGACATGAAGCTATTGAAGTAGAAGAGACGGCCACATTTAACAGTTTCGACAGTGAAAGGGTGAGAGCGTGATGCCAGCTTAGTTGAGCGCTTAAATTCATGAATTCTTGGAACCAGCGAAAGCAGCTCATCGGTGCAGTTAACATGAAAGTATTTGTTAAAAAGACAGAGGGAGGCAACTGTGAGAGAGCGATTGCAGACGAGATACCAGATCAGGCCCTTGCATATCCGTCTTTGGATTTTATCAAGGACCTTGAGACAAACAGAAAGGGCTCCAGACCATATATGGCAGCAATACTCCAAGCAAGGGCGAATGGTTGATTTGTAGATTTGAAGGACCGACTCCGGTGAGAAAAAATCCCTGGTGCGCCACTGGATCCAACTTTCCTAGAGGTGGATGAAGCTATTGACTCAATATATTCGTTCCATCTCAGGTCAGCGGACAGTGTGAGACCGAACAGTCGCAAAGAGGTTCTCTCATGGAGTTGAGCGTCAGATATTCTAATGGGAGGGAGGGATGTTTCTCTGTGGTAAATAATAGACACCATTTTTTTTGAAGAATTAAAGTTAACCAGCCAATTCCTGCCCCAGTCCACAACATAAACAAATACATTTATGCGCACACACAAACCTCGATATACAAATATATAATTATAATGCAAATACAAACATATATAATTTTATGATAATTCTTATTTTTCTTTACATTTATAAGTATTGTTAGATACATATGATTGTATTTGACATTTTTATGGGGTCGCAATCGCCTCATGTTAGTGTCAAATTGTCGTAGGTGAGTCGTCATTTCGCAACTGAAATCGACCTATGAAACGTCATTTTTTTAAAATATTTTTTGTAGCTATGCATAATACGCACCCCTAATTTTGCTTATTATTTTATAGAAAAATCCGTATTATACATGGCAGAATACAGTATATATATATATATATATATATATATATATATATATATATATATATATATATTGAATAATGGATATTATATATATATATATATATATGTGTGTGTGTGTGTGTGTTGAGTAATGGGCAATAGAGGCAACATCCGTTGACTTAGACAATTATTGTTGAATATAATAAAATGAATGTCGGTTAAGACTTAACAAAAATCTTGCATCTTTCTAAGCCTCCCCACCCCCGATGATGGCCGATGCAACAGTCGAAACTTATAGAATATCTCTTCATTCCAATTCACTTATAATTTCCGTCTAATGTAAAGTGTTTGACATAGAGCGGGAAATGCTTATTGAAAATTATAATTATCTTTCATTGTTATGTGCCACAATACACGCTCGCACATACATATGCATTTTTGTGTGTGTGTGAGTTTGCGTATTTGTGTGTTTGTGGGAGTATGTGTGAATGCGTGTGTGTGTGTCTGTGTCTGCCAACTTTATTTTCCTATTGAAAACGTAAATAAAACCACTTTTTTAATGAATCTGACATTATTTCCCTAATTTTTTTATTGATTGATTTATTCGTTTTTTACGGGTTATCAACCCTGTGCAGGTTATATACAACCGGACAATATTATTAGATTGCAAGAATTTATTTTAGATAATAAAGGTTTAGTGACAGAAGTCTTACTAATTAACCCATAGCTTGGGGGAGAAGAAATGGATTCATACCTTTCTGAAGGGTATTTGCGCGTAAGTGAATATAACGAACCTAACTGAAATTGGAACTCGGCTCTCTGATTAACAATTCCGAGCCATTGCATATTACAGCACCCGCATATTAAAGCACTTGATATTCTCAAACTCTCACCTCCTGACCAGGTTCGACGTTGCTTAACTTCGGTGATCATAGCGGAACCGGTGTTACAACGTGGTGTGGCCATGAGTCTAGTTCTTATTACTATATATGTTAGGTTTATTAGATACACGTATTTGATAGACAGGATATCCAGAGACGGATATGCAATGTAACTGGCCCTGATCTGGCCTCTCGTTTGCAGTCGTTCTCTCACAAACGTGCCGTCGCCTCTCTCTGTCTTTTTTACAAATATTCTCATAGTAACTGCTCCGATGAGCTCCTTTCGCTGGTTCCCAGACTTCAGGAATTTAAGCGTTCAACTAGGCTGGCATCTCACTCTCACCCATTCACTGTCGAAATATAGCCGTCTTTTCTACAATTTTCAGAACAAATTTTTGCAGACAACGTACAGCCGACAATATTCCCGGATGTGTTTTGAAATGCACTTGGATGATTTACGGTCTGTAGACAAACTGAAATTCGTCACGTCAAACCTTTCCCTTGATAATACAAATAAGTGTAACTAATTTGAAATCATTTTTTTTTATGTCAACTCGTTGCATAAAGTAGACGAAGAAAATATAGACATCCTTTTCTAAACAGGGTTTTGTATCGGTTACGACGCCATTATATACTTTTGTGCGTATCAACAAAGCAGGGGCTGCTACAATATAAAAAAAGATATTAACTGTTTTTCTTTTAGTTTTTGTACCTCTAAGCAATGCTTCTCCCCTTAACTTAACCGACAATCTCTTCTCTGTCATCCATTTATGAAAGCTTAGTCCATTTATACTTCAATATATCGTGCCAGTGTTAAATTCTCCAAGCCTGTTATTCCTTACATGTGTCGAAGAAATTGCAATTTCGCCTTCTGAAAACAAGTGTCCATCTTCTTATTTTCCTGAGATTCCCTCGTCGGTCACATATTCTGTTTAGGGTATCCTCAGCTACCTTCTGTAGACCCGCATAGCTGTTGCTTCAAGTCTCCATTTCATTAGTGGAAAATTGTACAGAATTCACAGACATATTGGAGGAACGATTATTATATAGAAGTTCAACATTGTTTTCTTAGTTTCTGACATTATCCTATCTCTTAATACTTTGATTTGTTTATGGAAGGCATCGGGAGATAGTCCATCATTCACTGCCATATAGGAGATTAGATATTACATAGCAGTTCAGCACTTTTTCTTTGTTTCTAAATACATTTTCCTCTCTCTTAATACTTTACTTAGTTTATGAAAGGCATAAGTAGATTGTCCATCATTTACTGCCATATAGGAGAATAGATATTACATAGCAGTTCAGCAATCTTTTTTTTGTTTCTGAAGACAGTTTCCTATCTCTTAATACTTTGCTTTGTTTATGAAAGGCATCATTCACTACTATATAGGAGATTAGATATTACATAGCAGTTCCGCACTATTTTCTTTTTTCTAACGACATTTTCATATGCCGCAATACTTTGCTTAGTTTATGAAAGGCATGAGGAGATTGTCCATCATTCGCTGTCATATAGGAGATATGATATTACATATCAGTTCAGGACTCTTTTCTTTGTTTCTAAAGACATTTTCCTATTTCTTAATACTTTGCTTAGTTTATGAAAGGCATGAGTAGATTGTCAATCATTTACTGCCATATAGGAGATTAGATATTACATAGCAGTTCATCAATTTTCTCTTTCTTTCTAAAATTTTCTTTCTCTTTATATTTTTTTGTTTAACTTTTCGAAGACCACTTTCGCTATTAAAATGTGTCTTCTGTGCCGGTATCACATTTTCCATTATCATCCCAGATCCTTACAGTATTGTATTTTCATAATTTTAATCTCTCCATTTCGCAGATAATATATTGGGTTGGCTGTCTTACTACATATTCTGTTTTATTACAGTTGATTGTTAGTTCTTTCATCTTGCTTTCCTTTATTAATTATTCTCGGAGATCCTGCACTTTTTTTCTGTATCTGCCATCAACAGTATGTCATATACATATCTTATATTGTTAAATTTTATTGATGATAAATCATGGTAGACATGCTAATTCGCTTAGGTGCGCCTCGCTGTAAACATCACATAAATCCCGTGAGAAGTGACATCCCTGTCTTTTCGATCTTGTCTATAAGTATTATCTATAAGCCATATCTATAAGTCATTTTCGATCCGCATACAGACGCGTCTTTTCAAAGTAAATGACATCGATAGTTCTAATATATTTCCTAAATAAATGAAATTTACCTAATATTTGATTATATCTCTGAGATGAGGTATTATGATTACATTGCATTATTTACATTATTCGGATTGTTATCATCATCTTCATTGCGATATTCACAACGTTTCTGCCTCTATATCTCTGAGATGAGGTGTTATGATTATTTACATTATTCGGACTGTTATCCTCATCTTCATTGCCATATTCACAACGTTTCTGCCTCTATATCTCTGAGATGTGGTGTTATGATTACTTGCATTATATACATTATTCTGACTGTTATCTTCATCTTCATTGCCATATTCACAACGTTTCTGCCTCTATATCTCTGAGATGTGGTGTTATGATTACTTGCATTATATACATTATTCGGACTGTTATCCTCATCTTCATTGCCATATTCACAACGTTTCGGCATCTATATCTCTGAGATGAGGTATTATGATTATTTACATTATTCGGACTGTTATCCTCATCTTGATTGTCATATTCACAACGTTTCGGCCGTTGTACGCTCCGGCTTTCTTCAAGTAATTGGAATTTCGAACTGAACTTTTATTTCGTTCATTGAGGTATATCGTTGTGATTCCACGTGTCATGCCTCTTTCAGATGTCTCAGTAATTTCCCTTTTAACTCAAGGACACATGGCCCAGTGGGTAAAGACGTTGGTAAGATCCAGGGAGTAGACCCAAAGAGTTGTGAGTTCAATACCAGGCCACAAAAATCAAAATTTGGAGTATTGATTTAAAAGGATATAACTAAGAATGGTTCAGTTCTAAATTCCAATCACCTGACAAAGGCTGGAGTGTAAAACGGCGAAAACGTTGTGAATATGGCGATGAAGATGAGGATAACAGTCGGAACAATGTAATTAATGTAAATAAAGTTTACGTGGTAGTTCAAATAGAACTTTGTGTCATACCTTATCAAATGTTGCTTTTTTCTTTCGTGGTCTATAAAGCTTACGTTTGTGTCATACGCGTAATAATATCTGTTCTGACTCTCTAGCGGAGACGGCAGTTATCATGGAAGAGAGTAAGACACTTTCATTCCATTATCAGGCCCCGTTTTCTCACAGCATCCTCCTGATGAAGCTAGATACCTGACGTCAATAGATTTCTCTCTCCTTATTACTTCCGGTTTCTTTCTCATTCTTCCTCAAATATCTTCATATTAATTTCCGTCTGAGTTTCAGGGATTTGCAATTACTGTTATTTTCATTAATTACGTGCGAACTTGTCAGTTCAATCCCTGCATCGGTCAGGATGTACGTGGACTCAATGGAAACAGGGCACAGAATCGAAGAGAAACGGGACCCTATTTTTTTGTGTTTAGTGTAAATCTAACCTATGCCTACATTTTCTTTACTCCATTATATACTGGACCTACATCTAACCTTTTGTGTCTGATGCTAATCGGACCGATGTCTACTTTTTGAGATTCATGTAAACCGGGTATATGTGTACATTTTTGACTCTCCTCGTGTAAACCGGACCGATTTTTTTTTTACTTTAGTGTAAACTGAACCGATGTCTACTTGTAGTGATATGTAAATGCCTCACTAGTTAGCAGACAGAGAGATTATATAAGTGCCCAAACAATAAGGGGAAGGTCAGAATATAATACCCGAGTTTAAAGATTATGTTCACCTTTTAGAATCATGTTTAAAACCGGAACAATATTTATGTATTTATTGTGTTTAATCTATGGTTATCCTTCTTGTTACTACTACTACTACTACTACTACTACTACTACTAGTAGTAGTAGTAGTAGTACTCCTCCCACTTCTCCTTATTCTTCTTCTCCTATTCCCCACTTTCTTCTTCTTCTTCTTCTTCTTATTATTATTATTATTACTACTACTACTATTAGTAATCCTCCCACTTTTCCTTATTCTTCTTCTCCTCCTTCTATACCTTCTTCTTCTTCTTCTTCTTACTACTACTACTACTACTACTACTACTACTACTATTAGTAATCCTCCCACTTTTCCTTATTCTTCTCCTCCTCTTTCTATAGCTTCTTCTTCTTCTTCTTCTTCTTCTTCTTCATCTTCTTCTTCTTCTTCTAATCCTCTTACTACTATTAGTAATCCTCCCACTTCTCCTTATTCTTCTTCTCCTATCCCCCACTTTCTTCTTCTTCTTCTTCTAATCCTCTTACTACTATTAGTAATCCTCCCACTTCTCTTTATTCTTCTTCTCCTATCCCCCACTTTCTTCTTTTTCTTCTTCTTCTTCTTCTTTTTACTACTACTACTACTACTATTAGTAATCCTCCCACTTTTCCTTATTCTTCTTCTCCTCTTTCTATAGCTTCTTCTTCTTCTTCTTCTTCTTCTTCTTCTTCTTCTTCTTCTTCTTCTTCTAATCCTCTTAATACTATTAGTAATCCTCCCACTTCGCCTTATCCTTCTTCTCCTATCCCCCACTTTCTTCTT
>OZ010596.1:16463746-16478746 GCA_963932145.1 Acanthosepion lycidas | reverse complement strand
TATATATGTATATATATATATATATATTGTGTGTGTATTTAGGCAGGATATTTTTTCATTGATGCATGTTTCATTAAATAATATAGAAAGTTTTGTCTCTTAATTTTAAGTAAATTCCTTTCATATTGTCTGATAAGCTTAATAACATTATCATTGAAAGGCGAAAGTAAATCACCATATTGATATATGTTTAAATCCAATCTAAGCTTTCGGCTTACATAAGCCATTATCAAAGATGACAATTACATTTCAATATATTAAACAATACACGGACAAAACAATAATGAAAGATTTCCAGGCTATAAAAGATTTCCATGTTAGGAAATGGACAATCTCCGAAAATTATTTAAAAACATTTTTATGTTTATACATTGTCTTTGTATCTATAAAAAAAAGTATGTATAATCATAAAAATGTCTTTATATATATATATATATTGACAACTATCTATGTATATATCTCTCTAACTTTCTGTATATATATATATATATATATATATATATATATATATATATATATATATATATATGTATGTATTGACAACTATCTATGTATATATCTCTCTAACTTTCTGTATATATATATATATATATATATATATATATATATATGTATTGACAACTATCTATCTATATATATCTCTCACTTCCTGTATATATATATATATATATATATATATATATATGTGTATTGACAACTATCTATCTATATATCTCTCTCACTTTCTCTCTCTATATATATATATATATATGTATTGACAACTATCTATCTATATATCTCTCTAACTTTCTGTATATATTTATATATATATATATATATATATATATATATATATATATATATATAACACGAAACATTCACTAATCTATGATTATACACGATGAAAAAATCCCAAACTTAAAAATATTTTATTGTCAAAATCCGTATGCTATTAAGAGGAAAGGCTAAAATGGTTTAGATTATTAAATTACCTTTTTAAATCATTTTAGAATCTTCAAAATTTTGCTTAAAAAATGTGTTTTTCTTGCGTGAGTGAGTGACTATAAATTAGTGTGGGAAATTTTAGCGTCTTTTTGCGTGGAAAACACATTGATTCGGGGGAAAAAATGAAATAATAGCCGGATTTTACTGAAACCTTAGAAATGTTTGTTTTTTAGAAAATCTTGGAAAAAATAATTTTTTACAGCTTTTATCCCCCACTTAATTAATCTTATGAAATTAAAAAAAATATAATTTTTGTAACGCTTAATGTTTGTATTATAAGGTCAAGTCCTTGGAGAATTTAAATGATTAATTTCTTTTTGTAAAACAGTTACAGAAAATCTCAGAATGGTAAAATAAAAAATGCGATCAAACGAAGACAATATTTAATTATTAAAACATTTAATTGCTTTTATGAACAAGATATATTATAGACTATATTCTTAAGAATTTTTTTTCGATGAATAATACATTTTTACAAGGACGATTTTCTTTTTTTTTTATTTTATTTATAATAATTTACGAAGTTTTAAATCATTTAAAATTCTATATTAATCTCCAGCGTTTAGATAATATTGTTAAATAAATCTATATTACATTACTTACATAATTAGGACTATTATCCTCGTCTATGTTCCATATTTATTACACCGTTGTACGCTTCGGCCTTCTTCAGGTGGTTGGAATGTCAAACTGAACCCTTTATTTCGCTCACTGCGGTAGACTGTTCTAGTTCCACGTGCCATGTTTGATGGATGTCAGTTATCAGTTATCTCCTGTTAATTTCCCTCTAGAACGTTCTCCACCGCCTTAACCAAGTATTGAACTCCCACTCTTTCAGCCCTGTCACTGAAACTATCTAACTAACAATGACACATGGCACGGTGGATAAAGGCGTTGGTTAGAGCCATTGACAGGACCTAAAGAGTGTGAGTTCAATACCCGGTTAAGGTAGTGGAGAAATTTCAGAGGGAAATTAACAGGAGATAATTGATAACTGACATCCATTACACATGGCATGTGGAACTAGAACAGTCTACCCCAGTGAGCGAAATAAAGGGTTCAGTTCGACATTCCAACCACCTGAAGAAGGCTGGAGTGTACAACGGCCGAAACGTTGTAAAAAATATGGCGACAAAGATGAGGACAATAGTCCGAATAATGTAAATAGTGTACATAATACCTCATCTCAGAAATATAGACAGATACTGAAGGGCCGAAACGTTGTAATAAATATGGCGACAAAGATGAGGACGATAGTCTGAATAATGTAAATAATGTACATAATACCTCATCTCAGACATATAGACAAAACTATATTAACTAATCATAAATAGAAAAACAATTCTACCGACAAATTGTTGTCCAATAAATGCTACTGGGAGGGGTAGATTGAATCTATAGCTGTATGAAGGCTTTTCATCTATCAGAAGGAAAACTCTAATGAAACAATGAGTAAACCGTTTAAATCAAATGTCAATGGAATGTAGGATGTTTGACAGGTGTACAGGGTGCGATGGATAAATTGCCATATTCTTAATTTCGCGCATGCGCGTTGTTGTTCTTTTCATGTTTTTATTTTGTCAGCTTCACAGTAGGGTCAGTTGGGCAACGTCTGTAAGAAAAGGAGGAACATGACAATTGACTCCACGTGTAATTTGGAAGCGGCATGCTGTATTGCTTGGCATTCGCGCCGGAAGTTCCAATACGTGCATTTCCGAGTGCTTATGTATCAATATGAAAACAATGCAGAGGATTCGGAAACAGTTGGTTGAGTCTAATGGAGATTACGATGGTGTTTGGAGTGATGGCGACGTTATGCCTCATTTCTTCTTCACACAGAGCCTCAAACACGGAAACCTACATCAACAGCCTTAAAGTACTAGTGTTGCCCCGGGGCGAAGAGGTTGAACGCTGGAAGATCCTATGTCTGAAAACAGGACTCTGCACCATGCCACACAAGCAGGGGAACCCAATTATGGCTGTCAGGCAATTTCTGCGACCACAATACCGCTTATATCTAGTCACCTAACTCCCCAGACTTCAACCCCTTGATTATTATGTGTCGGGCGCAGTTGAGCGAGAGAGCTACAAAACTCATTGTGACATCAAAGATGATGACAGCCTTCATCAACTTAAACAAGGAAACCGTCCAGAAGAGTTGCAGGAGATTCCGAAATCTTTTGGAGGCCGAATTTGGAGTGATTTTACTGAATAAATTTATTTCAGGATATTTTTGTGTAACTTTGGTAAATATATCTGTTAAAATGAAATGTCAGTATTTTTTTAAAAATTGCGTAATTCAGACGACAATTCATCCATCGCACGCTCTAGATAGCATTACATGATAAATTATGTATTTGGTTTTAATAACATCATGCCGGAACATAATACGCATGTCGGTGAACATGGTCCGGGAAAATTATCAGTAAGTCTGACACTGCTACTCTCTGTAGGAATGACGAATCGTAGCCGAGTACTAAGACGCTGAATCATGATTATCACGAAATCCAGAGACCGATTCCGCTTCGCCCGTCACGCATGTTACAAGTTGCGGGGCGGGCTTGTTCCCCTGTACTCTCGATCTCAGTAAAGTATTCGAAAAATCAGCTACGGGGTCCCCAAATAAAACTTCTTGAAAAATAATTACAACTTTCAACGTTCGCACCCTTAACTCCATAAATCAACTGACTGAACTCGTCTCATCTGCCTCTGAACTGAATATCAATGTCGTCTTTATTTAGGAACACCGTGATTTTCATCCTGATGCCTGTTCTGGGTATGACGATAAACTACATTCGCGTCCTGGGTATGACGATAAACTACATCTGCGTCCTGGGTAAGACGATAAACTACATCCACGTCCTGGGTATGACGATAAACTACATCCGCGTCCTGGGTATGACGATAAAATACGTCCAACAGCAAGGCCTCTGATCAGGATGTTTTGAGAAGCGTGAAACCACCTCTTAATTACTGGTGTTCCCAGGTTCACCCTGACCCGAGTTGTCAGCCCCTGTTACAACACTCCTTCCAGGTCGTCCAAAACTTCCAATACAGCGGCTGGTCGGTGAAAATCGCTTTGATCTCAGACCTGCCCTTTCCCACGTTGTGAATTAAGTTTGATTATATGAAGGCCAAGACCGGATCGTCGCAGGTATCTTCGTGTTGGGCTGGTTCAAGCAGGACGGTGACGTACAGGAAAAATATAACATCCGAAATACTGTTTTTATATCAGTTCTCCGTACAATAATTGGTTTATATCAGCGTTTCCATATAATTATTTATCAGCCCCACCTGCGTCTAAATCGGAAGTGACATTATTGTTGACGTTGCAAAATTTTAATTTGCTGCTTTGGCAATGCTTGGCACAAGGCTTAAAATCAAAGGCTTTCGTTCGCAGACAATCACTTGGTCCTCTCTCCTGTCTCTGGTCTTGTCTCCATCTTTTCTGTCTCTCTTCTCACTTCTACCTAATTCGCATTTGTATTTGCGGACATTCGACTAAACTGTCATGGATGGATATTGCGAGGTAGAAGCATTTCTGTGAATCCTCTCCGGCTTACGTCATAACTTTGACGAATTCCCTCTCTCCACCCTCTCTTTTAATATCCTCTCTCACCGATCTCTTCGGAGGGCATGGGAGGTTCCTCCATCCTCCTTGATGTCTTATCTGCGCCTGCTACCTCGACCATTTTCCGTCCAAATTCAGCTGTTTACAAAAATCTGCTTTTTCGCTTTTCAGCCTGCATTTGCAGCTGTGTGCCAATCAACATTGTCCCCTAAGTCTGTGTCACTGTTCCATTGTTCAAACTGCTCGACGTACAATTCAAGTCGTTTATGTGTGAATTAAGTCCTCAATTCTTCCCACGGGTTTTTGGTATTAACCCTTCTCGTTTCAATGTCTCTCAGCACATAACACTTTTTTGGTGTTAACAAAACTTTCTTCCTTTTTACCGCGCAACGACAAATAATATCACAATTTTGTAAATCTAAGATTTCAAAAGAAGAGCTCTAAACTATGAATATACGCCCATGCCAATGGAACGAAGATACAAATAGATCACATCCTGATAAATAAAAAGTTGAAAAACAGTGAAATGAATTGTCAAACGTTAAACACATCTGAAGGGACCTATTTAAATTGTTCGGACTATCATCCTCATCTTTGTTGCCATATTAATTACAAAGTTTCAGCCTTTGTATGCCCTGGCCTTCTTCAGGTGGCTGGCATGTTTAACTGACCCGTTATTTTAGGGTAGACTGTTCTAGTTTCATGTTTAATGGATGCCAGTTATTAGTTATCTCCTATTAATTCAACTCTCCAAGTTCTTCACCGCCTTAACCAAGTATTGAACTCACAACTCTTTGGGTCCTGTCACTGGATCTAACGCCTTTTTTCACTGTGCCATGAGTTCTTGTAAGAATTTCTGGGTATTATTTCTGGGTATTATAAATATAATGTCTTCAGCAACGATTTTTTCCAGTGCTCATATTGCAATTTTCGTTGTTATTATTGCTTTTCCCTGGTACTCTTTATTACTGGTTCCCATATTGTATTCATTTCTATGCTTGGTCGGCTCTGGTAATTTTTATGGCCTAGAATATATGCTGATTTCTTAAGTTTACGAATTTTTCAATGATGTTCTTTGTCTTTGATTTCAACCGGATCCCAAAGAGGGCAGTGATTTCCCTTTTCTCTCCATATATGGTCAGCAACGCCTGATTTTTCCAATTCCCCTCTTGTTGCAGCTTTTTGATGTTCTTGAATCCTTACCTTAAGGGAGCGGACTGTCTCCTCTTTATATATGTTTCCACAAGTGCACGGCCATGCGTACACACAGTCTTTGGAGAGGGGAATTAACAGGAGATAACTGAAATCCATAAGGCATGGAACGTGGAACAAGAACAGTCTACCCCAGTGAGTGAAATAAAGGGTTCAGTTCGACATCCAAACGACCCGAAGAAGGCCAGATCGTAGAGCGGCCGAAACTTTGTGATAAATATGGCAACAAATTTGAGGATGGTAGTGTGAACAATGTAAATAATAACTCATCTCAGAAATATAGACAGATACATTTGAAGGATTATCTAAAAACAATCGAAATGTCTCTTCCACCATACGACTTAGCCTTGGAGCCAATAAGAAAAAACAGTCTACCTTTCCATCTTATGACTGGTCTCTTCTAAAAACAAAGTGTCATCTCAAAGACTAATACACCTGATGCTAGGAATAAGTTTGCCGATGAACCATCTCCTAATACAACCTACAATAATTTTTGTCGATTCCCATGAAAAGGATATAACAGATGACACAGATAGATAGGAATCAACAGACTGTGATATATACATATATATATATATATATATATATATATATATATATATATATATATATATATATATATATATATATGTGTGTGTGTGTGTGTGTGTGTGTGTGTGTGTGTGTGTGTATTTAGGCAGAAATCCTTCTTTCATGCACATTTAATTGAATACGACGGACAAAGTGCTTTTATTTAGTTTTTATAAAATTTCTTTTGCGATCTAATTTTTTTTTTCTTTTCGGATAATAAATTATATAAAAACTGTCCGAATGTTCTTTTTATCCGAGCGCTTTCGGCTATACATTTAGCCATTTTCAAAGATTAAATATTTTAACTGTTAAATAAGAACTAGTTTGTTGCAGTTATGTTTTATAAAATCTTTTCATTTTTCAAAACGCCGTCAATATATTGTGTCCATGTTCAAAGTTAATATTATTAAGTTTTGGGGGGTTTTTTGCCAATTAAGGAATTGTATTCTTGATCAATCAAAATTCGTAAATGATTATAGAGGCCACACTACAACATGTTTAGCACGCAGACTCACTCTACACCTTTCTGACCATAGCTCAATTAGATCTCATTTAAATATTCATGGAGACCTACCGGACACTATTCGGAACATACTTGTCGACAACACTAATATAATAGCATCATATACATGCAAAAAAAAAAGGCTAAAAATAATGGAAGCTTATTAATAAAAACAAAAAAAAACAACACTCAA
Organism: Acanthosepion lycidas; assembly: GCA_963932145.1. Classification (NCBI taxonomy): domain Eukaryota; kingdom Metazoa; phylum Mollusca; class Cephalopoda; order Sepiida; family Sepiidae; genus Acanthosepion; species Acanthosepion lycidas. Next base: position 16,471,714 of record OZ010596.1, on the reverse strand, counting down.
TAATATTAACTTTGAACATGGACATAATATCTTGACCGTGTTTGGAAAAATGAAAACGTTTTATAAAACATATATATGCCTTGCTGTTAGACGTAGTTTATCGTCATACCCAGGACGCGGATGTAGTTTATCGGCTTACACAGGACGCGGATGTAGTTAATCGTCTTACTCGGGACGCTTTAGAGAGTTAGGGAGAGAAACGCGCAGCAGTTGGGACACTATCATTAAAGATGCAAAACTGTTAGATTTATCCTTGCTGAGTGCCCAACAATGATGGCCACGTGCCACACTAATATCCCCCTAATATTCGAATGCATTCAACACCCCTAACATTGTTAGCGATTTGTAAATTCTAAAAGCTAAGAAAAAGGCGAACCTTTCTTTTTGTAAATCTGCATTGATTTAAGCGCATCTATTTCTAAACCAGTTGCTTTATAAGATTTAATGAATATATGTCGCTTTTTGTTCGATTCCCTTATTTTATTGTACTGCAAAAGTTTCTTTTATAAAGCAGCCATTTATATGCTCAAATCAAATTCATAAAACGCATCGAAAAGTTCGCACTTCCATTGATGTTTCAACAATCTTTCTCTGTTTTTCCATCTCTCTTTTTTCCATCTCTCTCTCCCTCTCTCCCTCTCTCCACACACACACAAACACACACACAAACACACATATATATATATTAATATATATATATATATTAATAATTATAATAAATATACATTTTTTAAACAATTTTACTCTCTGTTTCTTTCTACGTATATATATATATATATATATATATATATATATGTGTGTGTGTGTGTGTGTGTTAATAAAGATAATAAATATACAATATTTCAACAATATTTCGCTCTCTTTTTCTCTCACTCTACACACACACACACGCGCGCGCACACACACACACATATATAATACACACACAGACATGTATATATATATATATATATATATATATATATATATATATATATATTAATAATTATAATAAATATACATTTTTTCAACAATTTTACCCTGCTTTTTCTACGTATATACATGTACATACATACATACATACATACATATATATATATATATATATATATATATATATAGACCTAATAATAAATATACATTATTTCAACAATATTTCTCTCTCTTCCTTTCTCTCACTATCACTCTCTCCACACATACACACACACACACACACACATATATTAATAATTATAATACATATAGATTTTTCAACAATTTTGCTCTCTGTTTCTTTCTACATATATATATATGTTTTGTTACATGATGACATAAATTTTGAAATATGCAGAACAGTTTTCGTGAAATTGTATGACAAATATGGAAAAAAAAATCCTGTGACGCTTTTCGTTTTGTAGGGCTCCACCGGACTAAATTTTATTATGTTAGTAGGACTGCACACGAGCACGACTGAGAGGTGTTGGTAATTTTAAAAGTTTGTTTTATATCTAGTCGAATTCACCCTGTGTTCGTTGGGCGGCGGTCTTATCCGTAAAATTCTGCGATTGTGAACCTAATAAACGGTCAAAGTTGGAAAGTGAAGATTGATTAACGCCGGCTCAAGTTACGGCAAGTCTGTTTCTGTTTTTGGTCAAATCTCAACTTTGTAAAGAAGCAGTGACGCAAGCACCTAAAATTTACACATCTCCCTTTAGCGTTACAGTTACCAGCGCCGAAAAGTGGAATAAGAGATCCGAGTTCAAATTCCATCCTTTTCATTTGCGTTCATTTTCGCAGTATTGCACTCGTGAAAGCCAAAAAGATGTTTCTACTCCCCTTATCTATGGGTTAAATAGCAGAATAAGACTGGAATCTGTATAGTTGTATAGCAAGTAGTGTAAGAGAAAGAAAACTAAGAATTTAAAACAGAGTTCACTCTATTGTCTTTCCAAAGGACGCATGACAATTCACAGATAATGAAAAAATAAATCTGTGGAGACACATGATCGCCTACGTCTCGAAGGGACATGGACATTAAAAAATATAGCTAAAAAATCACGTACGGATTGTGATAAATATATTTACAATTAAAATTAAATTTAATCATGTTTTACATTTTTACCAAATAATGTCTGCGAATTTTGCATATCAAGTTTACTTTTCGTCTAAATTTCTGGAATGATCAGTTATCGTTATTCTTACTATTATTATTATTATTATTATTATTTATACTATTATTATACTATTATTAGTCTATTTTATGCTAAGAATCTCTCATATCCGGAATCCCTCATATCCGGAATCCCCCATATCCAGAATCTCTCATATCCGGAATCCGGCATATCCGGAATGCCTCATATCCGAAATCCCGCATATCCGGAATCGATTTTGATGTGTATATTTGAACTATTTTGGTGATATGTAGCTGATTTGAAATTTCTGTTTTACAGGAAATTTAGTTTGGATAATTGCTTATGCTTATTTCACCGTAATGGCTTGTTCAAAAGATGATGGGAATAAGAGGAAAAGAACAACTTTGGAGTTATCGCAAAAAGTGGAAATTTTAAACAGACTAGACGCTGGTGAAAGTTCATTGTAACTAATGGCTGACTTCAACATAGGAAAGTCAGCATTCCAAAGAAACTATTCTCCAGCGTTCAACATTGTCACAATAAACAAGGAAATGAAAAAGATGATTGTAATGAAACCTGGACCGAAATTGAAAAAGCTATTGAAAAACTTGTCAGTTTTATGGAAAGAAAGCCAGCATTAAGCTATGACGATTGCAATAACGCACGCAGAGTTAAAAGGTGTCTTTCGTTTAAAAAAATCCAAGCAAAACGAAATGCGGAAAAAGTTGAGAATGACATTAGAAAAGAAAGTCATTAAAAAATCCTCGTTACATTATTTGTTTTGCATACGTGGCATACTTAATTTAATGAATTTTCATTAACATTACGTAATTTATTTCTTTTTCTTTAAAATCAATTCCGTTATATTTCACTCACCATTAGCTTATTTTGTTTATTATAAGACATTGAAAATAAATGTTAAACCTGATTTAAGTTCTTTTATTTTAATCTAAATATAACCCCTCATATCCGGACTTTGTAACCAATTCCTCATATCCGGGAGGCCTTCTTAGTCCGGTTGTTAAGGATTCTACTGTATAAAGAAATATCAGCGATCAGCTTGTCCGTTTTAGTGGCCCTCATATCCGGAATCACTTATATCCGGAATCTCTCATATGTGGAATCCTTCATATCCGGAATCCCTCATATCCGGACTTTGTAACCAATTCCTCATATCTGGAAGGCCTTCTTAGTCTGGTTGTCAGGAATTCTACTGTATTATTATTCGTACTATGATGAGTTATTATTATTTATATTTTCATGCGGATTATTATCCTCATATTTGTTGTTGTTATCACGACGTTTCGGTCGTTATGCCTTCATCAGTAGTATATTTTTCCGGGTAAACTGCAGGGAATTCCGAAGTGAAATCTTTATTTGATCTACGTGAGCAGGCTTTTCTCATTCCACTACTCATGTTTAAGGATATCTCATCTAGTTCTTATTTTTATCACTACTCAGTTATTACTAACCAGATTTCTTTCTGAAACAAGAAAGGTTCTACTTAAATGACCCGGGGTAAAGAAAAGCCTTTCCTTTAAAGACGAAGACCCACCGCCCCTATGCATTAAGCAAAAGAAAGATTATTTTCTTTATATGAATATGGGTTCGTTTTACTCTCAAATTCTAACATTTGTATCTGTATTATTGTCTGTTATAATTGTTTACGAAACTTCACTTTAGAAAGCATAGTCCTGGGTTTGACGAAAAAATACATCTTGCAGCAAGGCCTCTGATCGGGAGATTAGATTTGGTTCGCTTTATTTTGTCTTACGGCATATCAACGTCAATGAGTTATTTAATGCCTACAACATTTTTAGGATAGATTCGTATGAATTGAATATGTATTCTTTGGTTTAGATTGGTTTGGTTTATTTTGTTTTACGGCATATCAACCTCAATAGCTTAAAAATGCCGGCAACATTTTTAGGATAGATTCGTATGAATAGAATATGTATTCTTTGGTTTAGATTGGTTTGGTTTATTTTGTTTTACGGCATATCAACCTCAACAGGTTATTTAATGACGGCAACATTTTTAGGATAGATTCGTATGAATAGAATATGTATTCTTTGGTTTAGATTGGTTTGGTTTATTTTGTTTTACGGCCTATCAACATCAATGGGTTATTTAATACCGACAACATTTTTAGGATAGGTTCGTATGAATAGAGTATCTATTCTTTGTAAGAATCAGTTTATATATGAGGTCTCATTGACGTATTTTTGTAAAGAGTTTTTTTTTTTTTTGTCGAAAGTCTGGATTCATTGTTTGTTTTGGGGCATATAGACAGATTGTTGGTCATTTAAGGCCGAAATTTAATTTTCTTGGGAGACTTAGTAATTTCTTTTACAAAAATTTATTGCTGGTAATATTTTTTTCAAAAATGTATTGCTGATATTTTTATTATAAAAATCTCTTTTTTTTTTTTACTTTCATAGTGTTTTGACTCCAGTTTGGGCGTTAACTATTTGTCTATACCTGGGAACCAATAAAAAGTGCTACCACCCAGGGTCAGGGTAGACTTGGTGACAGCAGCAATTAAAAGGGGATTCCAGGCTCCTCAAAACCTACTCATCAGACTCCTTGCTGCCAGATGTCGTTTATCATCATTTCCAGGACGGGGCGATTAGAGATCTTGAGAAGCGTGGAACAACCTCTTAATTAATGTGTTCCCAGATCCACTCTGTCACGGGGTGACAGCATCTGTTCGGGTCCCAATTATGGGTAAATAGTTAAACCGCCATCAAGCAAAATCAAAACCTTATGACATTATAAAAATACATTTCTATAATATAAAAAACAGCAATATGTGTTTTATATAATAATATAAAATTACCAACGAATCCTATTTAGTGTAAACTACAAACAATAGATCAATCAACATAAAAGAACTCTTTCATGATATTAATCCATATAATATCCTACAATTTTTTTAAATCGAAGTGTATTCTAAAATATGACTTGAAGAAAACTACAACATAAAACACACATATCACCGCCTCTAGTAATTATGTCCACACAAATATGTATATGCACAAAAGCTGAGTACCATCTACCATGTATTCAACCGTGAAAGCAGAATAATATCTATCTTATTTAATTATTTTAAAGCTTGCAAGAAAATATAAATTTCTGTATTAAATAGTTTTGCCTTTACACAAACAAAAATTTTAGATCGGTGATGACAGTTTAATGTAATTCTGGTTTTCAAGGCGTGAATTGAATCAGTTAATTATTTGATCTTAGTCTAGGGCATTGGTTTTACTCAGTAGCATCCCAATTTGCTTTAATGATAACGGTTAGCAAATATCAGCTGGTATCTATTGACTATGTAAAGGTATCTATGATATTTTCTTTTTAGACTGCAGTCTATTTATTGTGTTTTTTGTATCATCCCCGTTTTGCATAATGGACAGCCGCCATTGTTCAAAAATTTTATTAATGTCTTTCTTGCAAGTTTTACAGACTATGATATCGTTTGTTTTACGGGCGGCTTCTCGTCAACAGATGAAGCAGAAAAGATTACAATATATCGTGTGCAATTGCGAATTCAAGGACAGTAAGCAATTTACAATGGCCGGATATACCAAAATAGAATATACTGTTTTTATGTCTTCATTTTTCTAAAGCAGGAGTATTATTTGCCGTCCGTCTAGGATGTCGTATCTTTTTCAGATGTTTGGATTAGGTAGAAGACCAGCGGAATTTGTATAGAATTTGATTCGATACATCTTTGCGCATTGAAATAAATGAGCTTTGCGCATTTGGACATGTGAATTAACTCCAGGAACTGTTTCAGTGAAATATACATATTGCGATGGATAAATTGTCGTCTAAAATACACGAAAACACTGACATTTCATTTTAAAAGATATATTTGCCAAAATTACACAAAAATATCTTGAAATGCTAAAGTCAAATTTATTCAATAAAATAGCCATTGTCTACAACCACGGCCTCAGGACGCCTTCGGAATTTCTTGCATCTCTTCTGGGCAGTTTCCTTGTTTAAATTAGTGACTTCTGCCACGATCCTAGCATTCAGTTCATCTTTGGTCTTACAAGGAGTTTTGTTATTCTCTCACTTAACTGCGCCCCACACATAATAATCAAGTGGTTGCAGTCTGGAGAGAAATTGTCTTACAGGCATGGCTGCGTTCTTCTGCTTGTGTGGCAAGGTGCAAAATCCTGTTGCCCGATATAGGGTCTTCCAACAGCCAGCCTCTTGACCCAAAGCAGCACTAACAACGCAAGGTACTTAATGTGGACATCCGTGTTGAGGTTCTCACCAGTAAATTCGGCAGACCTTTTATTGTCAGAATGAGTTTTTCGATCTGCCGTACCTTCGTATTCACCATTAAAATCATCCAACTCTTTCCAAATTCTCTGCGTTGTCCTTAGATTGACACCCAAACACGCTGAAATGTTCGTATTGAGGCCTCCGGCGCGAATGCCATGCAATACAGCATAATGTTTCCAAATTTCTGGCGGAGTGAATTGCGTCATAGTGCTCTTTTCCTCACATATGGTGGCCAACACTACCCTACTAAAATGTCCAGGTGACAAAATCAGTCTACCTGCGCTGCCTATATTTGACGATGAATCAGGTGATCGTATTGCTCGAAATAGAATCGTAGGTATCATTTATATGGTGACCCTCGATTTCGGCGGATGAGGGTCGAACTTAGCCACTAGAATACTCATCGAAATGATATAATTATTATTTTAATTGGTTGTGTACTGGAAGATAAACGAGAACTACTGCAAAAAGTATCACGATGTCTCCAAACAGCTCTCCTCGTTTTTGAATTCAGAGTATACATTCTATTAGTCTGGTTGCCAATCAAAACGAGAGATCCTAGTATTCTCTGCTATGTAAACCATAGCTGGAGAAAGATGTAGTCATTCTTTTGCCACGTGCATTAGTACGAATTATCTGAACATGAATCGATCGGAATTTGAACTCTCCTCAATGATTACACCATTACACTATCCGATTATACAAATATAAAAATATCCAGGTTACTTATTGTTAAGGGGTTCACCCTTTTTGATACAAGAGGACTCGCCCAGTGTCTACTTGTACTGCTGCCGGTGAATACCCGGGAATGATACAGTGAGATAGTGAGAGTGTGAGGTAACCGCTTTGTAGGAGCCACAGTTGCGAGCACGTAGACTCAGAAGGAAGTCATACTTCGATACTGAATTTCCCAGACTGTATATATATTATTACTGCTACTAACCACATTTCTGGATCTACTAACCGTATTACCAATTGTATTATTACGTCAATACATTTATTTGCTATATTTCATTTCTGCGTTTGTCATTCATTTGAGACAGGATTTCATCCCGGAATCCATAACACTTATCAATGACTAACTTAAAGTTTCGGGATATTTCCCTTATCGATGTCCACACAAAAATAATGTATTATTAGCAGAATATGAATTTTCTGTAAATGCTTATTCCATAGGCTAAATTTTCAGTTGACAATTTTCAGTTATTGTAATAAAGTCACGTTGTTATTATTAGTTAGTGTAGAAAATTTTGTATTTATATATGTGTCATAATCCAGAACATAAAATATAATCAATAACTTCACCTATTTTATAAGAAAAATCCTGGTTTGGTAATTGGCCGAGTAACAGAGGCTCAAACGATACAAAAGGGAGTATTGGCTTGGATGGTACCATTTTCACTCGTGCTGGTTACGTATTTTCTATTCAATGTGCATAATATAATTGCTGAGTTGCGTGTTCTATGCAAAAATTTTACAAAGTTGTAATCCTGTCATTCGTCTTGAAGGCAGACAATTGTGTTCGAAATATTTATATTTTAGCATTAAATAACCGATAGAGATTGATATACCTTTA
>OZ010596.1:16448746-16458746 GCA_963932145.1 Acanthosepion lycidas | reverse complement strand
TTAACACTGCGTCTCCGGCTCCCCAACCGACTCCTCAAGTTTGCATTTATGAGAGGAGGAAGAGTTCATTCTACTGTAGGAGGGTTTACCACAACAGAATCCACATCACGTTGGTGAGAAAGCGTCTGAAGTCGAGATGCCTGGTTAGCATCTATTATATTGCAGATGCTTCTTTGGATTTTGTCAATGACATCGAGATTAATAGAAGCAGCACCATACCAGATACGGCAGCAGTATTCAATGTACTGAGGAATGGTAAGATTTGTAAATATACCAGATGGATACGCGTTCTGGGTATGACGATAAACTGCATCCGCGTCCTGGGTAAAACGATAAACTGCATCTGGCGGTGTGGCCTCTAATCGGGAGGTTTTGAGGAACGTGGAACCGTCTCTTGGTAGCTGGTGTTCCTGGGGCCGCCCTGACTCGGGGTGCTGGCGCAAGTTGAGGTCCTAGCTCTGGGAAAATACTTGAGCCCAACACCTCCATAAACTGGGGAAAAAGCAATATGAAAATGCAATTTTTTTTTTTTTCAGCAATGCATTTTGGTAAGGAATTGTTGCCAGCAGTAGGTTTTGGGGGGAAGGATTATTACCAGCAATGCATTACCAGAAATGCATTTTTGAGGGTAAACGGTATTGTCATTTTTGAGTGAGAGGACGTTACCAGCAATATATTTTTGAAGCAGAAATATTGCTGGCACTATATTTTCGGTGAAGAATATTCCTGGTGATAGATTTTTGGATCAAAATATTACCAGCAATGCATTTTTGTGGAAAAAATATGTTAAACACAATACATTTTTGAAAAAATTATTACAAGCAATAAAAGTCTTGTCGGCATTAAATAATCCATTGAGGTTGATATGCCGTAAAACAAACCAAACCAAACTAAGATAGATAGATAGATAGATAGATAGATAGATAGATAGATAGATAGATAGATATGAACAGACTGAAATGAAGAGATTCAGATAGATAGATAGATAGATAGATAGATAGATAGATAGATAGATATAAACAGATTGAAAGGAAGAGTTTCAGATAGATAGATAGATATGAATAGATTGAAAGGTAGAGATTCAGATAGATAGATAGATAGATAGATAGATAGATAATGAACAGGCTCAGATAGATAGATAGATAGATAGATAGATAGATAGATAGATAGATAGATAGATATAAACAGATTAAAAGGAAGAGTTTCAGATAGATAGATATGAATAGATTGAAAGGTAGAGATTCAGATAGATAGATAGATAGATAGATAGATAGATAGATAGATAGATAGATAGATAGATAGATATAAACAGATTGAAAGGAAGAGTTTTAGATAGATATATATGAATAGATTGAAAGGTAGAGATTCAGATAGATAGATAGATAGATAGATAGATAGATAGATATGAACAGACTGAAATGAAGAGCTTCAGATAGATAGATATGAATAGATTGAAAGGAAGAAATTTAGATAGATAGATAGATAGATAGATAGATAGATAGATAGATAGATAAAAAATATTACCAGCAATAAAAATCTTGTCGGCATTAAATAACCCATGTCGTAAAATAAACCAAACGAAGCAAAACAAACCAAGATGGATACTTACGAAAAAAATTCTGCCACGACACACTGAAGCAAAAGAAATTACAAAGAAATCAAAAGGGTTGCATGTACATGACTGCGGGATAAACTTTTCCATGCAGGGAACATTCGGTATTCATTGATTAAAAAGTTAGTGTTACCATCGGTTGAAATTTATAAAAAGAATCTTTCAAGAAACTAGGAAGGAAGCTACTGACGTCACCATTTGTATCACTTTGTGTGTGTTTCTATTATCAAATATATCTTAACATAAAATACCCAGTGATTCTTTAAACTGTCTGCCACTAGAGTTGTCTCCCTTGCTCTGATGATTTAAGAATTATCGTGAGAAGAGCCGTTTCCATACAGGTAACATGAGATGTTCATTGACCGAACAGTCATCAACCTTCTCCAGGTTATTTAAAGCCAGAAAATATTTTTAAATTGTAAGAATTTTTAGAGATAATAATTATTTACTGACACAAATGTTATTAATTAACTACAGCTGGAGGAGAGATGAAGTGGATTCATACCTTTCCCAAGAGCATTTGCGTAAGTAAATAATAATTGTGAAAAATAACCGTTTCTATGCGAGAAACATTCAGAAATCATTGATCAAAAAGTTAGCGATACCATCGGTTGAAATTTATGAAACCTTTCTTTGTAAACAATCTTTCAAAAAACTGTGAAGAAAGCTACTGACGTCACCATTTGTATCACTTTGTGTGCGTTTCTATTATCAAATGGCTTTCATCAAATATATTAGGTTGGTGCAAAAATAATGACGTAATAATGTCGTTTTTTAACGTATTTTTTAACGTCAAAAAACGACATTATTACGTCATTATTTTTGCACCAACCTAATATCTTGACATAAAATACGAAGTGAATTTTAGACTTTGTCTGTCACTAGAGTTGTCTCCCTTGCTTTGATGATTTGTCTAAAGACTTAAAAACCCATATGTAGTAAGAGCCGTTTCCATACAGGTAAAAATTAGATGTTCATTGACCGAACAGTTATCAACATTCTGCAGGTTATTTAAAGCCAGAAAATATTTTTAGATTGTAAGAACTTTTAGAGATAATAATTATTTACTGAAATTATTAATAAACTATGGCTGGTGGAGAGATGAGGTGGATTCATACTTTTCCCAATCGTATTTGCGCTTTGGTTAAATAGTATTTATGAAAAATAAACGTTTCTATGCAGGAAACTTTCGGCATTTATTGATTGAAAAGTGTCTTATCGTCGGTTTAAATTTACAAAACCTTTCTCTTAAAAGACTTTTTTTTCCAGGAAAATCAACCTTTCAAGTCTATTAACTGTTATTACTCTTTCCATTACTGTTGGATGTTTCCGTCCTAGCCTATTATTTAAGATAGTTTGGAAAGCAATTATCATTATTCAACTTCTAGTTACATGTCATACCATTTTAGTTTTTGCCGATGTTGAAATTTTCACGCGCTAGTATTTGATAAATATCTTCATTTTCCGTTATATCGCGCCAGTCTACGATATCCAACGATGGACTCTTCTCTCCTAGACTCTTAGAGTAAACATTTTCAATCACGGATCTGAGAAAATGCAGCTAGTAGCTTAGATGTTTCTCTACGAGTCAGACACCACGGATAGCATCCATCTGAGAGAGTAAATCGGACCGGGCTATTTTCAAACATAACTTGCGATCTTGGAACAGTGTGTTGGTTTTGTAGCATCTTGAATAAAACTATCCCTATTACACCCTATCCTGAGTTCAATTTTCTTTATCTCGTACAATCATGGTTTATAAAGATACATACACCGACGTATTTCAAGCGTATCTACCTTGTGATCATACTTAAAGATGAGAAGAACTTGGGGAGTAAGTCCTGTGGGCATAGTCGGACCGGGAGTCAAAAGAAAACAGCTCGAGATTGCATCCAATCACGTTCTTTCAACTCCTGTCAAATATACACGCATGGAAAAATATCTTTGGAGACATACACACGCACACACACATACACACACAAATAGATATTCAGTTGTAGGGATATTAGTTTATAACAAACTAATACAAACTAATAATTACAAAATAATAATAATTAGTTTGTGAAGAACTAATATACATATAACTGAATATGTTAGCTCTATCGCTGATATTGAGCACTTTCCATTAATTACTGTGCATATATATATATTCATCCGCAGCAGGCTGTTTCGCTGTATCACAGCTATTCAATGTGGCTAGACGTCCGATTGATTCAAGCCAGGATCGAAACCCGACCGATTTGGTATTAGTCAGAGATCCTCCCCCTAGGCTATCGTAGCACGGCAGAGAGAAAGGAAATTTTAACGTTTTCTATACGAAATACGACAGAGTCCCGAAGAGCTCAACATATATATATATGTGTGTGTGTTTGTGTGTAAGTAAGTGGACACTGTGGTCAATATGCATTATGGTTAGTGAGAACTACTAGGTTGGTGTCAACGGTTATATTTTAGTTTTTTTTCTAGAGGCTGTTGAGTGGAAATAATTGTGGATCCGGATGCGTTATTTGTAACTATTTTATCGTTTTGTTTGTTAACTTCTTTATCATTATTTATTATTGTTTACCTAAGTATCTGTTGTTGATTATTATTACTATTATTATTATTATTATTATTATTATTATTACTATTATTATTATTATTATTATTATTATTTACTTTGGTTTATAGGTAGTTTGTTATCATTTAATTCATTTATTTAGATTTTTATGGGTTTGTTTATTTTATGTATTTAGCTTAAAATATGGAACTTTTTTCAGTATATTGCATTTTTCATGGTGGTATTTTACAAGATATTTATGTTTAGTTTTCGATGTTTATGCAACGATTTTTTTGTTTGAATTTCTGCATTATGAGATAAGGTTCTAATTGTTATTTAGTAGTCTGTTGGTCTGGGAATGTTATTATAGCTATTTTTCCTCCAGTCAAAAGTAACATTTTTTTTATTTATTGTTGTAGGTTCATGTTGTTTTCCATATTTATGATGATAATTTTAGTTTAATTTGGTGTTCGTTTTAAATTGCCCACATATGTTTAGAAAGCATTATTCTATTCGCTTATTCATAAAGGATGCTTTGTGTGAGCAATTTATCTGTTTCCAGGGCCCTTCAGATACTCCTATATATATTCTTTCTTCGTTATGTGCTAATTTTTCAGAAGCTTGGTATATTATATTGTTTTTTAAGCAATTACCATTTAAAGGACATTCGTTTTTTTTATCTGCAGTTATAGGCAACTTCGGTCTGGGTGGGTGGATATTGATTTTTTTTTTACATTTTTATTATTTGTGTGATGTTCTCGATGATTTTGTAGCTGATTTTTACTTGATGGGGTAAGTGTTTGTGTATGAGTTTAATTAATATTTTTCCTTCGTTTCTTTTTAGGGTTTTATTGTACGGGGATTTGAACCATATAATGTTTCTTTTCCTGTTCACTTTTTTTTTTTTTACTGTGTGGTGTGTATGGGAGTGTTGCTAAAAATCCACAATTTTGGGTACTGTTTCACAATTTTGTCTGGCTCCGTTGAAGAAGGTTTCACTGGAAGAACTGTCAGATAAGCTGACAATGTCATTTTTATTACTTCAAATGCTATGTAGTGGTAGCTAAATGGTGAGAGGTCAAGTTCAAACTCCGGTTGAGAAAAGATGTTTTCACTTCGCACTAATACCCCCGGCAAAGACGAAAATATCAATAAATGGTTTAAATGAGAAATGTTATTGATTTTAAAGAATTCATATGTGCAATGAAAATCAGTACATTATGCCGGAAAAATGAAAAAAAAAAAAAAACGTTTTTTTGTAGAATATTAAAAAAAAATATAGAATTGAGGGAAAAAAACAAATTTATATCCTACATATATGATTTATTTCAAGGTAAAAATAGAAGTATTTTCTTAATTGCTTGCAAGCAACAATTCTAACAGAATCAATGTTTATGGACAAAGTGAAGATTGTCAACAACTTTTAATTCTAATTGATGCGATTATTTAATTTAGAGGCAGAAAAACGCGGGCAAAGAAGCCAATATATATGTATATCATTCTTGCATCTCTATCTCATTATATATTAGGTTGGTGCAAAAATAATGACCTTATAATGTCGTTTTTGACGTGAAAAAATAGGTCAAAAAACGACATTATTACGTCATTATTTTTGCACCAACCTAATATATATATCTATATTTCTATCTATCTATCTATCTATCTATCTATCTCATTATATATATATATATATATATATATATATATATATATATGAATATTGGGGTGGGAAAATCAAATAACTAGATAATAGCAACTGTATACATGTGCGTTAGCGTGCATACACAGTTAAGGGAATAAATATTTACTGAATTTAGTTTAAGGTGTAAACAAAAGAGTGCTCAATGTGGTTAGACAGAGAAATGAGAATTATATATTAATAAATATATATACTTACATTCAAAATAAAACTTAAGTTTCGTTGTTCTACCAACTCATCAGGCAAGAATTATTATTTTTGATTAAAAAAATATTTTTAAATCAGAAATAATAAGTCGTGCCTGACATACACACACACACACACACACACACACACACACACATATATATATATATATATATATATATATAAAAGTGAACATAGAAATCAACACTTAAAGGCGACAGTCTGTGTCATGCTAGATGCAATCGTCAGGCCACTTCTATGTTCACTTTTATATTTACACAAGCTTTATCTCTGATATTGAGCAATTTATCCCATAAATATAGCACATGTTAAGACTATATTTCTTCATACATATATATATATATATATATATATATATATATATATATATAGCTGAGTTCAGTTGCCGCAGTAAATCATTTCTAAATGGATTTTATTTGTTAATAGCAGAAAAAAATAGCATTATTGCTATTTTCCTGAGAATTAGCATATTTTATCCGTAAACACTTTATCATTTTTGAAAAGGCCATTTTCTGTCTTTAGAATTTTCACCAACTTTTAAATTGTTTAATTTGATTTGTAAAGTGTGATGTAGTCGCACAGATTTTCTGATTGCCATCACTAGTTTCTCGGGCTTGGCATAGTCGGGAGTTCTGTTGCCAAACATAGGGTCATCCCAACTGCCGTAACTTCGTAATCAGCATTAGACTCATCCAACTTTTTCTGAATCTTCTGCACTGTCCCCAGATTGACACTCAAACAATCTGAAATGTTCGTATTTCAGCTGGTGGCGCGAATGCCAAGCAGTACAGCATGCTGTTTCCGAATTTCTGGCTGAGTGAATTGACTCATTGCACTCTTTTTCTCATATACGGTGCCTAATTGCCCTTTCTATCAGTGTAGAAGACAAAGTCAAAAAAAAAAAAAAAGACGCGCTTGCGCTAAATTGAAAGTATAAAATCGCAACAAATTACCCATCGCAACCTGTGTGGGTATATATATATATATATATATATATATATATATATATATATATATATATATTATTTACATTATTCGGACTATTGTTCTCATCTTTGTCGGCATATTTATTACAACGTTTCGGCCGTTGTACGCTCCTGCCTTCTTCAGAGGTGGTTGGAATGTCGAACTGAACCCTTTATTTTGCTCACTAGGGTAGACTGTTCTAGTTCCACGTGCCATGTTTGATAGATGTCAGTTATCAGTAATCTCCTGTTAATTCCCCTCTCCAAGTTCTCCACTGCCTTAGCCGGGTATTGAACTCACACTCTTTGGGTCCTGTCACTGGATCTAACTAACGCCTTTATTCACTGTGCCATATATATATATATATATATATATATATATATATATATATATATATATATATATATATATATATATATATATATATATATATATATATATATATATATATATATATATATATATATATATATATATATATATATATATATATATATATATATATATATATATATATATATATATATATATATATATATATATATATATATATATATATATATATATATATATATATATATATATATATATATATATATATATATATATATATATATATATATATATATATATATATATATGGCACAGTGGATAAATATATGTATGTATGTATGTGTGTGTGTGTGTGTGTATTCCAGACCTAGAAATTTATTCAATATTATCACTACATAGTGGCAATAGAAATAGTGAGACCAAGAAGGAGTAACATGTTGCTCCCGTGAAGGGTAGCATCAGCCATATTGATGGAGGGCTAAAGTGATGATTCAAGGGGAGCAGTTTTGTTTTAAAGGTTTACAAGCCATACCTTGCTCTTATTAACCGCTGATTACAGTACATTTTCGAGAACAACTGCCAGTTTTATTTTGTCAGACCTACCGGACATATTATTTATTAAGAAAGGAGTAAATATTTGTGTTATTCGTGTAAGTACGTATTTAGGAACTGTTGTCATCGGGAAGGTCGTCAATAAATATATGAAACAAAGTAGGTTCAAAGCTAGTGCCCTGGGGAACCCGCGCAGATCATCTAAAATCGTGACCGTCCAACACGACCTTCATTACACGATGTGTTAAGAAAGGCCAGAGATACCAGAGCACGAAAGGAGTTCATGTTAACGAAAAGGAATTCGCTTCGTCATTTTTCAAACAATATATAAATTATGTTCTACAAAAGTTTTGTTCAAACATATATGTTTATATTGTGTACTTAGGCAGCAATCCTTCTTTTATACATGTTTCATTAAAGGCAACTGACAAGGTAATTTCATTTAATTGTTCTTGTGTTCGTACAAATGCTTTCTTGTCTGGACACTTTGTGCTCTGGGATTCCGAACGCTATACTTTTAAAATAAAATCATCCTTAATAAAGATATGTTTAGTGGTACAAAATTTTATCATTGCCATGAACAGACAAAAATTATTTTATTATTACCACTCATGATAATAAAAAGTAAAAATGAAAAACGCGCTAGCTAACAGGTTTCGTACCTCGCTCAACAGAGCTAAATGTAGATAAATAGAGTAAATTATTTAAAAAAGAACAATGGACAAAGTGTACTGAGGGTGTGGGGAAGACCCTTCCCCATAGGGCTCTCATGATCTCAAGTAAAATGATGAACTCAGGTTTATTACTTCTACTCCCTGCAAAAATGCCTACCCATTGGGCATTGTTCAAGCAATTATTAAGAATAAAATTGCTGAATGCAACAAAGTCAAACCTGCTATAGTAAAAAGATGTCCTGTGAACCTACGCCATCATTGGCTCGGTAGTATCAGGGATAGGTTTGCTAAGCAGGTTTCTACCGCAGTTTGACATTGTTACTTTGCCGCTAACACTCGTGTTGTTTTCTCTACCAAGCCTGTCCTTCCGTCTATGCGTAAGGATGTTCTCCCTCCACATCATAATAGTTCATTAATTTATTCTTTTAAATGTAGTTGTTGTTCGCACTACATAGGGAGAATGACGCAAAGGCTGGATGTTAGACTAAAAGAACACGTTCCAGCAGAAATCCGAAACCATTACTACACTTCCTTGGATATTTTGACCAACACATACGGGTCTTCCATCGCAGAACACCTTATAAATAGCCATAATTGTGCTGCTAGTTTTAGTGTGGACTCATTTACCATCCTTAGCAGGTTCCACTCTAATTACCGCCTAAAAGTGTTGGAGGCAATCTTTATTCTATCATTAAAGCCTTCTCTATGTAAACAGAAGGACTTTGTATTAGGCCTCTAACTAATTACAATTTAATTTTTTTCTCTCCTCCCAATACACTTTGTCCATTTTTCTTTTCTTTTTTATATAATTTACACTATTTACCTCGATTTAGCTCTGTTGAGTGAAGTACAAAACCAGATAGCTAGACTGTTTTTCACTTTTACTTTTTATTATCATGAGTGGTAATAATAAAACTAATTTCTGTCGGTTTATGGCAGTGATAAAATTTTGTACGAGTAAACATATATATATATATATATATATATATATATATATATATATATAGAGAGAGAGAGAGAGAGAGAGAGATATCGTTGTGGCCTGACGATTGCATATAGCATGAAACAGACTGTCGCCTCTAAGTGTTGACTTCTATGTTCACTTTTATATATATATATATATATATATATATATATATATATATATATATATATATATATATATATAAACATCTTTGGTTGAGTAATATCAACAAATTTTGTCTATGAAATGATTCAGATGATTTTTTAAATTTTCGAATTGGCTCCTTCATGTAATCGATACTAAAGAATAAATTTTACCAAAATTACATGAAAATATCTGGAATACTAAAGAATATATTTTACCAAAATTCCATAAAAATATATTGAATACTAAAGAATAAATTCATGCGATAAAATCACTATTGGCTTCAACCAAGACCTCCAGACAACTTCAG
>OZ010596.1:16418746-16443746 GCA_963932145.1 Acanthosepion lycidas | reverse complement strand
TTGGTCTCTGATGATGCGTTGGCCGAAAGGCAGCCTACGTCCGGATATTTAAGAACAAAAAAAAATGAACATAAAATTATGTTTATTTAAATCAATATTCCTGTTGGGTGGTATCAGGTCTTTGTTTCAATATATATATATGTTGTATGAGAGAGAGAGAGAGAGAGAGAGAGAGAGAAATAAATAAATAAATAAATAAATAAATAAATAACCGTTTTAGAAAGTTTAATAAAAAAATATTAGATTTTTCCAATAATCTCGATAGAATATGTTTTAACGCCAAAAATGTGACTCAAAAATCTATACACTTTACCATTCTTTGGAAATTCCTGCAAAAATCAAATAATCTTCGGATTTTAATGAAATCTTCAGGAGTTATTCACAATTTTACAAAATTATTTCATTTTTGTATGTTTTTCACAGACTCTTTAACTCTCAGTAATCCCTCCTTGTGTCATATTGGCTTTGTCGCCTTGCTTGGGGATGCAATCTAGTTCAGTCTGCTCATATCTATCTATCTATGTATCTATCTATCTATGTCAGCCTCTTCCTTTCTTTCTTTCTTCCTTTCTTTCTTTCTTTCTTTCTATCTATCTATCTATGTCAGTCTTTTCTTTCTTTCTTTCTTTCTTTCTTTCTTCCTACCTGCCTTAGTCTCTACTTACTATCTATCTATCTATCTATCTATCTATCTATCTATCTATCTATCTTTCTTTCTATCTCAGTCTCTTCTTTCTTTCTTTCTTTCTTTCTTTCTTTTTAGCTGCATTGGTCTCTACTTACAATCTATCTATCTATCTATCTATCTATCTATATATATACATATATATATATATATATATATATATATATATATATATATATATATATATATATATATATGTTAGTTTCTTCCTTCTTTCTTTCTTTCTTTCTTTCTTTCTACCTGCCTTAGTCTCTACTTACTATCTATCTATCTATCTATCTATCTATCTCAGTCTCTTCTTTCTTTCTTTCTTTCTTTCTTTCTTTCTTTCTTTCTTTCTACCTGCCTTAGTCTCTACTTACAATCTATCTATCTATCTATCTATCTATCTATCTATCTATCTGAGCCTGTTCATTATCTATCTATCTATCTATCTATCTATCTATCTATCTATCTATCTCAGACTATTCATATCTATCTATCTATCTCAGACTATTCATATCTATCTATCTATCTATCTATCTATCTATCTATCTATCTATCTATCTATCTGAGACTGTTCTTTATCTATCTATCTATCTATCTATCTATCTATCTATCTATCTATCTATCTATCTATCTATCTATCCCAGTCTGTTCATATCTATCTATCTATCTATCTATCTATCTATCTATCTATCTATCTGTGTCTGTTCATTATCTATCTATCTATCTATCTATCTATCTATCTATCTATCTGAGCCTGTTCATTATCTATCTATCTATCTATCTATCTATCTATCTATCTATCTATCTCAGACTATTCATATCTATCTATCTATCTATCTATCTATCTATCTATCTATCTATCTCAGACTATTCATATCTATCTATCTATCTATCTATCTATCTATCTATCTATCTATCTATCTATCTGAGACTGTTCTTTATCTATCTATCTATCTATCTATCTATCTATCTATCTAATTATCCGGGTATTTTATGTAAACATTATTAACCGTTTATTTTTTTTTATCTTTGTAATCTTCCATCATGAATTTTACCAAAGCTTATTGCAAAAATATTCTTGTTGCTAAAAGAATCTGTGATATGGTAACGGTTATTGATGAAGGAGTCTGTCAAACTTTAAACAAGAATGGATCTCTGGCTCTCGTCGTAGATATCGCTGAGGTGTTTCACAAGATTTGTCTTGTTGATCCTCTTCCCAAGTTGACGTGTTATGGTGTTTCTGACCGATTTTTTTATTTGATTCAATCTTTCTTATCAAATCGCTAAATGAAGCTGTTCTGGATTGGCCACTCCTCTACATCTTTTTATATTGATCTCGGTGTTCCCTGGTCCCTTATTCTTGGACCTATATTGTTCTTAACTTTCATCAGATTATTAACCATTGTTTGAAAACAGCTGGTCCCGATATTAAGTTGCTGCTAAACCAGGAAAGATTAAGAAACAAAACGATTCTTCATTTCAGGAATTTAAGCGCAGTACTAGATTGGCGGTAAGGTCTTATCGTTTTACTGCTGAAACTGCTAGACTTAACTGCAAGTTCTATGCTAACGGTTTCCTCTATCGCATTTTCCGCTTGTTTTATATATAACCCGGATATAAGAGAGTTGTCGGGACCGGAGAAGAAGTATCTTATATCCGGGTTTCTCTTATATCCGGTTTTGGTCTATTTTGTTTAGGTAAGTATAACTCTAATTTGGGACCAGAGAAAATCTCTCTTATATCTGGGTTTCTTATATCCGGGTTACACTATATATATATATATATATATATATATATATATATATATATGAAGAAAAGACGACGGACATAAGAACAAGACTTATCCAAACATTTGGATAAGTTTTGTTCTTTATGTCCATCGTCTTTGTCATGTTGAATTGATAATGTTAATTATATTTTATGAATATGTCCTGAAGATGGTATATTAGACCGAAACGTCCGACGTTGACATTATATTAACATTAAAACAGCATAATTGTATATAAGGATTTTTGCTTGTTTTTCCGTATATTTTTCTTCATAATGTCGGATCTATATCCATATATTTGCTTACATATATATATATATATATATATATATATATATATATATATATATATATATATATATATGTAAGCAAACATATATATATATATATATATATATATATATGTTCTCAAACACCCATTAACTTCTTATGACTTAGTGGCTTTAGTATCTTCCTTGGTGGAGAAAGGAATAAAAAAAGACGAACAGTTTTAAGTTGATTTCTTTTTATACATCAAGTGTTATCTGTTATTCAGAATGTCTAAGTCGCGTTTTCGTTAGCCGTTTCCTCTGGATTTTACACCTTGTAGTAATAGTCGTAAGTTATTTTATTCTTTTAGCTGAAGTGTTGTCAGGTATTATTAATATTAATCTAGTATTTCAACGTATTTATGGCGCTCTTGATTGTAAAACTCGTGTTGCGAGAAAAAACAGAAATTCAGACGAAATAAATACGCGGTAAAAATCAATATTAGCGACTGGGTGTTGTCCATTTATGTTTATGGGGTAAAGCAAAAATAAGAGATATCGAAGCAAAACAAATTCATTCTTATACAATTTCATGTTTTGGGTTCATTCATATCTATATATCTAGATAGCTAGCTAGATTTAGTCATATGTAGTTATAGCTATCTATCTATCTATCTATCTATCTATCTATCTATCTATCTATCTCAGTTTAGTCATATGCATGTATGCATGTATGTATGGATCTATCTATCGATCTCAGTTTACTCATATGCATGTATGTATGTATGTATGTATCTATCTATCTATCTATGTCAGTCTGTTCTTATTTATCTTTTTCAGTCTGTTGTTAACTTCATATCTATCTCACTCGTTATTTTTCTTATCTATTATCTGTCTATTTATCTCGATTTTTTATATCTATCTTTTTCTCTATTTTTCATATCTATCTATCTATCTTTCTCTTTTTTTTTCGTATCTATCTATCTATCTATCAGTTTATCTGTATTATCGATCTATCTCTCTCTATATGTATCTATATGTATATATACATACATACATACATCTATATATATATATATATATATATATATATATATATATATATATATATTCCAGTCTGTTCATATCTAACTATTTATGCATTTTTATATGTATTTATTTTTTCATATTATCTCCGTTTGTTCATATCTATCTATCTATCTATCTATCTATCTATCTATCTATCTATCTATATCAGTGTAGTCATATCCATCTATTTAAGTGTAGTCATATTTATGTATCTATGTATCTATTCATTATCGTATCCGTCTATCTCAATTTATCTGTATTATTGATCTCTCTCTCTCTCTCTATCTATATATATATATATATATATATATATATATATATATATATATATATATATATATATATATGTGTGTGTGTGTGTGTGTATGTATTCCATTTTGTTCATATCTATTTCTGTCTATTGATATGTACTTCTCTTTTCATATTATCTCTGTTTGTTCATATCTATCTATCTATCTATCTATCTATCTATCTATCTATCTATCTATCTATCTATCTTCATAAGAATCTATCAATTATCCTTTACTACAACCATTTTAGCCTTATATCTCTCCTTTTAAAAAAAAGGCAGATTTACGCTCGGTAGGAAAGGAAATAAAATAGCATTGGCCCGATAGCCTCAGCAGCCATGACACAGCGCAGATTCCCAGGCAGTGAATATATTTTATTGACAGCGAATGTCAGGCCCGAGATAAGAAAGAAGTAAAAACAAAAAGAACTAAATGTGGGTTTATCATAGGTTTTGACACCTTTCTCGTAAGACTAAAAAAAAAAAAAAAAAAAAGCTGGCTCATGAGATGCATTAGGATAAGAATTCATCCCCAGTCTCCCTAACATGCTTCATGTCATTTTGATCCGGAAACTCTAATCGATACGTGTTTTTATTAGCGTACCTTTCCCTAATGCCCAGCGGATTCGTTTCTATCCACGTACGTATTTGGATCAAACTGATTTTATGACGTCACATGCATTCTTTGTACGTACATTTAAATCATCATCATTATCATCACTACCACCACCATACCCACCATCATCATCACAACCACCATGACTATCATCACCACCAACACTACCATCACCATTATCACCACCAGCATCCTTATCATCATCATCACCACCACCATCATCATAATCTACATAATCCTCGCCACCATCCCTTCTACCACCACCATCATCATCACCCTCATTATCATGTGAATTATCGTCAGCAGCAGCAGCAGCATCATCGCCATCACCTCCACCACCACCATCATCATCATCACTAACCTCATCATTATCATCATCACCACCACCACTGCCATCATCATCATCATCATCTCCATAATCCTCACCACCATCCCCTCCACCACCATCATCATCATCACTAACATCATCATCATCACCACCACCATCAGCACCACCACCATCATCATCATCTACATAATCCTCATCACCATCCCCATCTACCACCACCATCATCGTCATCATCATCATCACCACTACCACTATCACTACCATCATCATCATCATCATCTCCATAATCCTCGCCACCATCACCTCCGCCACCATGATCATCACCACCACCATCATCAACATGTATGGCCACTGTGCAGCAGCTGAACAACCGGCCAGTTCCTTCCTATATGTCTGGCTTGAAAGTCGAAG
Source organism: Acanthosepion lycidas (assembly GCA_963932145.1). Lineage (NCBI taxonomy): Eukaryota > Metazoa > Mollusca > Cephalopoda > Sepiida > Sepiidae > Acanthosepion > Acanthosepion lycidas. The sequence continues at coordinate 16,438,345 of OZ010596.1, read as the reverse complement.
AGATGGCCATTCCTGTGTAGCCCTAGTGTATATCTGTAGGATGCCCATTACTGTCCAGGTCAAATTACGACCAATGTCCCTTCACCTTGGGCACGGAAAACTAGCTGTTGATTCCATCGGAGTTGGGGAAGCTTCCATCCTGACCGTTGGCTTCATTGTAGGAATACCGTATCATTACCAAATTAGCGCACGTATGTAGCCCTACTGGATATCTACCTTTTCAACTTCAAAATGATAATGATCAACTTAAAAATGGACTTATTTTCAGGTAAAAAATTTGATCAACTTCAAAATGGATTAATCAACTTCAAAATGGATTAATCAACTTCAAAATGGATTAATCAACTTCAAATTGGAAAACAACTTCAAAATGAGAAATAATCAACTTCAAATTCAGAATTAATATAATACAAATAAATTTAATATTTATTCTTTTATTTTTACTTAAAAGGGATATAAAAAAATATAAACGTTCCTAAGTAAATTATTTAAAAGATAACATCATCTAAGTTAATTACAGAGGGAAGTAATTCCAGATACGAAGTTAGTGCAAGTCTCAGGGGAAATATTATTAACTGCCTCGGAGATCATCGCTTTTAACTTGCTGAGGCGGAATCCTTTAGTAGTTAAAGATTCCTGACCATCACCTCTTAAAATCCCAACAGTTGAGTCTGCCACACTTCTTTTTACGTCAGCTTTAATGACTGACCAAACCTATTCAATGGGATTTAACATCAGACTATAGGGGGCAAGTCTGAAACTTTGGTGTTGCCTAAATTCATCCTCCTCCACAACATCTTCAATTGAAGTATGGCAAGGAGCGTTATCAATAACTAAGACAACTTCCCTTTCATAAATTTCATTTGCCTTTCTAAGGCACTCCTTGGTTCATTCTTTCGCATCCTCTTTTTTGAAAGAACCTCTTTTAATTTTATGATGAATTAATCCATTATTATTGATACATCCAAGAACATGGATGTTATCTCCCCGCGATCCGACCGCGATTGTAGTGCATCTCATGCCTTTTTTAGAGCAACCTTCTTTTCTTGAAATATGGAGAGTAAAATTGGTTTCATCCATATAAAGAATTGGTACACTTTGGGACTGAAATTCTAATAAAGCTACTGCGTAATCCTTACGTTTCGCCTTATTGACATTATTATTGCTTTTAAAGTAAAGGTCATGGAGTCCAAGTGCTTTCTTATATATTCTTTCGTCACACGGACCTCATACTTTTCGACCAACTTATTTACAATGTCTTGAAGAGTGACCCTAGGAGAGTTTTCAATTAATTCGGCCATAAAATGCTTATGCTCTTGCGTAATTTTATTACTCCCCTAGAGTCACTCTTATCAGCACCCTGGTCTAACCAACAGTATGCTGTTGGCAGAGGCACGCCAATTTTTCTTGCCAGGTCTTTCCAATTTCCTGCTGCGGCATGTGCAGCTAAAATCTGGGCCTTTTTTCGCCAGCCACAGATTTCTTGAGGTAAGTCCTCTTTGGAGCTGTTGCTAATTCTTCTTCAGCTTCTTTTGTAGACGTTTCTCCAGCATCATCATCAATCATCATTTTTGCCCATACGGGACTTTCTCCTCCTACTTTTACTGTAGGCTCACCCAATGTTTTCTTGGCCTCTAAGTTGTTTGTATTTTGGTTTTTTCTTCATCTATATAATGAAGACGAACACTCAATTTCCTTACTAATGGGTTAAATTAATTGAAAAAATAATTTTCCATTTATGAAAAAAAAATATCTCAATTTAAAGTTGTTTATTCTTATTTTGAAGTTGATTGTTTTTAGGTTTTTGACATTTTCTCAATTTGAAGTTGATTAATCCATTTTGAAGTTGATTGTTCCATTTTAAATTTGATTGATCCAATTTGAAGTTGATTAATTTTTTTTACTTGAAAATAAGTCCATTTTGAAGTTGATTATTATCATTTTGAAGTTGAAAAGTTATAGTCACCGTTCTCATTAGAAAAGGTTGCCGGAGAAAGTGTTTTAGTCGTGCTATGACCTGTCGATGCGACAGTAATAACTGACAGAGGGCCTGTAGGACTGAACTAAGTATCTGAGAGCAAGCGGAAGGAAGTGAAGACTATAAGGATAAGGAGGATAGATAATGATTGATATTTAAACTTAAAAGAGCTCACAGAAACATCCGTCGCGGTTCGTTCTTGGCAATTCTTAGAGAAAAAAAAAACTGAGTGGAATTTTTAGTTACAATTTGAATACAGGGGAAATGAGGGTTATTCAACGATGTGTACGTGTCATGGTTTGCCCTGGCTGTAAAAGACAGAACTGATGGAAATCGGACTAACATAAATAGATATGAGAAGAGGAAAATAATCCATCCATCTATCAAGGTATTTATTTATTGTTCTCCATTTCTTAACTGAAATTCCTAAGAATTATTATTAAATTAAACGTGTTTAAGGTGTAATAAGCAGTGCTAGGGGTGCGGAAGTTGTCTGAGTGAACTCTTGTCCTTATAATTTAAATGTCGGGGAACTCCCAGTGATTCAAGTCTGTGTGCGTTGGATGGATTGTCCTAGTTGTAAAAGTTAAAACTGTAGGCAAATTGGCACAGACGAAAGATAGATATGAACAGACTGAAATAGATAGATAGATAGATAGATAGATAGATAGAGAGAGAGAGAGAGAGAGAGAGACTGAGACATAAAGAAACTGGGAGAGATAGGTAGATAAATAGATAGATAGAGAGAGAGAGAGAGACAGACAGAGAGACTGAGACCTAAAGAAACTGGGATAGATAGATAGATAGATAGATAGATAGATAGATAGATAGATAGATAGATAGAGAGAGAGAGACTGATACATAAAGAAACTGGGATAGATAGATAGATAGATAGATAGATAGATAGATAGATAGATAGATAGATAGATAGATAGATAGATTGACTGAGACATAAAGAACCTGGGTGAGATAGGTAGATAAATAGATAGATAGAGAGAGAGAGAGAGAGGGAGAGTGAGAGACTGAGACCTAAAGAAACTGAGATAGGTAGATAGATAGATAGATAGATAGATAGAGAGAGAGAGAGGGGGAGAGAAAGAGAGAGACTGAGACCTAAAGAAACTGGGATAGGTAGATAGATAGATAGATAGAGAGGGAGAGAGAGAGAGAGAGAGAAAGAGAAACTGAGACATAAAGAAACTGGGATAGATAGATAGATAGATATATATATATAGAGAGAGACTGAGACCTAAAGAAACTGGGAGAAATAGATAGATAGATAGATAGATAGATAGATAGATAGATAGATAGATAGATAGATAGATAGATAGATAAAGAAACTGGGAGAGATAGATAGATAGATAGATAGATAGATAGATAGATAGATAGATAGATAGATAAAGAAACTGGGAGAGATAGATAGATAGATAGATAGATAGATAGATAGATAGATAGATAGATAGATAGATAGATAGATAGATAAAGAAACTGGGAGAGATAGATAGATAGATAGATAGATAGATAGATAGATAGATAGATATGGACAGACGTAGACAGATCGATAGATAGAAAGAGAGAGAGAGAGAGAGAGAGAGAGAGAGAGATGGATGGATGGATGGATGTGCGGTGCGGAAAGAAAAGATCAACACCAATAACAAATGGAAAATCATGAAAAGTTCATATCCTGACAAGGCTGATAGTTAAATCTACAAACAAAGTTTGGGTGAAAGACAAAATTAATTAAGTAATAATCAGTTAATAATTAACCATAATCAGTGTTTAATTCAAATTCGTAATGAGTTAAAACTTCTGAGATACAAGATGAAGAAAAGAAAATGTCCTTTCTTTTTTTCATAATTCAAAATTATTTTCTCTCTTTATTTTGTCAACGTTTCTTTTTTCTTTCTTACTTTTAACCATCTTTCCTTTCTTTCTTTTTTCTTTTTTTTATTTATTTCTATTAACCACCATCCTTTCTTTTATTCAACTTTTACTTTCTTTCTTCCTTTATTTATTAATCTTCCTTGCTTCTTTCTTTCAAAAAACATCCTTTCGTGCTTTCTTTCTTTTCTTTTCTTCTTTCTTTCTTTTTTCTTATTTATTTCTATTAACCACCATCCTTTCTTTTATTCAACTTTTCCTTTCTTTCTTTTTTTCTTTCTTTATTTATTTATTTTATTAATCTTCCCTACTTCTTTCTTTCTTTCTTTCTTTCTTTCTTTCATCCTTTCTTTCTTTCTTTCTTTTATCCACCTTCTTTCGTTTCTTTATTTTCTCATACTTTCTTTTTTGTTCATCCACCATCTTTTCTTTCTTTCCTTTTTCTTATACCAAATTTTTCTTACTTTCTTTTAATCACCTTTCTTTCTTTTTTTCTTTCTCTCTCCTCCTTTTTTTGTTACTTTATTGTGAACATTAATGTAAATTTTCCTTCTGTTTTTTTTTCAACAAGTATTTCATTCATACTGTAAAAAACGAGATTATGTAATTAATTTCCCACTTGTCGCAATTATATTCTCTATTTTAATCTACACATTAAACTCTATTGTCGCAGGTTCAAAAAGATTCATGATTTTTAAATCATTGAAAATAAAGAAACGAACATCCAAATTAAGCTAAAAAAGCAACAAAAGCAACAAAAAAAAAAATATAAAAATAACGGATTGAAAGCCTGATCTCATCTATTTACTAATAATAGTCCGTTGGGGATGTGCAGATAAACTAAGGAATTTGCTGTAGCATTGAGTTAAATCAGAAGGAATTTTTATGTTAGGTTGCGTGAACTTTTCTGCATCCACAAACAAATCAACAATTTCAATGTAAACAAGACAAAAGATACATGCAATTCAAAATCGATAAATGCATTTATATACAAATAAGATATGTACAGAATATTTTGAAGATGTTATTGTGTTGGTGTGCTCGTGATATTTGTAGTTTTTGTATGTCCTTTTTATGTTTTGTGTATCTGTGTTACAGTCTTTTTAGGAAATTGTAATTAGTATTTAGAATGTCGGTATTATGTTTTTAGAAATGAGTCATTTCTACCTTTGACTGCGAATGTTGAGTTCGTTCGATGTCGTTATTTACTTAGAATAGTAGTGAGTGGTAATTCACTTTAGATAAGTAAAGTTGTTCGGATAGAATTTTCGGTGTTCACAGAGTTTTCTTCGATTTGGGCTCGCGAGTGAGTCAGTAATGGTTTAGTTTGCGCGTTAGTTTGCGCGGCAAGATTGCAGTTGCAAGCGACGTGGATTATATTAGCATATCTCTGTGCTCGTTCGACTGACTGATTTATCGTAGATGATCAAAGAGAATGTATAGTTTGAGATTCTTGAATGACGAAGAAGTTCGAAGAAGATATTGAACGGGAAAGATTTGTCGTCTCGATTAGCGAGACGGTGAATTGTAGTCGTCATATTTTTAAGCTTGAGTGTGTGATCGAAAAATGATCTGTTGCTGATCTGCCCATGTCTGCGTCTGCGTCTGCGTCTGCCTCTGCCTCTGCCTCTGCCTCTGCGTCTGCGTGGTCACACGTGCTTTGGGTTCTTTTTAAGAGGTCATGATCACGTGGGTGGCTCCAGAGCGATTTTGCGCCAAAACTTCGAAGTGCACGTGCGGGCGACCCGATTGGTAGAAATGAACCAATCACAGATAGATTTACAAATGAAAGTTGGAATAGTGCATTACACGAAGAAGGTAAGATTGGGCTAATAGACGAGCACAATAAGTCCAGTTGTGTTTATTTATTGGCGTCTAGTAATGCTTCCCAGGTAGCCTAACAGACAATAGGTCGTTGAGCGTGATTAGCCTAGTAGTCTTGACAGAGATCGTTCTTCTTTGAACAATCTGAACTGAATCACAAAGAACTCTGGTAAAAAGCAGAAGACACATTACCAAAGGAGTACCAACAACAGCAAATATTACTCGAAGAGAAAATAATGGCATAATCTAGACGTTGAAGCACCACACTACTTGAAATAAAAGGTATCGAAAGAGGGACCCATCAGTACTAGAAAGACCGATAACAGCTACTGGACTTAAACTCATTTGCCTGACAAAAATAGTTTTAAGAGAAAGATTTAATAAATTTCAAGCGAAAGCAGTACTGGCTACCAAATGTTTCCTTATAGGGAAATGGCTAATATTACCATTATTATTACCAAAGCCAGGATATAATGCTACGTAACTGTTGAATATATAAATTCAAAATATCATTGATTGATTCGTTTTCTACGGCTTATGAAAAACTTGCAGGTTATTTAATGCCAGAAAACATTTTTAGAATGTACGAATCTTTTCTTTTCAGATAATAATGGATTTGTAATACAAGACTTAGAGCTTAACCCATAGCTGGAGGAGAAAAATGGATTCGTATCTTTCCCAATAGTATTTGAATATAACGAACCCAACAGGATTTGCAACTCGGCTCCAAGCGATTATCTATTCACCAACCACACATCCACGTATAATTCCCAAGCGGTCACTCATCTAGGTACTGACCAGGTTCGAAGTTGCTTAACTTCGTTGATCGTACGAGAACCTGTGTAAACCTCTAACAGAAAGAGAAAACACAAGGTAATAGATATATAATTGTCTTATAATACATATATTATAATAATGTTAGGTTGGTGCTAAAATAATGACGTAATAATATCGCTTTTTGACGTTAAAAAATACGTCAAAAAACGACATTATTACGTCATTATTTTTGCACCAACCTAATATATTATCTTATTATAATGTATATTATAATATATTAATACATTATAAGAGATAATAGATATATAATATATAAGATGTATAATGTAGTATGACAGACACTGAGGAAACTATGAACGGAACTTGGGGGGCGCGTCTAGCATGAAACATCTTGTCGCCTCTAAGTGTTGACTTCAATGTTCACTTATATATATATATATATATATATATATACACACACATACATACATACATACATACATATATATATATATATATATATATATATATATATATATATATATATATATATATATAACGATAGGTATTTTTTAGATATCTAGAACAATATTGCGAAAAAATAAATGTCGAATTAGAAAGGGTTTTAATTTTTTTAAATTTTATAATTTTAAATTCTCATTGAAAAAAAAAAAAATCTTAATGTTTTTAAATCCCCAGCATTCCTCGTTCGTGCGCATGCGTAGTCGCACCAGCATCACAAATTCAGTCTAATGAAGTCCTCAAGGACAAAATGTGTCACACGCAAACTTTTTTCTCATTATAATACATTTTCCCCATAGCTATCTATCTATCTATCTATCTATCTATATATATATATATATATATATATATATATATATATATATATATATATATATATATATACAAATGAATATAGACTGAGCGCCAGAACAGATGGAGTGAAAATCTACAGTTCGGAGGATTTGCTTTTTAAAAAAGTACTCAATACAAATTAGAGCAAAATATAAGGTTGGTGCATAATTATCAGGCGTTTTTAAAATAATATTTATCACAAGAAAAGAAACAATAATTCAACACTAACATTTTAAAATGATTATTCCGGAGCAAATTCACCATCGACACGCATTTTTATAACCTAAATATGAAATGATAATTTTATTAAAAAAGAAATTTTGTTAACAAATAACTCGCCTACAAAAACGCCTGATTATACACTAACCCACAAAGACACTAACAAAGAGGTAACCACTTTTTTTTAAAGTTTCCCTAATAAATCATTTTTTCACAAGTCATCTATCATGGCCTGACGAAGTACAATCATAGTATTGAAACATGAAAACGATGTAAAATGTGTTTATTATAATCTTTTATAATAATAATAATAATAGTAATATATATATATATATATATATATATATATATATATATATATGAAATGGACAAAGTCCGACAATTATTTTTAAGACATTTTTATGTTTATACATTCTTTTTATAGATACAAATATTTAAGTAAATACTCTGTTTATAATAAACAGTATTAAATAACATTTACCGGACTGAATATCCGAGAATTTTTCATAGAAAATATTTATTTATATATTTGTGTCTATAAAAAGAATGTATAAACATAAAAATGTCTTAATAATATATATATATATATATATATATATATATATATATATATATATATATATATATATATATCTGTACGTATGTGTTAGTATGTGTTTTATGTATGTGTGTGTGTGCGATATGCATAGAGGCTTATAAATAAGAACACTTGCATAGTCCATAATTATTCATATCATACAATTTTTACGGATCGTCATTGTTTTCGATCATAATTGCACGTTTCTTCACAAATGCTCGGTGATAAGTCGATTTTTATTCAGCCTGGTTGACTTGTGATCTTTTTCAAGAATACAATTTTCTTTACTTTGCAATTTTTAGGGTCTGAACGCATCGAATAAATATTTCTTCTTGCATGCAAAATGTCGCTTTACAATAACGTTTGCCATTTGTCATCTTCTAACCTTTCGCGATTTGCTATCGAGCGAGATTTGCATGGACGTAATTCATGAGACTGGGCGGAGATTATGAGTCAGGCTGGTCGAAAGGTGAAGAAAAGCTCCTTGAAATAAACGATGTCTGACTTTATTTGGCTTTACTGTTTTTATCATTTACTATTGACTTCTGATTTATAAACATTGGCATTAATGAAACTTTCACGTTATTTCTTAACGGATTTGAAATGTACGAAAATGGAGCAGTAATTGTGTAACTTGATACGTCCATATTAGCTGATACTTACCTGGCTCCGTGCCTGTGCTGGTGGTATCACAGCTACGACTAGCTTGGACCGGCTCTGTCCAACTTGGACCAGCTATGACAAGCCAAGACCAGCTATGGCTGGCTTAGACCAGATCTGATCAGCTTGGAGAAGCTATGACCAGCTAAGACCAGCTAAGACCAGCTTGGACTAGCGGCCCGAGTGAAAACAGTCGGATCCCCACGTTAAAAAATGACGTTGTCATAACCTTACGAGGTGAGGTTGGTTGGTTGGTTGGTTGGTTGGTTGGGTTTTATGGCATATCAACCACTGTGGGTCATTTAATGCCAAATTAGGGTATATATATATATATATATATATATATATATATATATATATATATATATATAAATACACATATACCTATACATATATTAAATATACAGTACTATTAAATATAAAATATATAGCTGGCAACATTATTGTTTCAAAAACATTGCCGGCAACATTATTTTTCAAAAACATAGCTGGCAACATTGTTTTTTCTCAAAAACGTATAGCTGGCAACATTGTTGTTTCAAAAACGCATAGCTGGCAACATTACTGTTTCAAAAACGCATAGCTGGCAACATTATTTTTTCCCAAAAACGTATAGCTGGCAACATTATTGTTTCAAAAACACATACCGGGCAACATCATTGTTTCAAAAACGTATAGCTGGCAATAATTATTTTTCCAGAAAACGTATAGCTGGCAACATTATTGTTTCAAAAACGTATATCAAGCAACATTATTTTTTCCAAAAAACGTATAGCTAGCATCATTATTGTTTCAAAAACGTATAGCTGGCAACATTATTTTTCTGAAAACATTATCTGAAGCCTTGTTGTTGGACGTAGTTTATCGTCATACCCAGGACGCGGATGTAGTTTATCGTCATACCCAGGACGTCTGATGAGGTGAGGGGTCAAGTAAATATCTATGTATTTATTAGCTGGCATTTCATTGCTGAAACTGGACCGAACGACTACGCAATGATTCGTCTAAGAAACTCTGAACGAGAGGTGCTGAAGATAACATCAATGAAGCTAAGTGACAAATGTTATATTTTTATCTTCAATCGGTGAGCTAAGTTCAAATCCCAATCATTACGTTCACTTTTGCGCCAATATCCTTGGGAAAAGTATGAACCCATTTCTTCTCTCCCAGATCTTAGTTAAATAGCAGGATCCCATAGCTTTGATTGACAAAGAAACAAGAAACCTATTGACGGAAAACTTCTGCCTATCCTACATCAATCTGCCACTGAATGGCATGCCACTGGCGTTTATCACTGTTGGCCCATTCTCGGCAATGTTACCACTGGGGGACACCAGTGGCTGCTACCATAGGCCAGCTGACGTTGCCATCGCTAATCCGTATAGTGATCCGAATCGAGAAATAGTATAGTGAACAGTGTAAAGAATAACGGCCCGTATAGTACAGAGGATAGAATAGAAATGACGATCTGAATAGTAATAAAGGGTGGACTAGAAATGCAGATCAATTAGACGTCGTCCACTTCCATCATATATGCGTTTCCTCTATGATCACGTGATCCACTTACTTCAATAATGGGATCGCCTGTGTTTGCTCATTAGCGATCTAAATAAAATCTCGCTGTCGACACTCGAATTTGTTCAAACTCAAGTGTCGACAGCAACAGTTTATTCCTATATAACAGGTAGCCATTTATGAGATATGATCGCCCAAGCGTATATCACAAAAGGAACTAAACTAACTGAATATATATATATATATATATATATATATATATATATATATATATATATATATATATATATATATATATATATATATATATAAGATTATATATATATATATTTATAAGTAATTATACTCGTCTGGAAAAACCTTAGGTGTTTTGGTTTGTAAATGAACAAACCAATACCCAAGGAAAAATAAGGAATAAAAAAGAAAGAACTAAGAACATGTAATTCAGTTGAAAAAAATCATCCAGAATCCAAGCTCAGAGTCCAAAGAAAAAAACCCCAACACGAGTAAAGCAAAAATAACAAGGCAAAGTTCTCAATACACTAAGTAGAGCAAATCCAACTATGAACCTAAAGAGCCAGGCAAACCTACCGAGGTTTCACCTACGCGAATCCTCAATCGTCAGCGTACCCTGACGATCAGCGTTGGTGAAACTTAGGTAGGTTTTCCTGGCTCGTTATATATATATATATATATATATATATATATATATATATATATATATATATATATATATATACTGAGTAAAAGGTATGTAATTTTCTATATGTCAGAACAATTTTTTTAAATCTATCACAAAGTGGAAAAATTTTCACTGTGACATGTTTTGTTCGCTAAGAATTCTTCGGACTAAAGAGTTGCATGCGCAGACGTGACTACACATAAGTGAACATTGAAGTCAATACATATATACATACAAACACACACACACACGCACACACACACACACACATATATATATATATATATATATATATATATATATATATTTATATATATATATATGTATGTATGCATGTATGTATGTATGTATGTATGGACATTGATATTAACACCCAGCGGAGACAATCTGTTTATTGCTTAAACGCAGTCGTTATAACCTAACGATTGAATATATATATATATATATATATATATATATATATATATATATATATATATATATAGGAATATTATAAAAAATATAATTTTAAGATATGCTCTATTTTTGGGTAAAAGTGCATTTTCCACCCTTGAGTCTTTGGGCTGATCGCACTTAACCCATGTCTTCGTATTCGACCTTGCCGCCAAATGTGGCCCAACCAGGAGTTTAGAACTCCTGATGGTATCGTTCCCAGTGTCACTGCATCAGGCAAGCCCTTCCACTACGACCAGGAGCTTACCATCAGAGGTACGCATATAGAAACATATGTGCATAGACACACACATATATATTTTATACTGGCTGTCGGAGTAAACATTTAGTCATTCGATGCTGTCGTTTCTTCTGAACTAACGCTGTGGAAAGTTTTGATTAAGGTAGTCTCTTACTGCGATGGAATACTGATTTGAAATTATGATTTGGATATATTAGGTCTAAAGCGTAAAACAAATATTGAAATAACTATAAGCTTTTCTTTATATATTTTCTTTGGTACCTTTGTGTGTGTTCCAGTGCATTATTTGTATTTTACATCTGTTTTTATCTGTACGTTGGTTAAACTGAAGGCAAATTTAAATGCATTTCTCGAAACCGCGACGAATTGGCTTTCTGGAATGCTCTTTGAATGTAGAAAATGGCGAATTTTAATAGCATTTATTCATTGTTATTCATTCTTTTTTTTTTAAACTGATTGCTGATATTATCCCCAATCATGAACTGAATAATATATACTGTGGTCTCTTTAACGATGTCTCGCCACGTACGATTTTGATACGCTAACATTGAGTGACTTAATTCCATCTCCTTTTCCGGTTCGTTAAACCTCACCTGAGTTAACGTAATAGAGTTTTCCCGGCCGTAAACAAATCAGTGAAATTTACTTGATGTCTTCCTTTTTAATCCAGAGAAAATTGGATGAAATTCTATTATATTCCTATAAAGCCGAGGACATAAACGCTAACATTAATGTCTGAGGCTTTATTAAGATTGCATTAACAGTTAGACATTTCCTTCCAGACACAGACTTGTATCGGGGAAGGTTTGACGTAATGACTATGGATACAAAAAGTGGAACTGGTGAACCCAGTTCAAATTCCAGCAGGGATTTTTGTTGACGTTTTACAGTCCTACCCTTGGGAACAAGGAATCGTCTGTTTCCCACCAGAACCTGATTAGTAAATACAATGACGGCTCGTTAGTTTTGTCAGGGCCGTCTTGGAGAAAAATTACTCTGAATAGACAACGAATCTGAAGAGGAAAGAACTCTCTCCGGCTATCTTTTTCAAGACGTACTCATTGCCATACATGTGACATATCATGGGTTATAGGGATTTATTCATGTTTACTGCTGTTTAATACGTGAGTTATGCAACGGATAACGGCTTGGAAACAGAAATCGAAGGACAGGGTACAACTTCCGGCAATGATCGTTATATTTATTTTCATACAAATGGCAACTGTAATATGGGCTGTTTCCTTTTACTGAAATTTCTGGATTTCATTGACCGATCTTTTTTCAAGAAAATAAGTTTCTCAAATCCATTAGTTCATTCCCGTATTCATGGCGACTTCCTTCCTGGACGTTATTTCACTTAGTGTGGAATGTTAGCATTTTGATTATGACATTTTCTCTTTGATTTCCATCAGGTTTGCTTTGTTTTATGGCATATCAACCACAATAGGTTATTTAATGCCGACAATTTTTATTGCTGATAATATTCTTTTTACTTCAAAAATATACTACTGGTAATTTTTTTTTTCAAAAGTGTATTGCTGGTAATATTTTTTTTCTTTAAAGATTTATTGCTGATAATAATTTTTTACAGATAATTTCAGAGATTAAAGCTATTTTTAGACTTTCATAGTATTTTGACCCCATTTTCGGTGTTAAACTATTTGCCCATAGATGAGATTCTAACAGGTGCTACGACTCCCGTTCAGGATAGACCTGGGAACACCAGCAATGAAGAAGTGGTTCCACGCTCCTCAAAACCTCCTGACCTTGCTGTTGGACGTAGTTTATCGTCTTACCCAGGACGGGATTTCCATGAGGATGAGGATGATGATAGAATATTGTGAACAGAAGAAATCCACTTAGCTTCAAATAGGCTGAAGCCGTGTAACATCTGATGCCATTGGCATCAATGAACACGTGTCGTGTCCCCTCAGGGCGTAGACGATCAAGGCCCTCAACAACCTCCTGCTCTTAATAAGTGTTGTCTTTTTGCTAGTTCCCCTAAACACTGTTTCGCCATCCATTTACTAAAGCTCACTGTTATGCATTGTTTCCTCTGTGCCTCTTGCGTTCAATCTATCCTGTGTGTATCAACTTTTCCAAGCCTTCTTTCCTCATTATGTAAACTAGAAACCTTAACAGTCTCTTTCTGATGTTAAGTAGAAGTTTTCTTTTTTCTTTCATTTTCTCCAAAACTTTTTCGTTGCTCACATGTTCAGTCCATGGTATCCACATCATCCTTCTGTAGAACCACATTTCTTTTGCTTCACATCTCTTTCTCATCTCTGAGAATTTTGTCCAGCGTTCATGGCCATATAGAAGGACAGATATCACGTAACAGATTAGTACTATTTTCCTTGTTTCTAGCGATGTTTTTCTATTTCTTAGTACTCTGCTTAGCTTTTGGAAGGCATCTTTGGCTATCCCAATACGTTTTCGAATTTCAATGTCACATTTTCCGTCTTCTGTTCAAATATTTCCCAGATATTTAACTTTTTGTTCTTGTTTGATTTTGTACAATATTTACATGATTCGGACTATTGTCCTCATCTTTGACGCTACCACAATCGAAATCTATTCGAGTTAGTTATTGGCAGCAATAATAGCAACAAATGGGTTTTGTACGAGGTTAATTTGCATCAGAATTGCCACTGATAAAGTTGGATGCAAGACGAATGTTTTAGTCCCAGAGTAATAGGTTTCGGACAAAAAGATTTCTATTCATAAAATATCTTTGGTTTGAACGGACATGGTGGCGGTAAAAAAAAAATTGTCCAAACAACGCGCCATGACATTTGCTTGGGAAACAAATTAAACAATTTAAAAGTTGGTGAAAATACTAAAGAGAGAAAATGACCTTTTCAAAAATGATAAAGTGTTTACGGATAAAATATGCAAATTCTCACGAAAATACCAAGAATGTTATTTTACTGCTATTAACAAATAAAATCCATTTAGAAATGATTTACTACGGCAATTGACCTCAGCTATATATTTGTGTATATATATATATATATATATATATATATATATATATATATATATATATGTGTGTGTGTGTGTGTGTGTATGTGTGTGTATTTTGATTGGCTTCTGTATTTTCCCTTGAATAATTATTCGTGTTTTATATTTTAAAAAGTTATGACCATTTTTATCCGCTATGTCGATATATATATATATATATATATATATATATATATATATATATATATATATATATATATATATATATGCAGAAATTTATTTTTAGAATGTGCCATATTTATGGGATAAAGTGCTGATGTCAGAGATAGAGCATATGTAAATATAAATAGAAAAGTGAACATTGAACAGTAAGAGGCGACTGAATTTTTCATGCTAGACTCAATCGTCGGCCTAACGATTGCGTCTAGCATGAAAGAGTCTGTCACCTCTGAGTGTTAACTTCAATGTTCACTCTCATATATATATATATATATATATATATATATATATATATATATATATATATATATATATATATATATATATATATATATATATATTGCTGGTGTTAATAATAGTGAGCTTGATATAATACAACAGAGCTATTAATTATATATTAATGAATATACATATTATCCCTCACTGATAACACGACTCGGCGTTTCATGCAGAGATCAATCTTCAGGGAGAGACAATTGAGATTTCTAGGGCAAATAATGAGGGACAAAAAAAGCTTAAAACAGATTCTAGTCAGTTTGTATACTTGAACGTCACTTGAACAGGACACTGTTTTAAATACAAGGGAATTTAAAAAAAAATGCCCAACCTATTTCGATTGACTTCTTTATTTTCCCTTCCGTAATTATTCGTGTTTTATATTTAAAAATGTTGTGATCATTTTTATCCGTTTGATTCCTCATTTTCTTTTTGAAATGTTTGCTGGCCATATACATACCCTAAAAGTCGATAACAGAAGCCTTTCGACGAACGCATTTCACTCAAAAGACATCTGCCAGGGACCTATTCAAAATGTGCCTCCCAAATTTAGACAGACCATCAAAACTTTTAATAACTAATAGAATACAATAATTATCTGAGCATTTACTGGTAACATTAAACGTTTATTTACAAAAAAACGTTCGACATTCTGTGACCTAGCAGCCAGAGCTATTTCAGGAAACTATCCATTTTGGATTCTGCTAGGCGTGAAAGTTCTAATATAATATAGTTTTATACTTCTTTCTAATTCTATAGCGTCAGTCCACCATGTTTGAAAATGGACGCTCCTCGCTAAGACACTAGAGACTTCATTCCCTCAAAACCATTTTGTTCAGGAAACTATGCAATTTATTGGTAGTGAAAATTCTAATATAGATTCTTTTATTTTCTTTTATATTTCTTTGTGGTTCTGTAGCACCAGTCTATGAGGTTCAAGGAAGGATGCTCCTCGCTAAGACCTACAGACTTCATTCCCTCAAAACCATTAGGATCCCAGTTATGGGCAAATAGCTAACCGCTAAACTGTGGTCAAGACCCCATGAAAGTCTAAAAATAGGCTTTTAGAGTAAAAATACCAGCAATATATTTTTGGAAAAAAATATTGCCGGTAATACATTTTTGAAAAAAAAAAATATTACCAACGATACATTTATGTAAAAAAAATTATTACCAGCAATAAATTTAGAAAAATTATTACCACCAATACATTTGAGAAAAACATTATTACCACCAATATGTTTTTATAAAATAAAAATTATTACTAGCAATACATTTTGAAAAAAAAATATTACCAGCAATACATATTTGAAAAAAATAATTCCAGCAATACATTTTTAAAAAAATTATTAGCAATACATTTTTTAAATTATTGCCAGCAATACATTTGAGAAAAAAAATTCCCAGCAATACATTTTTGTAAAAAAAAAAACAAAAAACATTATCAGCAATACATTTGAGAAAAAAATATTACCAGCAATACATTTTAGAAAAAAAATATTACCAAAATTAAATTTGAGGAAAAAAATTATTACCAGCAATACATTTTTTTTTTTTTTTTAAATTATTACTGCCAATACGTTTTTTAAAAAGAAAAATTATTACCAGCAATACATTTTCAAAAATTATCGTCAGCAATACATTTGAGAGAGAAAAAAAATTCAGCGATACATTATTTAAAAAAAGCAAATCATTTTTGAAACAGAAAATTATTACCAGCAATACATATTTTTAAAAATATTGTTACCAGCAATACATTTAAAACGAAATTACAAGGGATACATTTTAAACGAAATTGCCAACAATACATTTAAAAAAAATTACGAACACTACATTTAAAACAAAATTATTCCAACTGTTATAAAATAAATTAAGTCATATCTCGGCTGATTTACAGGCAAATACTGAAGAGCGAGAACAGGATGTGAAAGGGACAAAGCCCCGTCAGAAAATGAATATTATCTTCATTTACAAATGTTCCTGACACTCGAGTTCCGGTCGAAAAATAAAATAATATTTAAAGTGCTCTATTTTTCGTCCGATAAAAATGCTTCCCTCCTAATTATACTCGGTTCGTTTTTCGAGCCTGTTAAACCATAAAAAACGCTATAAAAGGAGTCACACGGAAGTTCAACGGACAGTCAACAGGTGGCCAGTGTAGAGACCTGTCACGGTTAGTAGAGCGACACCAGCTATCAGCAGGGAGTGCCAGCGTCAACATGTGTGAACTACTATGAGAGATTGACCTAGATCCGAAGCCGGCTTATGAACTTTGCCACAAGGGAGCTGTCCCAAACCCTCACGTTCCTGTTGAAATAAACCACGTAAATCTATTTCTGCTGCTGTCGTATTTCTTTCTTGCAACCATACGCTTGTCTATAACACAAGGAATACATCTAAGAAAAAATTATCCGGCTATATATTTTTGAAAAAAATGACAACAATAAGTTTATGAAAAAAATATTAGCAATATATTTTTCAAAAATTATTACCAACAATATATTTGAGAATAAAAATAATTACCAGAAGTAGATTTTAAAAAAAGTATATTCCAGTAATACATTTGAGAAAACAAATTATTACCCACAAAACATTTTGGAACAAAAAAAATTACCAACAATATATGTGAGGAAAAAAATTATTGACTAGAATATATTTTGGAAAAAAAATTACTAGCAATAAAATATTGTCAGCATTAAAAAACCCATTCAGGTTAATATACCGTAAAATAAACCAAACCAAACTATACCATCCTGTCTAGAATATACTGTAGTTTCCTTTCTGTGTCTGCCATCTACTCAGTGTCATCTGCACATCTTATATTGTTAAGGGTACGCCCAACGAAAATACGTTCTTTAGGATAAGTGTTTAGTATTTACTAATTCCATACCCTGAAATTTCATGATAGATTCAGTACAGCTGACACCATAACTTTTCGAGGCACGATGCAATTCAAATATGTTTGGCCAATTCATGTAACCGGCACCCAACTTCATTCCTTGTTAAAACAGGAAAATATTTTGGCAAAATTGCCATTTTTTTTTTTTTGTACATAGAAGCGTCTAGTAATCAAAGACCGAATTCTCCGTGACTGAATTGTATCAGCACGTCAGACTTTATGACGGCTCCCATAAGGGTTACAGGTTCGATACCTCTCGGGGAACTCATATTGTCTACGAAATTTCTCAAATATTCAGGCCGGTAAATGTTATTAATACTATTTAATTAAAAAGCAGGGTATTTACTTTAATAAGTTATATCTACAAAAAAAAAAACAAAAAAAAAACGTGTAAACAGAATATTAATTTATTTGTTTAAGCATTATTTTTAATGGAAGCTCGTATTTGAGTAAATGCTCTGTTGTTATTTTTAAACAGTATATTTATATATTTAAATTTACCGACCAGAATATTCGAGAAATTTTGCGTCCGCTAGATCTGACCTGCCTTGACCTCTCGTCCACCTAGACCCTCATGATCCGGTAGATGTAAACTGAATAAAGTTTAAAAAATAAACAAATACCTCGTATTTAATCTATTTCCTAATATATATATATATATATATATATATATATATATATATATATATATATAAACGATACCACGGCTTGACCCAAGCCATGTGAGTGTAATTGGGTAGACATGACCCTTGGGGGCCGACGACAGCTATGCTAGCATGAAGTCACAAGTCATCGTGAACATTCTTCTTCTTCTTCTTCTTCTTCTTCTTCTTCTTCTTCTTATTATTATTATTATTATTATTATTATTATTACTATTATTATTATTATTATAAAGGGAGATAAAAGTATAGGTTTAAGGTATGTATTAGGTTGGTGCAAAAATAATGACGTAATAATGTCGTTTTGTGACGTATTTTTAACGTCAAAAAACGGCATTATTACGTCATTATTTTTGCACCAACCTAATATATTTATGGGTGAAAGTAATATTACAGATAGGGCTTATGCAAATATAAAATTGTGGAGTGAAGTCTAAGTTTAAACGCGGTCTCCAGCAATACTGACAAATAACATTTACAACATATGTAGATTTGATTTCAATAACAGTTTTTACAAGCATATTTTAATAAAGATTGCATCTCTTTTGTTTATTTTTAATTCAAATTTTGCAAAATTGACATATATAAGTAATTTTTCTTTCTATTAAAGGTTTTTTTTTTATTTCGTTGCGTTTATGTAGAAAGAATTTATAGCTGCCTTCTCAAAATTCAACGGCAATTTAAAAAGCCTTCAATGTTCGTAATTATAAGTATTGTTGTATGACATTTCAAATTACGACAAATCAGTCGAATGGAGCAGAAAAAAATTGAATTATCTAAATAAGTCAAAATGATATCTTTAATTAGACTTTTTTATAAATCTGTATCCACTTATATAATAAAGACAAAAATTATTAAGTTTGCTGAAATAATAATAATAATAAAAATAATTAACTATTATTATTATTATTATTATTATTATTATTATTATTATTAACAA
>OZ010596.1:16393746-16413746 GCA_963932145.1 Acanthosepion lycidas | reverse complement strand
TCAATTAGGTTGGTGCAAAAATAATGACGTAATAATGTCGTTTTTTGACGTTAAAAAATACGTCAAAAAATCACATTATGACGTCATTATTTTTGCACCAACCTAATAATACTTTCTTTTCTTGCAATTCTCGCCTGTGAAAATCAGGTGCGATTTCTTGCTTCCCTGTCATCTAGAATATTGAAATATTTAAATACAACGTCAATCGCCATCTTCTGTTTTCCTAAACCTTGTTCCTTTATTGTATTTCTCGTCACTTCTTCTCACTAAGATCTCATTCTCTTTCACTCCCTTCATTCTTACTTTACTTGGGGTGAAAAAATTAAAGAAAAATTCTTTCTATCTATCTATCTATCTATCTATCTATCTATCTATCTATATATATATATATATATATATATATATATATATTTATATATATATATCATTCTCTTCATATCTATCTATGTATCTACAATGCGAGATAAGAAACTATTAGAATAGAAATGGCTGTCTCGTTAGTTCAATAGTAATGATGAGAATTTAAGAACATATCTATCTATCTATCTATCTATCTATCTATATATATATATATATATATATATATATATATATATATATATATATATATCATTCTCTTTATAATGTCTCTCTACAAGGCGATATAAGAAACTATTAGAAAAGAAATGGCGGTTTCGTTAGTTCAATAATAAATCGGGATACCTAATTAAAAACCTATGATGAAGATTTAAAAACATTTCTTTTTTCTATCTATCTATCTCATTCTCCTCATATCTTTCTCTCTACAAAGCGAGATAAGAAAATATTAGAATACAAATGACAGTCTTGTTATTTCTGCAGTAAATCGGGATATCTAATTAGCAATCTATGCTGAGAATTTAAGAACATTTCTATCTATCTATCTATCTATCTATCTATGTCCACATGTGTATATATGACAATGATTATACATACATTTCTTTTGGTACACGATCCAATTTAACAAGGTCAAGAGACTTTTCTCAACTCAAAGCTCAGTAATGCCAATTCGCCTATCCGTCATCCCTGACAAGACCACCATTCATTTTATCTCTCACTGACCTCACAAACCATAATTTTACCTACTCTCGACATTGCGGTTAGCCATTCTATTAAGGACACGAGTCGGTAGATCTGACGACCGCATTGGACCCGAGAAACGACATGGTTCCGCTCTTCGGTCAACAAATCCCTGATGATTGTATTCGTGAGTCGGCGTTAATAGGACGAATCACGTAGTATCACCTTGGCCGAGTTGCGCGTCTTATATCTCCCCTGTTTCTTGCCCTCTTTGCAAGTGGTAACATTCGCCTGCATTGAAATTATTTCTAGAGTCAGTTCTCCTCCACAGCTTACATTGCTGAAAACGAAAGACACAGAATTAGTTGATCTTTGACAAATATTTGTTCATGCATTTTCCTGTAAATTTTCATAATTTCTGAATTTCATGTTTCTTAAATCCGATGTCACTCCAGAACATAATCGATATTCACTCAATCGCCATCTTCTGTTTTCCTAAACCTTGTTCCTATACTGTACTTTCCATACTTCTTCTCTCTAAGATCTCATTCTCTTTCACTTCCTTTTACTGTCTGCATCTTAGTAACATTCTTACTTTCCTTGATGTGAAAAAATTAAAGAACAATTCTTATCTTTCTATCTATCTATCTATCTATCAGGTCATCGCATAAGTTCTGTCCGAATTTTGAATAAAGAAAACAAGTGACCAAATGTTACATTTAATTACAGATTCAATCAACAATGTATTTTCCCTGATTATCTATGACTTCTTTCCATCTATCAGGTCATCCCATAAGTTGTGTCCGAATTTTGAATAAAGAAAACAAGTGACCAAATGTTACATTTAATTACAGATTCAATCAACAATGTATTTTCCCTGATTATCTATAACTTCCTTCCATCTATTAACAAGCTTACTAATTCCATTACTGTAAAATTCTTTTGGCTTTGTTCGAAGAACTCACAAATGTCAGTTTTAACCTCTTCTTGTGTTACAAAATGTTGTAGAGTAGTTTTCACGGTGGAGGTTTTTATTTCAATAAGTCGTCCTAAATTAGGTTCGACGTACAAAACGTTAGGAACTTGGAAATAAGAGTTAATGACGCAGAAAATCTAGTTGTGATGGTTGGTACTTCAATGTTCGCTATCGATTGACTCGCTCAACAACACTGAGCCGAACTGGCGACCGCTACTACTACTACTACTACTTATTATGTGTGGGAGAGTCTATTAATATTAGAATAGGTACGTTAGGTATAACACAAAAGCTGTTTCTTCCAAATGTTTCTGTAAGCTACGAAACAAATGGTAGTCTGAAGGAGCTAGATCGGGTGAATACGGTGGATGAGGAATTTTCTCCCAACCAATTTCTTCGATCTTTTGTGACATGATTCTTGCTGTGTAGGTTCACGCATTGTCCTGATGAAACATCACCTCTTTTCGATTCACTAGAGCAGTTATTTTTTTCCTCAAAACTTGGTTCAAACGCTCTAATTGTTGACAGTATATTTGAGCATTAATTGTTGCATTAGGTGGTAAGAATTCAAAGTGGATTATTCCTTGGCGATTGAAAGAAGAACCTTTTGCCCATGAAGTTCCCTTCTCGGCTGTGGCTGGGGTCCTTCCCCTTTACCAAGCCACTGTCTACGACGCTTAACATTTCAATAAAAGATCCATTTTTCATCGCCAGTCACAAGTCTATCCAAAAATGGTGAAACAAGTTGGCGAGAATGGAGAGAAGAGAAGATGTCAACTCGGGATTTGAGGTTGTTTTCAGACAATTCATGAGGCACCCATTTTCCAAGTTTGGGAACTTTTCTAAGTTGTTGAAGATGACGATGAACAGTTGTATTTTGAACTGAGAACCACTGCCAATTCCTCAACTGATAAAACAGGATTTTCTTCAAGGTCTGCTTCAAGAAGCTTTTCATCAAACTCAACTGGACATCCGGTTCAATCTTCATCTTCAAGGGTGAAATCTCCACCTGAATTTTGCAAACCATCTTCTGCAAGTTCTTTCATTCACACATTCCTCTCCATAAACTGAGTGAATGTTTCTAGCCGATTTGGCTGCTGAGTTTCCTTTCTTGAACTCATAAAGCATTATGTGCCTCAAATGATTCTTGGGTACTTCCATGTTAGCAGGGTTTTAAGCAAACATAATTTTAATTTATTCTTCTTTGAAATAAAATTTGATCTAAACATAAAAATAATGTTCAGCTCCATTAGACATTATAAAAAACTCTTTAAATTTTGTTCATTTTAACAAAAAGTTAAAATTCGGACAAAAGTTATGGGATGACCTGATATTTATCTATCTATCTGTCGGTTTATCTTATTCTCTTCATACCTATCATAATTGTGAAGTTCTTCCTTATGTCAGTTACCCTCCACACCATCCACGAGTCAGCACGCGGAGGGAGTTTATCGACAAGGCGTTGTTATTTAATGCCGATAAGATTTTTATTACTGGTAATTTTTTTTTTATCTTTCAAAATTTAATGCTTGTAATTT
This sequence comes from Acanthosepion lycidas, assembly GCA_963932145.1. Lineage (NCBI taxonomy): Eukaryota > Metazoa > Mollusca > Cephalopoda > Sepiida > Sepiidae > Acanthosepion > Acanthosepion lycidas. The sequence continues at coordinate 16,410,194 of OZ010596.1, read as the reverse complement.
TTTTTTCAAAAATATATTACTGGTAATTATTTTTTTCAAAAATGTAGTACTGGTAATATTTTTTTATTATTTTTTGTTCGCATCTACAAAGTAAGTTTCGTTTAATTTCACAAAACAATCGATGAAATATTAAAAGAAAAAGATATGCAGAAAGCAATATTGTATTTTTATTTTAATCATAAAATTGTTTTTAAAACAGTGAGAGTATATTGTATGTTAAATAATAAAACGTTTATTTTTTCCCCAAAAATTATCGAAAATTGTTTTGTACTAACTTACATTCATTTCATTATGCCTCTTAATTCCTTGGAGAACATAGGGCCGCAACAACACCTCTCCAACGGATGCGGTTACGGGCAAACATTTTATTAGGTTGGTGCAAAAATAATGACGTTTTATCACATAGTAAATTATGTGAGAAAACGTCATTATTTTTGCACCAACCTAATATTAGGTTGGTGCAAAAATAATGACGTAATAATATCGTTTGTTGACCTATTTTTGTAACGTCAAAAAACAACATTATTACGTCATTATTTTTGCACCAACCTAATATTAGGTTGGTGCAAAAATAATGACGTTTTCTCTAATATATAACCAATCTGCTTAAAACGTCATTACTTTCCGAACACACTAATCTATTTAATAAATGATCCAGTGACAGGACCCAAAGAGTGTGTTGTGGATTCCGAGATGAAAAATCGGTCTCCAATAAATGACAAACGCAAGTATTTAAGATAAGAAATTAAATGTATTTACACAAAATACAAAAGGTAATGCTGTTAGTAAATCCAGGAACGCCGGTTAGTATTAATCAAAGATCGCTATATACTGTCTCGAAGTAAACTTCCTTAGAGTCGGGCGTACTTGTTACTGTGACTTCTACCTCCAACTCAGTCACAATGTCTATTGTACTTTCCACTCCGTTCCTCTTCTCTATATTCTGACTGACTGAGGGTGTTTAACGACAGCAGGTCGAGTCCCCATATATCAAAAAGGGGTGGACCCCATAACAGTGTGTGAGTTCAATACCCGGTTAAGGCAGTGGAGAACTTGGAGAGGGAAATTAACAGAAAATAACTGACGTCCATTAAACATGGCACGTGAAACTGGAAGAGTCTACTCCAGCGAGCAAAATAAAGGAATCAGTTCGACATTCCAGCCTGAAGAAGGCCCGAGGGTACAACGGCCGAAACGTTGTAATAAATATGATGATAAAGATTAGGACAGTAATCCGAATAATGTCAATAGTGTACATAACACCTCATCTTAGAAATATGGACATATACTGAAGAAAACCGGATCGTACAACGGCTGAAACGTTGTAATAAATATAGCGACAAAGATGAGGAGAATATTCTGAATAATGTAAATAGTGTACATAATACCTCATCTCAGAAATATGGACAGATACGGAAGAAGGCCGGAGCGTACAACGTCCGAAACTTTGTAATAAATATGGCGACAAAGATGAGGACAATAGTCCGAATAATGTAAATAGTGTACATAATCATCTCAGAAATATGGACAGATACTAAGCTATTTATTTATTAAATATCGTGAATCCCATAATCCATCACTGCAGCCACAGTAATTCATTATACCTCTTGATTTCTTTAGGGAACATAAGGCTTCAACATCTCTCCAACGGACACGATCCCCGGAGATCGTCTTCACCTCGGCCCATGTCACACTGGCTGCCTTCCCGGGGGATTTTCACCAGCATATGCTCCACTTTGGAGGACTCTTCCTCGGTCATGTCGTTGTTTGAAGATATCGTTGAGGTTTCTGTAACAAGCTAGTTTTTTTTTAAGTGAGTAGGTTGTTAGCCTACTGCACAACCCCCAACCTAGATGACACGGGAGTGTCTTTCGTCTGGCACCTACCCAACAGACCTGTTGAGATGGTTGAACCTGCTAAGCGCCGAAGCCCGCGAACACATAGCCTCTGGGGGTCGTTAAAGCTAGCAAGCCGTCCTACCCCGTCAAGGCGACACATCATCAGGACGGCTACCAAAGCCAACATTATTTTGTGCCGCCTTATCTGTTTGCACTTCTTCCCAAAATTTGGTTTCGATTGGTCAAAGTATGGCTATTTTAGAAGGTATGACGGACAGACAGACAAAGTGAGGTCATATAATTTTATAGATTGAATCACCATGTCTTCTTGAGAAAGACATCGGACATTTTTCTCGCTGTTACAGTGTTGGATTCTGATTGTTCTTTTTTCCTCGATTGTCTTCCATCCAAGACTAGAGAGCGTAGTCTACATTGCTATTTCACATTGTGAAGTTCTTCCTCATGTCAGTTACCACGAGTCAAATAAAACCATCAGCGATTGAAAAATACTTGTCACTTTTTTCTGAAAAATTTAATAGTTTTTTTTTTTTAATATCATGTCCCTTCGGGTCATGGATGATCATGTCTCTTAACAGCTTCCTTTTCCATATATGAGTGGAGTATCACTTCTTGAGATATTTCAGATTCATCCTACTCCAACAAGGCTGGAGTGCACACTCTACCCTGCTATTTAAATAATCGGGGAGAAAAATAGATTAATGCCTTTCCCAAAGTCATTAGTTTGAAAGTGAATTCAAAAGATTAGTTTCACCGATTTCTTTTCCTGCGCCGATAAATTATTACGCTGACTTCACCTTTTTCTGAATTTGATTTTTGATTTTTAAAAATTTAAATGCAATTTCAATTGCTGCCATCTTTCTTCTTAACTTTTCTTCTTTTATCGTCTTTAATTTTCTCCTATTCTCGAACAATCAGTGACCTTTGCCGTATTAGTGGATTTAATATCTTGCTTTATTGTTTGTATGTTTTGTGTCTATATAAATGTGTAACAGTTGAATTCCCCAGAATCATTGTCCTTTGTCACTGATGAAATGAGTCAAACAAAAGCTTGTACTGAATACAGGTTGTCATATTTCAGCTTCCGCTTTCTTTGAACTTCATGCTAAATGAGACATTCGCTGTCGGACAGTAGAGGAAGTTGAAAGTAGACATAATATAATGTTTGTAGAAAATGAGTGAAAAGAATTTGGAAGAGCGAATTAAGATCAAATTATGCGTCAAGATTTGTAAAAGAGCTTGCAAACATTAGCCCATATAAGAACTGCTTATGATGGACACACCCTGAAGTTTATTTTATTTGAGTATGGTTCAGTGAAAGGACAAGATGCACATGATGACGCAAGAAGTGTGCAGCCATAAATACAAAGTACAGATGTAGATAGCAGGGCTCAGATCGAGGACTAGGAGTTAAAATGGTTTGGTTTCGTTTGGTTTCGTTTGTTTTACGGCATATGAACCTCAATGCCGACAAAATTTTTATTACTGGTAATATATATTTTTTTCCAAAATATATTCCTGGTATTTTTTTTCAAAAATGTATTACCGGGAATTTTTTTTTAATTCAAAAATGTATTGCTAGGAATATTTTTTACAAAAATGTATTCCTGGTATTAGAACCTATTTTTGCACGTTCATAGGGTTTAACCCCTTTTTGTAGTGAACTATTACCCATAGCTGAGACCGTAACAGGTGCTATCAACCCATGTCAAGCTGGATCTGGGAACACCAGCAATTAAGAAGTGGTTCCACACTCCGCAAAACCTTCTGATCAGAGGCCATGTTTGTTGGATGTAGTTTATCGTCTTACCCAGGACGCGGATGTAGTTTATCGGCTTACCCAGGACGCGGATGTAGTTTATCGGCTTACCCAGAAGGCGGATGTAGTTTATCGTCTTACCCAGGACGCGGATGTAGTTTATCGGCTTACCCAGGACGCGGATGTAGTTTATCGGCTTACCCAGGGCGCAGATGTAGTTTACCGTCTTACCCAGGACGCGGATGTAGTTTATCGGCTTACCCAGGACGCGGATGTAGTTTATCGGCTTACCCAGAAGACGGATGTATTTTATCGTCTTACCCAGGACGCGGATGTAGTTTATTGACTTACCTAGGACGACGTGGATGTAGTTTATCGTTTTACCCAGGACGCGGATGTAGTTTATCGTCTTACCCAGGGCGGGTATATAGTTTATCGTCTTACCCAGGACGCGGATGTATTTTAATGTCTTACCCAGGACGCAGATGTAGTTTACCGACTTACCCAGGAGGCGGATGTAGTTTATCGGCTTACCCAGGGCGCAGATGTAGTTTACCGTCTTACCCAGGACGCGGATGTAGTTTATCGGCTTACCCAGATGGCGGATGTAGTTTATCGTCTTACTCAGGACGCGGATGTAGTTTATCGGCTTACCCAGGACGCGGATGTAGTTTATCGGCTTACCCAGAAGGCGGATGTAGTTTATCGTCTTACCCAGGACGCGGATGTAGTTTATCGACTTACCTAGGACGACTTGGACGTAGTTTATCGTTTTACCCAGGACGCGGATGTAGTTTATCGTCTTACCCACGACGGGTATATAGTTTATCGTCTTACCCAGGATGCGGATGTATTTTAATGCCTTACCCAGGACGCAGATGTAGTTTACCGACTTACCCAGGACGCGGATGTAGTTTATCAGCTTACCCAGGGCGCAGATGTAGTTTACCGTCTTACCCAGGACGCGGATGTAGTTTATCGGCTTACCCAGGGCGCAGATGTAGTTTACCGTCTTACCCAGGACGCGGATGTAGTTTATCGGCTTACCCAGGGCGCAGATGTAGTTTACCGTCTTACCCGGGACGCGGATGTAGTTTATCGGCTTACCCAGGGCGCAGATGTAGTTTACCGTCTTACCCGGGACGCGGATGTAGTTTATCGGCTTACACAGGGCGCAGATGTAGTTTACCGTCTTACCCAGGACGCAAATGTAGTTTATCGGCTTACCCAGGGCGCAGATGTAGTTTACCGTCTTACCCAGGATGCGGATGTATTTTATAGTCTTACCCAGGACGTGGATGTAGTTTATCATCTTAACCAGGACGCGGATGTAGTTTATAGTACGTAAGATTCTAACAGTGGAATTGGGAATGGCAAAACTGATGAATTTCGAAGTAGTAAGTACATGGATAAAATAACATAAATGGGTTATCCCCGTTATTCATTAGTCTTAGTACTCTCTGATTTCCAAAATTTCGCGATTTACTGATATTTTGTAATATGTGACTTATATTACTGAAAGATATTCCGAAAACAGAGTTTTAAAAATATTTTCAAATATGGCATCATTATCACAAGAAGTGCATATTTTCACAGGAAGGGCAAAGTAGCAATAACCAATCGGTATCATGTAAGCAAATTCTGCTTTCACACAGTGATTCCAGGAGTCAAATTGTTATGCTTTCGTTGCAAGTCTAAAAAAAAAAAAAATAAAACATTAGCAACTCCGTAAATGTGTTCCACACGAAACTACAAAAGCGATCATAGATTAGCAGTTAAATCGTTTTCTTTCACTCTTTCTTGGCAAAAAACGTCAAGATCTCCACAGTCGATAAAAAAAGTAAAAGAAAAAAAAAATTATTACAAGAGAGATAAAGAGAATCTATCTTGGGTTCCGGTCAATGCGTGTAAGTGACAGAGAATTATGACAGTTGATTTCAGACAGATTTTAAAAGCCTCCAGAATGATTTTATGAATCATGTTAACAAAATCTTAGAAGAATCTTTAAAAATTACTCAACATTTTATTGATGGCGTAATCAATCTGTTTTCATGGATGAAATTCACGTTTCTTAAAAAATAAAAATGCAAAACTTGAAAAAGTGGCTCCATATTTAATTAATCTTTTTATAACCACCACCACAATTCTTGCGAAGACTGGCGTCAATGGGTAACATGTAACCCCCCCACCCCCCCCCCCAAAAAAAAAACCCAAAAAAAACAAGCTATGATTTATACTGAATCTTGCTGTGGGCTTTAGTGGACCAAAGAAAAATATCTTAACCCATTATTTTTTTCTTTATTTGTTCAGGTTAACGTCCATATATAATTTTTAATCATTTCACCCCAAGCAAGCCAATAAAACCACTAAGACGCAAGGGTCTACTAAGTGTTAGCGAACACAAGATAAAAAAAATAACTATTAGTTTGGTATAAAAAAAAGCCGCAATACATTTCCACAAGCGAGAAGTACGATAGAAGAAACTGTTAGAATAAAACTTACGGTAACATCTAGTTATTTCAACTGTAAAATAATTAAAACTTGCGCCGATCTAGTCAGTCAGTTATCTGCCATGCGTGATATACGATACATTTCGCTACATGAATGACGAGGGAGATTTCTTCCCGCAGTAGGTTGCCATTTCTTTCTGTGGTAGACCAGTTGTCATTCAACCCAGTCTGTCTTGCTATTTACCCATAACTGGAGGAAGAAGAAGAGCATTCATACCTTTCCCAATCCACGTAAGTGAATGTAATGGATTCTACTGGAATTCGAACTCGGCTCTCCAATTACTTAATCTGAGCCGCTATCCATTACTCCACTGTCCAGTAGTGCGTTTAAATGCATAAAATCTAGGTACCATAGCGGCAGTTTAAACAAAAAAAAAATAATATGGAAGTATTTATAGAAAAGGCACAAGGCTACGGCGGTGTGAAAGGGGCCCAAGCCCAGATGTCAGGTCCGGATTAATAATATCTTGGGTTTTTATCAATAATCTCCAAATATATAGCAGGAGCGCCAGACCAGATGTGACAGCAATATTCAAAGCGATGTCGAATGGTAGATTTATAAAAATGTAAAATAGATTCTGTCGCGAGATATTCTCTAGCACAGCATAGTGACCCAAATTTCTTAGTCTTAGACTAAGCAATTGATTCTTCTTTCTACTTCATGTCAGCTGAAAATGTTAGTCCAAGAAGGCGCAATGCTGACAGATTTTAAAAAAGTGCTCTCTCACATGACTCAAAGAGAGCAGTTTCGTTTTTGACACGTTAAAATTAAGAAGCCACTTCTTGCCCCATTTAACAACAGATTTTATGTCATTTTTGAGATATGAAATTGAAGCATCAGTTCTCATGTAATCACCGAAGTTATTCAACGTCGAGCTTGGTCAGTACCTAGGCGAGTGATCGCTTAGGAATACCAGTTGCTATAATCTTCTATGTGTGGGAGGATGGTATAATAGAGAATGGCCTGCAATGGGCACACGGAGTTTGAATTCCAGTTGAGTTCGTTATACTCTCTTATGTGCAAATACATTTGGGAAACGTATAAATCCACCAAAGCTATCTGTCTATATTTCTGAGATGAGGTATTATGTATATTATTTACATTATTCAGACTATTGTCCTCATCTTTGTCGCCATATTTATTACAACGTTTTGACCGTTGTAAGCTCCGGCTTTCTTCAGTTGGTTGGAATGTGAACTGAACCCTTTATTTCGCTCACTGGGGTAGACTGTTCTAGTTTCCCGTGCCATGTTTAATGGGTGTCAGTTATCAGTTATCTCCTGTTAATTTCCCTCTGACAGGACCCAACGCCTTTATCCACTGTGCCATGTGTCCTTGATAGCTATGGGTTAATTAATAAGACTTGCATCAGTAAAAATCATTATTATCTGCAAAACATTGTTACAATCTGAAAATATTTTCTGATTTTAAATAACCTGCAAAAAAATGATGAAAAAAATTTAAAGAAAAAACAAATCAATCAGAAAAAACAAATCAATCAGTAAATTTACTTGCTCAACACAGACAAGATCCTTATATCAACTCGACCTCATAAAGCCTATTTACTGCTTTCATCGCAACATCGAATTACATAGTATTTGTGAGTTCCTAGGATTCTAGATAATAACACAGGTTTCTAGATAAACGAAAACTACAACAATGCTGCGGTCCGTAAGGATCGAACCTTGCAAACGGGTAAACGATGATATAATTTCCTGGTAAATTTGTAAAGTTTATTTGTAAGTAAAAATATAAAGTTATTCGGCAACTGCCCGATAAGAAGGAATACTGAATTGAAAATATTTTAATTTTCTATTTACTGCGCACAATTTTTACGTCAAATTTTAAAAAAATATAAGGATAGAAACTCAATAAGCACTGGATAGATACTGTTTTCGACAGCTTTGATCCTTGAGATTGATTGTCTCTTTTGAATATATAAGTTGACGAGCAAGATGAAAATGCATATAAAGTAAAGAAGGCACAATCAAAAAAGAAAGAAAATAAAGAAAGGAAGAAAAAAATAAATAAAATGGCTTCTTAGCAAATAATCCACTAACAAAAAAAAAATTCCTAAAATGGATCTACCGGTGAAGATTTTATTGGATTTTGATGGATTCGTTTTGGTATACTCTGTATTAAATTTTGTCTTGCAATTTTTTCATCTTCTCTTCCAGGCGGATTAATTTCTCAAGTGCGCCTGCGCAGAATCAAAATGAGAACTTTTCTACTACACATGCGCATTACTCGCAACAATATACCTAGAAAACGTGACGTGGGATAATCTCAGTTATCTATGAATCTGTCTATCTACGAAAGAGAAAAGATAGAGCGAGTGATATATCTCTGCCTCATTATGGCCTCTCTTTCAATCTGCTTCTTTATTTTTTTTAAAAAAATGGGGTATCAATGAAAAATATGGCATAGTTTGTTTTTCTGAAAAGATAAAATGTCAAGCTTTAAAAAATTCAGTAATTTTTATCAAACAGCATAATGTCGCTCTTGCCACTCTCGCTCTCTCTCTCTTTCTCTATCAGTCTATGTCAGTCACTTCATATCTATCTCTCTATTTCAGTCAGTTCTTATCTATCTATCTAATATTTTATATTTATCTATCTCAGTCTGTTCATCTCTCTCTCTCTCTCTCTCTCTCTCTCTATCTATATATATATATATATATATATATATATATATATATATATATATATAAACTCATATATATATATATAACTCAACCTCTCTATCAGGATCTGTTCATATCTATCTATCTATCTATCTATCTATCTATCTATCTATCTATCTCAGTCACTTCATATCTATCTCTCTATTTCAATGTGTTCCTATCTCTCTCTCTCTCTCTCTCTCTATATATATATATATATATATATATATATATATATATATATATATATATATATATATATGTAACTATAATTCTGTATTAAAGTGTGTTCATATCTATGTCAATCACTTCAAATTTATCTCTCTATTTCAGTCTGTCCCTATCTATCTCATATTGTATGTTTATATATCTCAGTCTGTTCATATCTATCTATCTATCTATCTATCTATCTATCTAGCTAGCTAGCTAGCTAGCTAGTTAGCTAGCTAGCCAGCTATATATATATATATATATATATATATATATATATATATATATATATATATATATATATGTGTGTGTGTGTATGTGTGTGTGTTCATATCTATCTACCTATTTATAACTGTACCTATCTATCACAGTCTGTTCATATCTATCTATTTATATATGTCCATACCTATCTATCTATCTATCTATCTATCACAGTGTGCTCATATCTATCTATGATCTTTTATAATTTTACGATAAGCTCGAATCAAACCAGGGTTTTCCATTTTTTTTCAAACTTAAGTCTGAATACAAAAATACTGACGATTTTTTTTATAAATGCTTGAACTAAAATTCTATTAAAATTTTACAAATGTCATTAAGTGCAATAATCCCCCTACCTGTGACATTCAGGCATTATCTAATAATAACATTATTTTCATGATATTATATGGAATTTCGAGGAGACTCATCAGGTTGATCCTTATATTGTTTTCTCAAGTGTTTACTGCATTTCCCGTGATCTCACCATTGATTTCTCATTATTATATCTCTTCTCACTTCTCTCTGTGCTTTGTTCCTTCAAGATGTAGGCGATCAATTCCTTGTCCCTCGAAGCTCAAAATAAGTTTTGTTTTATTGTTAGACTCTCTTCCGCCATCCATTCACTCAACCTGGATGGTTATACGTTGTTTTCCTCTGTTTTTATTTTCCTTTAATCTGTCCTGTGAGTATTAGATTTTCCAAGTCCTCTTTTCTCATTATGTACCGAAGAAATTTCAACTTTCTCTTCCTGGTGTTACGCAGGAAGTTTCATTTTTTTTTTTTCCATTTTATCTGAAATTTCGTCGTTTCCTCCATACAATACTCAGCATGCTTTTGTAGAATCACACTTGCTTCAAGTTCCTTCTTCATCTCTGAAGAGATATCTAGCATACACTGTCATATAGGAGAAATTATATCACGTAACAGTCCAGTAATCTTTTCTTCGTTTTTAACATAACAAAGTCGTCAAGGGGAGAGTTGATGAAATATTACATCACATGACATAAATAATTTAAAATGTATACTTTTTCGCTATTGTTGGATTTTTCTATTTTTTATTTAATTATTTTTATTTTCTTACTATTTGACTCTATACTTTCCGTTTCTCCACCCCCTATTTTTTGGGCGATGGGAGGATTTATCTCTCACTATCTGCCTCTTGTTATTTCTCTCTCTATGGGACATTTATTCTCTTTTATTTCTCTGTTATTCTCTCTTATTTTTTTACCTTCCTTTTCTTGAATTTCGCTTTCTCTACCTCCCTCATACAATTTGTTTCTCTGCGTTGCCAGCATTCCTTCTTATTTTTCTCCATCTTTCCCTTTCTATTTATCTCTCTTTCTTTTTTCGTTTTCTCTTTTTTTGTGGTGGGGGGTACTTATCTCTCACTATCTCTCTCTCTCTCTCTCTCTCTCTCTCTATTTCTTTCTCTATTTAACTTTTATTTTTCTCTATTTTACTCTCTCTTATATTTCCCCTTCTCTTTCCCTCTCATGCTAATTGCTTCTCTACGTTGCCTTTTTTTTTGTTAAACTTTCTTTCTCTTGTTTTAGCCGTCATCTTATACCCCTTTTTTTGGTGGGAGGGGGTTATTGGGGTCAATTTCTCTCTCTTTTTCACTCAATTGTTATTTCTCTATCTACGTTGCCTTTATTCTCTTTTACTTTTCTTTCTCTTTCATTTTCTTCGATCTTTCCACCATACCTGACTTCTGTAAAAAAACAAAAAAAAAAACATCAATATTACCATTACCATTAAAGAAAAGGGAAACAGATATTGCACTTTGATCACAGCCCGTTGGCCCGGTAGCGAAGAAAATGATAACTCTATAAATATGAATAAATAATTCTAGAAATATATTTATGGTAATTGCACTAATGAAAGTTACTCTCTGGTATCTAGAATTTATGAATTTGAGAGCAAAATTAGATTGACAACGAGGTTTTATCACTATCTGTCTATATCTCTGAGATGAGGTATTATGATTACTTGCATTATTTACATTATTCTGACTGTTATCCTCATCTTCATTGTCGTATTCACAACGTTTCAGACATTGGATAAAGACGTTGGTTAGATCCACTGACTAGACCCAAACATCTATCTATATCTCTGAGATGAGGTATTATGATTACTTGCATTATTTATATTGTTCGGACTGTTATCCTCATCTTTATTGACATATTCACAACGTTTCGGCCTCTATATCTCTGAGATGAGGTATTATGATTACTTGTATTATTTACATTATTCGAACTGGTATCCTCATCTTCATTGCCATATTCACAACGTTTCGGACGTTGGCTAAAGACGTTGGTTAGATCCAGTTACTAGACCCAAACATCTATCTATATCTCTGAGATGAGGTATTATGATTACTTGCATTATTTACATTATTCGGACTGTTATCCTCATCTTCATTGCCATATTCACAACGTTTCTGCCTCTATATCTCTGAGATGAGGTATTATGATTACTTGCATTATTTACATTATTCGGACTAAATTCCAGGCTCATTCGAATATTTTTACGCCATCTTTTGTTCAATGTTAGGGGAATCTAAGCAGACCCTTTTATTTTGCTTTTTAAAAATAAGTGAAATGATATTTTCGCCAGAGAAGGTTTTGACATCTGTCTGCAGCGGCCTGCCATTAAACTTGGCCATTTCTTCTTTAAAACGTTGTAGACGCCTCCAATTCCATAGAAGATTTTAGCATCCAAGCATTTAATATTGGATGATCTTTGGGAAAAGGAAAAACTGGAATAATTGTCTCTGGATGTCAATATTTATAATATTGATGTAGGTTGTCTCCTAGAAACCAAATCAAAGGAAGACTTGATTGTAATATTGCAATTAGACAGAACAAGTTAATAGCTTTGGAAATAGTAAATATTACGGACATGATTTTCTTATCATTACCAAATGGAAGAATAGCATTCATAAACACTGGATGAAGAAACCAGGCTTTACACACTGAGCAGCGATATTAAAGGAAATATCAATAAACTTCCATCTTTTCTCAGCAGAAGAATTTAAGAATCGTCTTACCCAGGACGCGGATGTAGTTTATCGTTACACTCATGTCGTGGATGTAGTTTATCGTCTTACCCAGGACGCGGATGTAGTCTATCGTCATACCCAGGACGGTTCTTTATAAGTAAACGCCAAATTTTCTCATTATCATTATGTAAAAACAAAGATGAAGAGATCATTGATCGTTTTAAATGTTATTGGTATTTTCTTTATAGATTTAATTTTTATCTCCAGTCAATAAGGCAAACAGCGAGTAGGGATAGAGACGTTTTCTTTCTTTCACAGCTCTTTTTTTAGCGACATCCAATGATGCTTTCCGGCAGTCATATCCGGTAATGCTTTCCGGCTGTTATCTTTGTTGACGCGTCAGTGTTCAATAACAATAAAATATCGTTGCGTTCACGTAGATTGGGCGTTGAAGTGAGGTTGTTGTGTCACTTAGTTCATGGTTTAACCAGGGTCGGTGACCTTTCTAATAGAAGGAATCAATACCCATCATCAATGCACTATTGTTGTCATGTTTGAAAAATCAGAGCTTTGACATGTGAAGACTTTCCTACAAAGACCTAAGTTTTCCGTGATATATGTTCGTGAAGGCAGCTTTACAAAAATATAAAGGCCATGGATGACATGATCAAAGGACAGACAAAAAAGAAACGTAATTGAATGAATGCGCCTCAAATAACTTTAAGTGCATGCCATGATTACGGGTTTTGATTACCGATCGCGTATATAGCGTAATGAATAACCCCAGCCGAATACACCGTAAGAGTTGCTTAAATGCGCGTAGGGTATGACACTACAGCCAGAGCCAAATTAGTTAAAAATAGATTATTTATTTTTATTTTCTACTCATGATTATAGAAAAATAAAACTTCATAATTTCAATGTCTTCCCTGCCATTTCTTGTTTTCCTTACTGCTGTGTAGTCCTCCTTCTAAAGAGTCTATGTTGGACTCTTCCGCCTACTATAAGATTAGTAGGAGGGAAGGCCTTGGGGGAACAGTGGAATAGGTTGAACACCAGTCGTGTAATACTCTTATGTTGTACTTACTGTTTAATATATGATACATCTGCAACACTTGTTTTGATATTTCTTTAACTATTTACTTGGTCAGAACATCTTGGTGACGAGGATGAGAGTCAAACTCAAGCGGGGGAACCATTGTTGTGGTGTTCTCCCTCTAAAGAATCTATGTTAGACTCTTCCGCCTACTATAAGATTAGTAGGAGAGAAGGCCTTGGGGAAACAGTCGAATAGATTGAGTCAACCGACACACACTCACTAGTCGTATAATACTGTTCTGTTGTACTGACTGTTTAATATATGTTATATCTGTAACACTTTTCTTGTTATTTCTTTAACCATTAACTTGGCCACAACAATTACAAAAATAACCTCGTAATTAATCAACTAAACCCAATAATTAGTAAAAAAATAAAATAAACGTTACAAAATAAACGGCAGAATTCAAAACAATGTCATCATTCCAAAAAATGAAATTGGGGTCCTTAAAAATCCATTTAGGTGATAATTTATTTCTTGGGATCAGGACCCCATCTCTTCAGACCCAAAATTTTACAAGAATAAATGGAGTATAAACTTATCCTGACACAAGGAAAAGAAAAAAGGAAAAAAAAAGGAAAAAACAGAGAAAAAAAAAGGAAAAAGTTTTAATAATAAGAGGGGAAAACAGAGATTTAAATGTTTTAATAAATTAGTAAGACATATATATTCAATTGCATGGATAGTAGTTTGAAACATGGGGTTACAAACAACTATCCATGCAACTGAACCTTCTAACGCTATCACGGATATTGAGCACTTTCCACTAAGTACCGCATATATATATATATATATATATATATATATATATATATAGATAGATAGATAGATAGATAGATTGGGATATTACATAAAAATGTCAAAATCGGTACATAATTGTAGGCGTTTTTATATGCGCATCAATGCATCTCATCAGGCGATTGTAACTTACTGGAGCGTGAACGATTTATTTAGATTTGAGAAGCAAAATGCAACCACATTTTACGAAAAAGAGAGGAGGATTATAAGGTTTGTGGGCTTTCCTCAGATCAACCCATCGAATATGACCTACGTTATATTTTTTTTAAAAAAGGCAAAAATTAAGAAATAATTCTTCATAAATGGGCCATGACCTGTAGATTGGTAGTCAATGGCTGCACAGACGTTAAACAGGAGGGGATGTTAATACATATTATACAAACTAGTCAATCTCGTTTCCTAATAAAAAAAAAGATGAGCTGGAGTTGTAATTGAACAAAATGCTAAACAAGTTATAAGATTTGTGAGTTTCTACACATCTGATAATGCAAGACTCTTCGGTAATGCCAATCGAGTCCTCTCGGTCACTGTGTATTTATCTAAAAATAAATACGCTTAAAATTCACCTTCATCGCTGCCGTGCGCCGACAGCTTAGTGGTAGAATCTATGAGGTCAATTCAGCCGGGTTTCGATCCTAGCTAGAGTCAACCCGACGAGTCACACTGAAGAGTTGTGATATAGCGAAACAGTCTGTCTGTGGATGACAATATATAGGCTCCTGAAAAATTTATTTCGGAGGAAGAGTGGATTTGTAAACAGTGACTATTACGGCTGATAATGCAAGACACTTCGGTAAAGCCACACTGAAGAGCTGTGATACAACGAAACAGTCTGTCTTTGGATGAAAATATATATATATATATATATATATATATATATATATATGTGTGTGTGTGTGTGTGTGTGTGTGTGTGTGTGTGTGTTAGAAAATAGATTAAATCCGACATATTTTTTTTAATTTTGTATGTTTAAACGTTATTTATAATGGATACTCATATTCCAGGCCGGTTGGTGTAAATAAATAAATTAATAAATATACTGTTTCATAATAAAAATGGAGTATATTTTCAAATATTAGTATCCATTAAAATTAACGTTTAAGCAAATAAATTAAATATATTTCGGATTTAATCCATTTCTTAAAAAAATATCTTTGTTTCCGTTAGGATACAAAACAAGGCAGGTATATATATTTCAAGAATCGAGAAAAGCAGCACTATTGAGTCTTTGTTTTGGCCAGGAGGTCCTACGTGACCGAATGGTAAAAGGCACGTCATATCTAATGAAGACTTTCTCGCGGAGACGCAGTTTCAAATCCTGCAGGAGTATATTTATATATAAATTTTTCGCCAATTAAATCATTAACCTTTGTATTTGTTTTTTGTATGAATAATTCATGAATATATATATATATATATATATATATATATATATATATATATATATGTTTAGGTAGTAACTTTTCGTTCAAACATATTTTGTCGAATATGACAGGTAAAGATAATTTTATGAATTTTATTGGTGAATTTTATTTGATGAAATTTTTAAAAAGGTTTTTCTGGTATTCGTAAATTTTCCCGTTTACTAGGGGTAAAATTTGTCTCTAGTTTCTATTGTTCCAAGCGCTTTCCGCTAATTCTTTAGTCATTTTCAAATGGTTTCTTTTTAATTGTTGTTCATTTCTTTGGAAAAGGAGGCACGGATTGAGGAATCAGAGAGCCGAGTTCGAAATCCAATCGGATCCATTACATTCACTTACGTGCTAATACCCTTGGGAAACGTATGATAACTCTTCTTGTCCCCCTCCCCAGCTATGGGTAAATATCAGAACAGACTGGGTTCTATAACCTTGAGTGGCAAGAAAAACCAGCGTGGAGAGGGTTGATCTCCGTCAGACTATCTTGCCCAAGAAACATCACATTTACTGTGGCTGCAGTACATATGACGCCCCTATGATCCTACGGGTTACAGGATAAAATAAATTCTTTTTACGTTTGTGTTTTAAGATGTAATTGTGGGTTTGCTAATTATCTTACTCTCACCAAACGGAAAAAATATTAAGAAAACCAGAAAACATTCAATAAAGTTTTTCGTGTTTGAGCGCAATGTTAAGGCCATGTGTTTTATCATCTCCACATCACCGAAATTTAAGATCTCTTATAGGAATTGCATTTACGAAACTAAAGGAAACCATCTCTGCTATTTCCGCATAGCTAGTGACTGGTAGAAGCGGGTTCCTGCTTTTCCTAAAGCAAAATGAATACAATGTTCAAGAAAAGTAGGTTCCGTT
>OZ010596.1:16331246-16388746 GCA_963932145.1 Acanthosepion lycidas | reverse complement strand
ATATATATATATATATATATATATATATATATATATATATTATTAGAAGAGATTATAATAAAAACATTTTAAATCGCTACGCAAAAACCTTTATGTTTCAAGACTTGAAACTGTACTTCGTCAGACGATGGAGTGTAAATGGCGATAAATGATTTTCTTGGGAAATTTATAACAATTCTTTTCCGATAGCTAAATGATAATTTAAGAAAGAGCAATAAGATTTATAATCGGGTGTTCTTAGCAATTATTTTTATCTGTAAAACAGAAGTGCTCGATAGAAACAGTAGACCAAAATATCACACACGCACACACACACACACGTACACACACACGTACACACGCACGCACGCACACACACACACACACATATATATATATATATATATATATATATATATATATATATATATATATATACTTGTATATCCTTGCTTGGTAAGCGGCTTCTAATGATCTGGACTGAACGGCTTAGTCGTGTCTCGGTGGGCGGGGTGGGCACAGTCCTATGGGTAAAAAGAGAAGCTAGGATGACTTCCACCACGGAATATGTGATCGAGCGGCGCTACATCGAGGCCCCATGGAACAGTTTGTATGACGTTTGCCTGATAACCTAACTGCCCGGGTTTCAATTCTCGGTAGTGGATGCACTCTGCTGATGAGTCCCAAATACAGGACGAAACGGCCATCCAGTGCTTTCTGCATTCTGTTGAGGTTTCTTCTAGACTCGATGAATTAATTATAATTATTTCAAATCCTCCTTATTTCTATCACTTATATATATATATATATATATAATAACACTATAATCATATATAATAATAATAATAATATAATATATATATATATATATATACTTATTAATATCAATATTGCTGGCTTCGTAGATAGTATTTATATGTGTAAATTTGATGTATGTAATGTACTCTAGAAATATATAAAGTTATTAAAATATTTCTCTTGAAACATTTCTTCACGATAATATGTACATGATAAGACAGAGTTGTTATATGAGAAATACATACGTTTATATATATTCTATTCTTTGCAAGATATGTTACATGCGTTTATATATATTCTTTTCTTTGCAAGATATGTTACGAAAAGAATTTCTGAAAACATTTTTGTGAGAGCACTATGTAGCAGAATGATTGTTCCTTTGGAAATTCATTAAAAAGACATTGTGCTCCTTAAAGCCTAATTTTTTAAATGTAGTTTAGAAGATAAACACGAAATATTATTTAGAATTATGGATATGTTGAATGTATATTTTCTCTTTTATTTATATATTTTATTTATATATATTTATTTTATTTCAGGTGAGTTTGCGCTTTTGTTTTCTATGAAGAAAATCTTTATTGAGGTAACCTTTTTAATATATTTACAACATAAAATTATTTTTTTTTTAAGTATAAACGATTGTATGACAATGACTAAAACTGTGATTGACAAGTTTTTTCTCCTATTAATGGTTTTGTAAATACGTCAAACAACTATGTAATATAATAATATCAGCCATTTCCTTACAATGTAACATTCAGCAATTCCTCGGTCGAGCAGCCAATACATGTCAGACGGTTGAAAATTACAAATTTTTTTCTAAGACAGGTGTCTCAAGTCCAGTAGCTGTTATCGCTCTTTCTATTATTGATGTTGTTTCCTTCCTAACCTTTTGTTTGAAGTGGTAAGGAACGTCAACATCTTGATTATGTCATCGTAGAGTTACGTGCGCTATCCATTTTAATGGTTGCTGCTGTTGAAAGTTCACAAGTAATGTAGACTCTGTTATTTGCTAAAGTTTTTAAGATTATGTAGCGCGAGTCGACGGTTTACGATGGACGCTTCTTACTAAGAACTACGGGCTTCTTGTGAACAGGCTTCGTCCCATACATCATATCCTCCAAATGGGTCACTATCCCTAGGGATACTTACATATTCTGACATAAAGCAAACTAATTTCTACCGTTGTCCAACCAATACAAGGCTCAAGAGCTACTCAAAGTAGAGGGGTAAGGAGGTGTGTGATATAAATGTAAGACTGTGAAGGGAAAACATGGAGAATAAGCAATGATCAACTCTCAACTTGAAGAGGTTAAGATTGTAAAGTTTTGGGAAGCATCTCCTTGGTAGCATGTTAAAATTTATAAAATATTTCTATTAAAACATTTTTTTTACGAAAATAGGCTCTTCAAGTCCAGTATTTCTTATCGTTCTTTCCAGTACTGATGAGGGTTTCCTTCCTAACCTTTTGTTTGGAGTAGTGTGGAATGTCAACATTATGTCATTATTTTCTCTTCAAGTTACATGTGATATCCATTTTAGTTGTTGCTGTTGTTGAAAGTCCTCGAGTGATGTCGTTTCTGTTATTTGGCAAAGTTCTTTGAGATTATGTAGCGCCAGTTTACAATGTTTAAAGAAGGATGGTCTTCGTCCAAGACCCACGGCCTTCACTCGCTCACCAACATTTTTAATCATTGATATTAGAAAACGGTTGTATAGGCCAGATAGTTTAGATATTTCTGAACGGGTTTGACGCCATTCATGACATCCATATGAGAATCCCAATCTGAAAAGACTATTTAAGAGCATGTCTCAAGTTTAAGATTCTGTCACGTCCATTCACAATGTTTAATGAAGGACTGTCTTCCTCCAACACCCACAGGCTTCACTCGTTCAACGACAATGGATTTCTCAAGTCCAGTATCTGTTATTGCTTTTACCAGCATTAATGGGGGTTTTCTTTCTAAACTTTTACTTGAAATAGTGCAGAATATCAACATCTTGATTATGTGCTATCAATTTTAATTGTTGCTGCTGTTGGTAGTCCTCAAGTGATGTGGTTTCTCTTGTTTGGGACAGTTCTTTGTGATTCTGTAGTGTCTGTTTTTTATCCTTTCTAAAACTTGCAGACTTTACGCCTACAAAGCTTATTTTTAATCGTTGATCTTAGAAAATGGATGCATTCAGCTGAGGGTCTAGATATTTCTGAATGGGTTTGAAGCTATGGCTGGCACTGATATGAATGTCTCGAACTATTTAAGCAAATGACTCGAGTTTGAGATTCTGTAACGCCAGTTCATAATTTTTAATGAAGGATGGTTTTCGTACAAGGCTTCACTCGCTGAACGACATTTCTAAACATGGATCGTAGAAAGCGGTTTTATTTGTAGCAATTTGCGGTGTTGGTTAAAAGTACACCCAACTCAGTCTATCCTATGTTCAATTTCTTTTTCTCCTATACTAAATTTGTTATAGCTTCTTCTAACGCAAGAAAATTTGGTTCTCTATGTCGCGCCAGAAGGTCTTTCTGCCTGAGTCGAACCTTCAACTCTACAAATCTACAATTCTTCCTTGCATTGTATACTGATACCATATATGGCCTGGTGCCCCCGCTGTTAATCTCGATGTCCCAGACAAGGTCCAGAGACGGTTATGCAATGTGATAGGTCTTGATCTAGCATCTCGTCTACAGTCACTTTCTCACAGACGTGCTGTGGCGTTCCTTTGTCTTTTCTACAAATATTTTCATGGCAACTGCTCTGACGACCTACTTTCACTGGTACCTCAACTGCATGATATTCAAGCGTGTTACTAGATTGACATCTCGGTCCCAACCTTTTACGATCGAAACAGTTAAAAGTAACATCCTCTTCTACTCCAACAGCTTATCCTCTCAGACTTCAAGACAGTGAAACTCCCTTCCTCTTACTTGCTTCCCTGATAATAATCTTCAAATATTCAAATGTAATGTCAATCGACATCTTCTGATGCCTTGATCCTGATCTCCGTTCTTCTCTATATCCTTTTCTCAAAAACCACACTCTGTAACACCTTGCATACTAGTGGCACCCCCGTCTTGCTTGGTGTGAAATGTTTAAAAAAAATGATCATACATACAAAATGCATGTTGGTTGAATGCTTGTATAGCCATTGGTCGAATAGTCTTGAAATAAATGGTAGCACTGATGCGGCATTTTAATTCTGCTACGGTCTTAAATTATATTATGCCGAAGAGGTAACGTTGAACAGCTGTTACAATAGTATCTTCATAATATCACAATAAGGACCAGCTACAATAATATCCAGGTACTTCGTGTCTTAAGGCGACTAGCCAAACCCTGCACAGGCACTTTTATGTTTATTCTCCACCTAAGGAGCCAACTTTGGTTAATACCGCAACGACGCTGAGAAGAATCGATTTACATTTTCTAGAAGAGAATTCATCATTTGAAAAAAGGCTCGTATACTGAAACCTTCGGTTACAATGACAGTTAACTTCGTGCTAGTACAGCATTTTACGTTTCCGTCTGCCGAATTTCACTTACAAGGCTTGGGTTAATCGGCATTAAGGTGCTTCAGGTAATTTCAAAATGTGCTGCACGCTAGTATCGCTTACCCATCAAGAAGTCACCACTGAGTCACGGACCCAGACTACACACATGCACGATTGTCGCATCATACTCTGATGAGATCCACCGCCTCGCCCTTTATATCATTTGTAATGGCTTCCGTCTCGTTTCGGTGTTAATGGCTCCTAATTTGAGTCATGAGACCAGCATTCGATTCCATAGGCTTCAGGCATATATGTCAGATAAATTATGTATCTTTGATTAGATTGATTAGATCTATATGCCCTACAACTCTCCTATGTACGACCCTGTGCCTTCTGAGTCCAAGTGTTCATTTGCAAATCTTCTTGCAAACGACACAGGTATTTTTGACAGCACGATGAGGCATACACTACAGTGCAAAAGTTTGAAGCAACCACGTCTTTATCCTCTGTGGCATGTGTTCTTGAGGACATCTGTGTATGAATTTCTGGGTATTATAAACCCAATGTCTACAGCATCATTTTTTTACCAGTGCTCATAATGCAATTTTTGATGTTCTAATTTTTGTTATTATTATCACTTTTCTCTGGCACTCCTTATACTGGTTCCCATATTGTATTCATTTCTATGCTTGGTCGGCTCAAGCGATATTTGTGGCCTAGCATATGTGCTGATTCTTTAAGTTTACCAATTTTCCAATGTTGTTCTTTGTCTATGATCTCAACCTGATCCCACGGAGGGCGATGATCTCCCTTTTCTCTCCATATGTGGTCGACGTTAGTTAGATCCAGTGACAGGAGCCAAAGAGTGTGAGTTCAATGCCTGGTTAAGGCGGTGGAGAACTTTAGAAAAGTAGAGAGCGAATTAAGCAGGAGATAATTGACATCCATTAGACATGATATGTGGAACTAGAACAGTCTACTTCAGCGAGCGAAATATAGAGTTCATTTCGACATTCCAACCACCTGAAGAAGGCCGGAACGTATACTGCCGAAACGTTGTAATAAATATGGTGACAAAGATAAGGATAATAGCCGAATAATGTAAATAGTGTACATTTTACCTCATCTCAGAAATATAGATAGCTAAAATAGTGTAAATATATATAGATAATAATCCAGGATCATTTTCCAACTCCTTCGCCTTCTCTAACCTTCTAAATTTCTGTTCTGGAATAATAAGGGGCCTCACAGTTTTCACGTACGATTTTATTTTCAAGTCTTTTTTCACTGTTCTTTCGACTGTCATAGGTGAAATTCCTTTCCCACGTTCCAAACGTTTTATGAATTGAGTTTGATCTTTTCGAATTGATATCTTTAGCTCTAACTTGAAATGATGATCCCTCTTGCTACTGTAACTTCCCGATCCAGTTTTCCTCTCTACTGTTCCTTCTTTTTTAAAACTTATTCACCGTTCTCTTGATGGCTCTCGAATGGACTTTGAAGATGGAAGCCAGAGTATCAATGTTGGTGCCATTACTGAAGGCCTGAATGATCATTTCCTCTCACCATTTCTCACTTGGAAAAACACAGTGGGGCTGACAAAATACGAATTTAAGTTGTTATCTTTCTAGCTGAATAACTCAAAGGGTTTTTCAGCGATTATTACAACAGAAGGTATCAAGATGGCTAAACCTCTCACCTGAAAACATGAAGCTCAATTAATTTAGGTTTTTTTAGATATTAAATAATTTGTCGGATGGACAATTATGCTGTTACCCAATCTGGACTATTTTCCTGCTATATATATATATATATATATATATATATATATATATATATATATATATATATATATATATATATATCTTTATGAGCCAGATACTACCTACCTAGGTTTCACCACACGGATTTCTGGTGCATTCTTTCTTTCTTTTTTTTTCGGGTGCCAATTTCTTTGAAAATTGTGCTATCCAGAGTTTTTCACCGACCAAATCTAAATAGATTTACATCATATATATATATATATATATATATATATATATATATATATATATATTAAGACGTTTTTTTTATGTTTATACATTCTTTTTATAGATACAAATATTTAAGTAAATTTTCTGTTTATAATAAACAGTATTAATAAAATTTACCGGCCTGAATGTCCGAGAATTTTTTCATATTTTCAAAATATTCGTCCTCCGACAGGAATCGAATCTGTATCCTATACGGAACCGTCATTTAGCCTGACGTGCCTTAACCGATCAAGTCACGGAGGTTCGTTCGATTAGCGAGGTCAATTTTTTGCTTTTAAACTGCAATCTTCCATGAATCTCTCCCGTACATTCATATCTGCTCAAATCGTATCCAAATGTAAACAAATGACGTCACACATTATGAAAAGGACAAAGTCCGACAATTATTTTAAGACATTTTTATGTTTATACATTCTTTTTATAGATACAAATATTTAAATAAATGCTCTGTTTATAGTAAACAGTATTAATAATCTTCTGTGTAGAATACAGGTTCGATTCCTATCGGTGGACGGATATTTTCTATGAAAATGTCTCGGACATTCAGCCGGATAAATGTTATTAATAATATTTATAACTTTATTTGTATTTGCGATATAAATAATTTGTAAAACAAAGATTAGAAAGAAGTAAATCTATATTTGTTAATGTTTTATTGAAATTTTATTTAAGTTTCCACATATCCTCCATCATTAGCAATACAAAGGGTAATACGCTTTTGCAGTTCACGGAAAACATTTGCCAACTGATTTACAGTAATGCCTGAAATCACAGTTATTTTAGCTATACTCAAAACTATATACATTAAACGTTACAACATTTTTTACAGGTTATTCTTATCGCAAATACAAATAAAGCTATACATTTTTGAAAGTGCACACGAACTTTATGGACACCCTGTATGTATATATATATATATATATATATATATATATATATATATATATATATATATATATATATATATATATATATGTACAGATACATATTGAAAAGCCCTCAGTAAGTTTGTTGCAGGGAACTTCAAGACATTGGGTTCATGGCCCTCCAAAATTTCCTTCCCTTTGAATCGTTTGTTATCTTTCCTAAAGATGAGTCCGCCATCATCTTATTCAATTTCGCACAAAACACAATGTAGCAACATTCGAAAGTACTCTGGAAAATTAATATAAGATAAAAATGTGATTTTTTATAAAACTAGCGATTATATAAAAGAACTAATTTGGAAATTTGAAAAAGTTATCTGAAAGATTTTATAGACTGAAGTTGTCAATATTATTCAAGCTAACAAGTTTGAACATATATATATATATATATATATATATATAGATAGATAGATAGATAGATAGAGAGAGAGAGAGAGAGAGAGAGAGAGAGAGAGAGAGAGAGGTAGAGTTTGTAGATGTGTTATTTATTAATATATAAAAGAAGTGTATGTATGTTTTTAATCATGAAAATGACTGCGCTAGTTTGGGTGAATGTTCGGTTTTAGTCGACTGTTCGTTTGCCAAAATTCGTTTGTCTGGCTTTCCATATCGTCTATGATTTCAAGTTTCACGCCAAAGCTTATTTGATTTAAAAGCCGAGACCATGCAGAGCAAACTAAAATGAAGCTCAAATTTGATTTCAATTCGATCTTCCTACTCTGTTATTCTGACCAGAATAGGTCGCCAAGAAATCTTCCAGTCAGCAAATTGGTGCCAAACGCACAGAATCCGTATCTTTAAACTCTTGCTAATCTTGGGTATCGTATAACTCAGTATTCATGAACGATAGATTTCGGTTAATCGGGTCACCAATAAAATGGCTTACTTGGCCGTTTCAGTCAAATCTTGAGACTATATTTATAAAAACTATCTGGTTAATATTCAGACATCAAGACGTTTAAATGAGCCAAAATTTAGATAAGATTTGATGTTGTGTAGACATTGATTTACTCTCGCTTATTCAACTAAAGTTAGGTGTTATCTGGTGTATTTTTTCGGCAGTCGAGCAGATATGTGCTATTTTGTGTATTCCTCTTCGTATCTCAGTCTACGGAAGATAGAATACATGCATGTCCCTCTCGAATAGCCCATCAGTCTAGTACGGCT
This sequence comes from Acanthosepion lycidas, assembly GCA_963932145.1. Lineage (NCBI taxonomy): Eukaryota > Metazoa > Mollusca > Cephalopoda > Sepiida > Sepiidae > Acanthosepion > Acanthosepion lycidas. The sequence goes on along the minus strand of OZ010596.1, from coordinate 16,380,350 downwards.
GACCTGCTCTCCTCGTCCGATCTGCTCTCTTCGCCTGAACTGCTCTCTTTCTCTGATCTGCTCTCTTTGTCTGACTTGCTGTCCTCGTTTGACCTGCTCTCCTGGTCGCATAACGACATCTCAAATGTGTTCCTTTCCGGTGTGAAAATCTTTAGTTTGATATTCTTGTGTTATTTTCATCAGCCTACTGATCTCAATTGACTTTGGATAACTTGTAAGTGTCTTATTTCTACACTAGGATTAGAAAGATTTATGCACAATCAGGCTTAAAGAATGCTTTCGTTCTCTATAAAGGGGTTTACTTGTGCCAGGTAGAAAATGGAATTTATCAGTTATGTGCCATGCTTGATACACGCTTAGGCGATCATGTATCTTTCGATACCTGGCGTTGCAGATTTTTTTCTCGCAGTAGGTTGCCATCCAATGCTATGGAACCCGGCTTGTTCTACTATTTACCCATAGCTGGGTTTAGAAGAAAAGGATTCATACCTTTCCCAAGGGTATTAGTACGTGCGTGAATGTAATGGATTCGACTGGAATTCGAACTCGGCTCTCTGATTCCTCAATCCGAGCCTCTATCCATTAATCCAGCTTATTCTTCTGATAAGATGGCCCATTTGTCTATAGAGACTACGTTGTCACCAGATAAGAAATTCCATGTAGACTAAATATTTGCCACAAAAAACTCTTTAACGTTTTCCTTCACTTCGGCCGACAGCTTTCCCAGACTAATGTGTTCAATCTACGCGATTTAAGCTTATGTTATCTGGCATTCTCAAGTTGTTTTTGATCAAAGCAATGAGACTGCCTTACTCAAGAGATAGAAAGAGAATTGGTACAAGTGCGCTACTTTTGTATCGGAAGTGGGGTAAAGGTTAATTACATAACGGTCAGTCTCTACTTAGCACCTGAAGACTGCGTTGTGCATGAAACTCCGAGTTGTGCTATCGTCGAAGGATAATATATATATTTATTAATATATACTTAATAGCTCTGTTTTACTACATCGAGCACTATTTTATTACCACCAGTACTATATATACGATATTATTTATTAACTGATTTAAAAATATGGTTTCATCGCTACACAGGAATTACCATGTTTCAAAAACAGAAAACAAAAACTTCAAATTCAGTTATATTAAATTAAAAGCATTAATTCTGTTTCATCTTCTAGCGTATTGAGCACTGTTTTGTAAAAAATAAAAATATCAATATGAACATCGGATTACATATCTTACTGTTCTTCCTTTTTTACAATAATATATATATATATATATATATATATATATATATATATATATATATTTCGATTATAGGTGCAGTTCAATTTATATTTACATGAATCATTCATACATAACCTCTATATTTGTTTTTTGTATGAATGATTCATGTAATTATATATGTATATATATATATATATATATATATATATATATATATGGTATAAATAAAATGACAATTGGAAAAAAGATCTTAGATTTTGCCGACGCGTTTCGTCTTCCGACTTTTTCAAGGCAAAAATGAAATCGAAATGTTCTTATTGTTATAGTTACATTAAAAAAATCCAAATTTAAAAAGATAGACGCTTCTGTCTAAACCTTTTTTTCTGGTTAATGTAAATTACCTTTATAGTAAGAGATTTTTTTTTTTTTTCTCCATGTCAACAATATAGTTAAATTCCCAGATCAATTCTGTGGACAAGACAGATTGGTATAAATAAAATGACAATTGGAAAAAAGAATTGTATTGCTGGTAATATTTTCTCCGAAAATATATTGCTGGTAATAATGTATTGCTAGAAATATTTTTTTTCAAAAATCCATTGCAGGTAATAATTTTTTACAAAAATGTATTTCTGGTACTAAAACCTATTTTTACACTTACATGATGTTTTGACCGCAGTTTGGGGTTAATTATTTCCCCATATTTGGGACCTTAATTGGAGCAACCACGCCGGGTCTGAGTGAACCTGAGAACACCAGCAATTAAGAGGTGGTTCCACGCTCTTCAAAAGCTCCTGATCAGAGACCTTGCTGCTGGATGAGGTTTATCGTCTTACCCAAGACGCGAATGGTTTTTATCGTCGTACCCAGGATGGATTTAACATTTACAAGACTTACTAAAGTTAAGCTGGACAAAGGAAAGTGAGTAACTTACCTAACAAGTTTGTACAAATGGTTGGCAAACAGGGTTTAGGAGAGATAGCAAAAAGATTAAATTTATTAAGAGCTATAAAGGACCAGAAAATTTTGAACAGCCATCATCGCCGGAATTCTTAAGGGACGCGCGCATATAAAAGAAAACAGGGATATAAGAAGCTATAGTGGTATTTTTTTTCTCCCTGATTTTAAACCTGCTTTAATATATGCTAAAGTAAATTTAAAAAAAAACACCTTCTTTTCATGATATCGACCTCAAAGCGTCTGGCCATTTCCACCCTATTGCATCGTTGTAGACCTTTTTTTATATCCCATAGGAAGGATATCGCTACAAATTCAGTACATGCCTAGTCGCTACGCTTCATCGTCGCCTTCAACTAGAGTAGATTTTATTCAAACTTCTCTACCAATCGATATCGAACTGTGATGGCAATGGTTGATTTCACTTCATTTTTTTCTTGACTTACATCAAGTGTCTTCATAACACTATAAATATGTATGTCCTCACATTCTATCTCGATCTATTCCTTTCTTTGTAGGTCGGAGTTGATTTCATACATTCTCACCTGACATGGTGTATTAGTTAGCGATTTTGTGTTCTTGGAACAATTACGGCTGAGTAGTGAGCTAGAACCTCACTGGGTGCCTAATACTTACAGCCTTGTGCCACATCTAAGCTATGTTCAGAAAATCCTGTTTCTCTGTCTCTCAGAGATGATTTCAATTTTTGGATTCAGCATTCACTCGCATATACAAACATACGCAAAAACACAGACATGCATACATACGCATATGAACACGGTCACAATGTGTTGACCGTATTCTTGTAACTCTGGATACATGCATAAAAATGGATAAATTCAGTTAAAAATTAAAGTAAATGCTATATAGGCTAACGACTGAAAGAATAGCCGAAAGCGCTTGCATATACAGAAAATTCGGACAATTTCTACATATTTTATGTACAGAAAAATAATTAATCGCAGTATCATGACACTACTCTTTAACGGAACTTGAATAAAAGAGGACACAATTGATGCTTTGCGATAATCAGACAAGTACACAATTTGACGCTTTGCGATCATCAGACAAACAGGTTTATTTTTAAAACTGGAGCTGTTTATGCTTATTTGACAATGTTTAATGGGGTGGGGGGAATATACATATATATATCTGTTTGTCTGGAGTAACAATATATATATATATATATATATATATATATATATATATATATATATATATATATATATACAAACGTGGGTATATCAGTTTGACGAAGATCTTAAAATGAAATATATATATACTTAAAAATCTGCCTTTTCAACATGTGTTGAATATTGTCAAAAATAGATAAAAGATTTACCTGTGAATATCACAGACAAAATTCAACCAATAATAATGTTTCAAGAAACGAACTTAGTGATCTTCCTTCATATATATATATATATATATATATATATATATATATGCGCAAACGTAGGTATATCAGTTTGACTATGATCTTAAAATGAGATCATTACTTTTTAAAAATCTGCCTTTTCAACATGTGTTGAATATTGTCAAAAATAGATGAAAAATTTGCCAGTGAATATTACAGACAAAATTAAATTCAACCAATATATATGAATTCATCATGTCAAGACCTAGAAACCTCAACAGATAGATATGCAGAAAAGCACTGGACGACCGTTTCATCCTTTTTGGGACTCATCAGCTGTGCACACCCTCTACCGACTCTGAGAATTGAACCCGGACCGTTACGAGACAAGCCTCATACGTTAGAGACAGCGGGCACTTCCCAATACTGTTGGAAAATAGAGTGGACAGGAAAAAGTATAAAATGACATATTTACAGAAGCGCCGTGATGAGGTGGGAAAATAATGGAAAAGGTTATAATTTTACTTTAACCTTATTCAGATTTCCCGACATGTAGCCTCTCTCTCTCTATCTATCTATCTCTCTCTCTATCTCTCTCTCTCTCTCTATATATATATATATATATATATATATATATAGATATATATATATATAGATAGATAGATAGATGGATAGATAGATAGACAGAGAGAGAGAGAGAGAGAAAGAGAAAGAGAGCGTATTAAGATAAAAATGGCCGAAGATTGCGTTCAAACATAGATTGTCGCCTTTCGGTTTTGATCTCTCTCTCTCTACATATATTTTGCTTTTTGAATTTGTAGGTGTCATGAATTGGAACGTAATTACGATTCCAATGTAATAAATGATAACCATGGAATATTAGTGTTTGAGACTTTTATATTATATTCTTACACCGTCCTGGACATTGAGTTCTACCTGGATTCTATCCTTTTGGGAATATATATATATATATATATATATATATAGTAAAAAAAGAAAGAACAGCAAGATATATAATCCGGTGTTCTTAGGTTTTAATGGTATTTTTATTTTACAAATGTAAATTTACAGAGCATAAAAACCATGTTTCAAAAACAGAAACTAAACACTTCAAATTCAATTATATTATTAAATTAAAGCATTTGTTTGTTTTTGTTTTTTCATCTTCAAGAGAATTTTGGAAGTTGGTCACAAAATTCGCTTGAAGATGAAACAGAACTAATGCTAATTATATAATTAAATTTGATGTATTTAGTTTCTGTTTTTGAAACATGGGAATTCCTTTGTAGCGTTGGAACTATATTTTTAAGTCAGTTAATTTATAATATATATATATATATATATATATATATATATATATATCAAAAATATATATATATATATATAATTTATTCGAAAATTATAACATAAACATGTTTTAAAATCAGTACAAAAATAGCCATTTTGTTTCAACACTTCTGGTGTTTTATTTATCCACTGATAGTGCTGAAACAAAATGGCTATTTTTATAGTGATTTTTATAAAATATTCATGTTATACTCTTCGAATAAATTATATTTGCACTACTCTGTATTGAGCACTCCTTTAAGAATAGTATTTTTTAGTTATTGGAATTTATTCCGTATTCACTAATCCTATACTTGGATATATATATATATATATATATATATATATATATATATATATATATATATATATATATATATATATTGAGAATTAAGAAGACGTTGCCAGCATTCACTGACGCTAGAGACGCGATTTACACCGAGGAGAATAGAGAAGAAACAGGGGCTTACCGCCGAAGTGAAGGGTGCTCGAAGGGAACGCGGCGACATCGGTGTAGAGCGTCTTCACATTCTCTAGTCGTAATGGAGACTGTAACTCCCGTACAACAATAACAGTTAGCGCGCCGCCATCAGCCGCTTAAACATAACTTTTTGGGCGCAGATCAAACGACACTCGAGACCGACAGATGCACACACATACATATATATATATAAATATATATATATATATATATATATATATATATATATATATATTCCTACCTAAATACAAATTTGCCGAAGGAGATTTTCGGTTATGTTCTGGCTCATTATTTCTTTTGCAAGTATGACCTTTGTAATGATATACATGATTTTTGTTCATTTTTTCCAATTCTTTTTTATCTGTCTATATTTCTGAGATGAGGTATTATGTACACTATTTACATTATTCGGACTATTGTCCTCATCTTTGTCGCCATATTTATCACAACGTTTCGGCCTTTCAGTATCTGTCTATATTTCTGAGATTAGGTATTATGTACACTATTTACATTATTCCGACTATTGTCCTCATCTTTGTTGCCATATTTATTACAACGTTTCGGCCGTTGTGCGCTCCGGCCTTCTTCAGGACACATGGCACAGCGGATAAAGGCGTTGGTTAGATCCAGTGACAGGACCGAAAGAGTGTGAGTTCAATACCTTATTAAGGCAGTGGAGAACTTGAAGAGGGGAATTAACAGGAGATAACTGATAACTGACATCCATTAGACATGGAACATGGAACTAGAACAGCCTACCCCAGCCAGCGAAATAAAGGGTTCACTTCGACATTCAACCACCTGAAGAATCCTTTTTTAGTTCTTATTCTGAAAACATGGTGACAGTCATTAAAAATTATACTTGTTATCACTTTCCATTGATAGTTGCCTTTTCTCTAAGAGGTAGCGAATCAGACTCGATATAGCGCCGATCGATCACATATTCCAATTTGAGATAATTATAATTAAATAATTCATCGATGAATTACTTAATTATAATTATCTCAAATAATCCTAAACGTAGTAGTCAGGTCATGTGCGTTGTGTTTTTGCGCGACTATTAATATATATTGGCCCGTGATGCGTTATTGGGTAGGTCTTTTCTATTATTCTAACCATTAGAATAATATCATAGACCTATCCATAAATTTCTGAAAATCAAACTTGACTGGGAAGCAGTAGGCCAAAAGAGAATTCCACAAGCGCGAAGTGTGAGAAAAACAGCAAAGATCTTAGGGTTAAATATTGTCATCTCAACTGTGAAACGATGTCATCTTGCTGTCAATCTAGTACTGCGCTAAAATTCATAATGTCCACGTACCATAGAGGAGAGTTCACCAGTATAATTCCCATAAAAATATTTATAGAAAAAGCATAGATAAGCTACATTACGGCGGTGGGAATGTGACTGAAGCTGAGATGCCAGGTTATAACCGACAACATTGCAGATTCATTTTTGATTTTATCAAGAATCTCTAAACAGATAGCAAAAGATGTGACAGCAATATCTAACGCGTCAACGGATGGTAGTCATATAAATATGTATGATAGATTCTGGTAAGAAAAAATTGTCTAACCCGACAGAGTCAACCCTTAGCACTAGACCTAGCAAGTGACCCAGTACAATCTTTTCACTTCATGTCAGCGGACACGTTATGCCTGGAAAGAGCAATGAGTTAATTCTCTATGGGTTAGTATCAGCCATTCTGATCGAAGACAAAAAAAATCTGTAAAGTGATTAAAAGAGAAGAGTTTTCGTTTTGGAGGTGTTAAAATTAACAAGCGGTTTCTTGCACCGGTTAACAACAAAGGCTGTATTCGAGATTGTTATATGCCTATCATCCTTTCATTCTTTTTTTATTTCCTTTTTTCATCACTTTTGTAAATGGTATTTATTCAGATTTTATTTTATTCCTCTTCAAGTACTTTCATTTTTTTCCTTCATTTGCTTCTTTTTCTTTCTTTTACTCTTTGTTTATTCATTCATACTGATTCTGTTTGAATTTTGCATTGTAATTCTCCCTGAAATTTTTTTTTCTTATTTTTATCTTTCTACGATTTTTTTCATGCCCTCTCTTCGTCTTTTTCTCTTTTAATTTTCTTTTTTTCTAAATATTCATTCATTACTGTTCCTCTCTTCTTCACCTTTTTTCTTTCTTTCTTTCATTTCCATTTTTCTCTTTATTTTCACCCTTCTTTTTTCTTTTTTTTTTCATTTCACTTTCGATCAGTTTTCTGCCTACGCTCTTTTTTTTTTCTCTTTCTTTTCAATTTCATCGTTTATTTTATTTATTTTTTATTTCACATTTCTAGCTTCCTTTGCTGTTTCCAGAGACATGCGCAGATACGGCACGTTGAATTTGTACTTTATACGTTTTTTTTTTTTTTTTGGACAGAGGTAGATTTAGACATTTCTCTCCCCAAACGATAATGGCGTTTGGTTTAAAAACTGATGGAATTCTGATCAGGATAAAAACGGACAATATCCAACCAAAACTGCACAAGGAATTGTGCCTGTAGGGATTTCCTGATAATTTTTAAGTCTACCTCCATTTATTCGACATGATTTTTGTTCATTTTTTCCAATTTATCTTTTTTTGTTTCTTACCGATTCTCATTCCTTTTTAACATTCACCATTTATTCATTCTTGTTTGCTTTTCTTCATTTTTCTTTCTTTCGTAATCATTTATCAGACATTATTTTCATTAATGTTTTCGTTCCATTTGGTTTCATTATTTTACTTATTCATTCTTGTCTTTCTTTCTTTCTTCTTTGCTACCATTCACGCATTTTCTTTCTTTCTTTATTTATTTATTTCTTTCTTTCTTTATTTATTTTACTCATTTCCCTGTCTTTGCCTCTATTCCATAAACCAATTTTTTATTCCTTTTTTCTAAGCTCGCATCTTTTTCTTTCTTTCTTTCTTTCCTTCCTCCTTTCTTTCTTTCTTTCTTTCTTTCTTTCAACCATCTTCCTGTTTTCCTCTATCTCGTCCGTCAGTATTTATTTCCATCTTTTGCCACCGACTCACAAGCATTCTTTCTTTCTTTCTTTCTTTCTTTCTTTCTTTCTTTCTTTCTTTCTTTCTTCATTCATTTATTTTACTCATCTTCCTGTTTTTGCCTCTATTCCATAAACCAATTTTTATTCCTTTTTTCTAAGCTCACATGTTTTTTCTTTCTTTCTTTCTTTCCTTCCTTCCTTCTTTCTTTCTTTCTTTCTTTCTTTCTTTCTTTCTTTCAGCTACCTTTCTATTATTCCTTCATTCTCTTCGCCAGTATTTTCTCCCGTCATTCTTTATCATTCATACAACACCTTTCTTTCTTTCTTTCTTTCTTTCTTTCTTTCTTTCTTTCTTTCTTTCTTTATTTTACTCATCTCCCTGTTTTTGCCTATATTCCATAAACCAATTTTTTATTCCTTTTTTTTTCTAATACTCACATTTTTCTTACTTTCTTTCTTTTACCACCCACTCAGAAACATGCTTTCTTTCTTTCTTTCTTTCCTTCTTTCTTTCAACAATGCTTTGTTTTTATGTCTTTTCCCTATAATAACTCCATCCCAAATCAAGTATTACTTTTTTCTATCATTCGTTCATTTTCTTTCGTTCTTTCTTTCTTTCTTTCTTTCTTTCTTTCTTTAACAACTTACTTATCATTCTTAAATTTCAACTATAATCTCTATCTATCCTCCTTATCCTCATAATTTTCACTTCATTTTACCCCGGTTACATTTATATCACACAGCTCATTCTGTAACCATCTGCCTTGATTGGCTCTGAATCCGGCATTGAGTGAACTTTAGTATTAAAAATTATTAATTTCCTTCCTTCCTTCCTTCCTTCCTTCCTTCCTTCCTTCCTTGCTTGATTTTGAAACCTGTACTCGTCTCTCCCGCCATCGTATACCCTGCCAATTCTCTCCTTTTATCTAACATTCTCTCGTCTTTCATTATACTTCTTGTTCATTCTTTCTCTCTTTCTTTCTGTCTTCCTTCCTTCCTTTCTTTCTTCCTTCCTTTCTTCCTTCCTTCCAACCGTTTTATTATTTCTGCTCTAATTTATTTCCTTCCTTCTAACCCCCGTTTATACTGACTACTCACGTATATGTTGATTTTTTTAAACCATTATTGTTGGTTAAATATTGCATATCAACAATCGTAAAGGCTGTTCAGCTTGAAATCCATTTCTAACAAAGATGAACTCATACAATCATTATTTGCGTAGTAGAAGAGAAGTCTAAGATACGATAAACTCTCATTCTGCGTACCATGTCCCTTCTGGATATGAGCGATCACGGTCCACCCTAAACTTTCTACCCAGTGTATTTCTTATTAACGTTTCTCTTTTTACATCCTGTTCCGGCACAATCTGGTCAGGCAGGTGTGCCCATTACTTCTCCATGTCTTTTTATATATATATATCATGTGAGTATAAAATTCTCTTATATTACATACCAGTTCATCATTCTTTTCAAACAAAATTTACCTGTTTCTTAGTATTTGCTTAACTTTTGCAATACAATTTTTCGCTATTCCAATTCATATTAGGCTTTCGGGGTAGCATTTCCCTTCCTTTGTAAAAATACTTCCCAGACATTTAAACTTTTGTTTGATTTTTTTTATCTCCAATTCGAAGTTCGCATCTTGGTGAATTTAAAATACTGAAAACTATTTCTATCTTTTAACAATTGTTGTTCATATATTTCGTCTCGTTTTTCATTTACTATATTACCTCATTTACTTTCATCTAATGCCTATCAATTCATAGCTCTTCTCGTTTTCTTTTCTTATCCTGTCAAGGAAATGCTATAGTTTTCTTTCCGTGTCTAAAATAAACTAAATATGAGCGTATCATATATTGTTAATATTATGACAACCGATGATAAATCATGTTATGGTTTTCATCTCCCTAAGGATGGTCTCACAGTGCAGGTTAAACAAATCCAGTGAGACGACACGTGATTGTCTTAGGTCCCTATCTATTTTTGAATACCTAATCAATTCGTTTACTATCAGTACGCATTTTCGGTTTGATGCCAAATATATATATATATATATATATATATATATAGATAGATAGATAGATAGATAGATAGATAGATAGATAGATAGATAGATAGATAAATGAACATTATTAGATAGATAGATAGATAGATAGATAGATAGATAGATAGATAGATAGATAGATAGATAGATAGATAGTAAACCAGGGAGGGAATACTGATGACATATTATTAGATAGGGATCTAAATTAATTCAGATAAGAGACAAGTGTAGATCTTAACAGAGATAAACTGGGAGATCTGAACAAAGATGGCTTCTTAAAATGATTGATAAATTTGGGTAGAATGATAGATTGGCAGAAAATAGATGAAGAATCAAACGGAAAATCGTAGAGAATTCTGGATCTGTTGAGAAATCAAATTTTGTGTATTTATAGATCAATAGAGAAAGACAAAATTGATAAGAAGGCATTCCATGAATAGCAAACAGAAAGAAAGAAAGAAAGAATACTTTGACGTATAAAGGAACCAAGGCAAATGAAGAAGCGGATAGCAAAAGAAAGAAAGAGAGAAAAAAGAAAGAAAGAAAGAAAGAAAGAATGAAAGTACAAACAAACGATGAAACGGAAGAATGAAAGTACGAACGAAGGAACGAAAGAAAGAAAGAAAGAAAGAAAGAAAGAAAGAAAGAAAGAAAGAAAGAAAGAAAGAATACTTCGACGTATAAAAGAACCAAGACAAATGAAGGAGCGGATAGCAAAAGAAAAAAAGAGAGAAAAAAAAAGAAACAAAGAAATAATGAAAGTACAAATGAACGAACGAACGAACGAAAGAAAGAAAGAAAGAAAGAAAGAAAGAAAGGACAGTTCGACGTATAAAGGAATAAAAGGAAATTAAGCAAGCGGATACAAAAAGAAAGAAAGAAAGTACGAACGAACGAACGAACGAACGAAAGAAAGAAAGAAAGAAAGAAAGAAAGAAAGAGAGAACGAACGAACGATTCAATCCAGGTAAAATAAACAAATTAAATGAAGGAACCGTCTAGCAAAAGAATGGAAGAAAATATACACAAGAAAGGGAGAACTATAAATAATAAAGTTTCAACGTAAGGTAAAAGTAAGTTAAAAAGAAAGAAAGAATATAGAGTTGAAAAGAAGGCCACAGGTAAAAGAATAAACCGATAGGAAAATGAAAGAAAGAAAGAAAGAAAAAAAGAAAGAAAGAAAGAAAGAAAGAAAGAAAGAATAGAAAAAGTGAAAGTCACGGAGAAGTCAAGTAAAATATTTTCCCTCAAACTTCAGATGAAGCAAGCAAGAAAAATGGCCAGAAATGAAGATTAAGCGAACCGAACTGCAGTCATGTCGAAGATTATGTCAGAGTGAATCTCCGGAAATGAATTAAAAAAAAAAAAAAAAAAAAAAAGAATGGAAGAATTCGAAATAAACGGAAGCAAGTTCTCTACAAAATATGCTTCGAACAAGAGGTTCTAATAGAGAGAGAGAGAAAAAAAAAAAAAAAAAAAGGAAAGTCAAGCTAAAATACAGAAATGATGCCGGGAAAGTGAATTCCAACGAAGATAAATGGATTGAGACAAGAAGATGTAGATAAAATGAACTCGCATAAAAAAAATTATATTCAAAGAATGACTAGAAAAGAATGAGTTTCATTTTTTGTGTATTTGATATTAGGATGCCATCAAAACAAATTTATATTATATAAAAATAACCCACCCTGAGCCAAAATGTAAAAAAAAAAAAAATGAAATTGACATTGGCGTAAAAGAATAGAAATGTTGCACGTAAAAACGATTTATTGGTTCCAATTTGGCACGGTATGGCATAAGGTCAAGTTATATGAGCTCTGAAAATGAGAAAGCCCTTCGTTGCATTTGCTTACACGCAAACATCTTTTGGAAAGCTATGAATCGATCTTTATGGGTTTCGATTTGAGAGTAACATATGGGTTAAACAGTAGCACTTGTAATTGGAGTAAGTATTGCTATTTTCAATAAAAGTGTTAAATTTGTCCGAAAAAACATAAAATCGTGAAATACGAAATATGTTTTAGCTTTAAGTAACGCACAAAGGGGAGATAAGTAGTAAATAAAAAAATCAAAAAAAATCGACTGACCATCATTTTATATTCAATCAAAATTCCTTAGAGTTGCAGACGACACCCAATTTAAATGATTCAATAAGGTTTGAAATTTTCATAATTCCTGAATACCTTTAAACAGGTATTAATAAAATACACACATACACATATATATGTGTGCGTATATATATATATATATATATATATTAAGATATTTTTATGTTTATACATTCTTTTTTTATAGATACAAATATTCAAGTAAATGGTCTGTTCATAATAAACAGTATTAACAACATTTACCGGCCTGAAGAGCGTTTCTGTTAGCAAGGTTGATTTTCCTGTGGCGAAATCGGTAAAAGCACGTCAGGCTATATGACGGTGCCTGTTTCCAAGGATACAGAGTAATCCAATCATTCAGACAGGGGCGATAACGTGTTCATTTTTATTAACTATTGTTGTATCAATTATGAGTTACGTTCGAAAAAGAGGTTAAGTTTAGGGAGAGTAGGGATGCATTTGTTGAACGGTTGTCGTCTGTTTTTTGGGGGTTTTTTTTATCAACGACAAAAAGTTTCTCGGCATTTTTTCCGTACTTGTATACTTAAAGATTCTTCCTAAAAGGGGGGGGGGTGGATTAGAATACGTTATATTGAACTACAATTTTAAAATATTTTTACTCGTAATTACTAATAGACTATATTTCTTTTTAAAATAAATCTAATACAATTAATTAAATTATTAAAATTATTATGACATATCAAATATAATTGTGTATATTACCAGCTCCCATTTCTTCATCTTTTTAATTTTAATTTTATTTTTAAATATTATATAAGGAAAATTTTTGACAATGTTGTCAAAGAATAACTATTTCATTTCTTTGGTTCAGTAAATTTTTATTTTTTATAAACTGAGTAATATATAGTTTCTCATGTATGCACAAAGGACCTGGTCATTTAATGACCTACATATTCTAGCTTTTCTTATTAATTTCCATTTTACTGTAGGTGATTTATTGATTTGCTTTCAGTGCTAGAAATACTTCGATAGAGACATCTGATTTCAGTATTTATTTATCCTAGATGAAGTTTGATGTTGATTGAACCTCTTTTTGAACTCATGGCTTGTGCAACCTATATGGACTTTTATGTTTTCGGGATTCACAATAGATAAGATATTGCATTGGTATACTAATGATTCCGCGTGACATTTATTTTGTAGAGGACAGTTATGAGGATATCTACAGTTACATAATTTTTGTTTATCTTCATCTCTTTTTATTTTTATATTGTCTAAATTTCTTGGGTTTTGGTCTAAATGTTTATTCAAGATATTAGCATTATGTTTCTTTATAATCTTCGCTAAGTTTTCGGTACAACTGTAACTTAATTTTATTGAAAATAGTACTTAGTTTACTATCTTTAGGAAAGTGCTTAATGATTAATGCAAGGAATTTTTATCGTAATTTGTTCTTTAACATTTGGTTCTATGTGGGTGTATACCAAATTATTTTTCTACTTCTGTTTTTTCTATGCTTTCCATTTTCCTTTTTTATATAAGTTAGTTTTGGGCTTTTGTAGCCACTATCTTTTAGAGCTTTATTATAGAAATTACTATGTTCATATAAAATCTTCTCAGTTGTTGAATTTGTACTTATTCTTTTTTCGATAGATAAAGGTATATGCTTAATTATAGATGGAGGATGATTAGATTTCAGGTGTATATATAAACCATTACTATTGTTTTTTTTTATAAGCTATATATATACATTTTTCATTAAATCTAATGTTATATCAAGGAAGTTAACTTTTTTAAAATTTAGTGTTTACCGTAATTTTTAAGTCCAGGCTTTTAAATTCTTTATATAATATCTTTCTAATTTTATCGATTTTAAAGTTAGTTATTTATGCTCTGTAAATTTACATTGAGCACTGTTTTGTAAAAATAAAAATATCAAAAAGAACACCGGATTATATATCTCACTGTTTTTTGCCTTTATATATATATATATATATATATATATATATATATATATATATATAGAGAGAGAGAGAGAGAGAGAGAGAGATTATGAAATGGAGTAAGTCCGACAAATATTTTAATATATTTTATTGTTATACGTTATTTAGATAGACACAAATATTTAAGTAAATGCTCTGTTTATAATAAACAGTATTAACAGCATTTACCAGCCGGAATGTCTGAGAAATTTCCTAGAAAATATGTCTTCCGATAGGAATTCGAACCTGTATCCTACATGGAACCGTCATATAGCCTCGAATATATATGACGTCATTTGTTTGTGATAAAATACGCTAGAACAGATATGGACGTTCGAGGGAAATCATGAGAAATTTGTAGTTTAAAAGCAGTAGCATCGTCCTTGCTAACCAACACGTCAGGCTATATGACGATTCCGTAAAGGATACAGCTTCGGTTTCTGTCAAAGGACATATTTTCTATGAAATTTCTCGGACATTCAGACAGGTAAATGTTGCCCGATGCTTATATCTCACGCAGCATACCCAGTCCCGTTACTTTTAAGACAGAGCTTCTATAAAACTGTTTGGAAAGCCTCTTCCATGAAGGGTATGGCACGTTTCGACGTAATCCATTTGGCGTCGCTGATTCGGCGTGGCCGATTCGTTGTAATCGATTCGGCGTCAGAAAAATAAGTAGACGATTTTACACAGCCGTTTAGGTGTTAGACTATTTTGACGCACTGTCTTTGAGCGGACACATCCACCACCCGCCAGCAAAAAAATAATCTGTTTAAAAGCATTGAAAACACTCAACTTTCAAAATGATCTTTTATTCATTTAGGGAATTAAGGATTCTATTAAAACACTAATGGAATGATGTAAATTAAAAACTTAAATAAAAATATTGTATTTCAAAAAAAAGAATCACTTTTCCATCATTCATATGTAATCTCACTTTAATCAATCTTTCTGTTCGCATTGCAAATCTTTAATTCAGGATTCCTCTTGCTCGTTGCGTAAAAAAAAAAAAACAGTGTATCACTTTGTTTCTTCCACATTTTCATAAAATATTTGCTTCCATTTTGCAATAAAACGGCTTTCACAACTGAAAAATATGAAACTGCATTGAAGGAAATATAATATAAAAATACTTCCAACTACTCTTTTTCTTAAATATGAAAAAGCCTCCAACAACACTTTTTTCTTGAACTGGACTATTCGAGCAAACTTGAAGTACTAATTTGACTGCTAAACGAGCGAGTAAGAAAAAAAGAGAGACAGAGAGAGAGAGAGAGAGAGAGAGATCAAATTTGACTATCACGACGAAGTAGTAATCTGACGCCTAATCGTCCTCTGCCGAAAAATTTCTATATCTACGCCGAATCAGCCACGCCGAATCGGCCACGCCGAATCGGCCACGCCGAATCAGCGACGCCAAATGAGCTATACGACAACGCCCCATTCGTTTCAATGACGCGTTTCACTGAAGAATCAACCCGATCAGAAAAAAAAGAATAATTACAGAAGAGAAAAAACTACACTTGCGAGATATTACGTGATTCTCCTAAAACCTGAAGAAAGCCGGAACGTACATCGTTGAGGACAACAGTCCGAACAATTTAAATAGTGTAAATAGTTACAATACCTCATCTCAGAAATATAGACTGTGAATATGTCTCTCTCTCTCTCTCTCTCTATATATATATATATATATATATATATATATATATATATATTCATATATATATATATATATATATTCATATATATATATATATATATATATATATATATATATAGAGAGAGAGAGAGAGAGAGAGAGGGGAACAGACTGAGATAGATAGATAGATAGATAGATAGATAGATAGATAGATAGATAGATAGATAGATAGATTCCATAGGGAATAAAGTAGGAGAGAATAAACGAGAAAGAGAGATCTGGTTGAACAATCTGCAGGACATATCTATTGCCAAATAATTATGCATTGATTTGATCGCATAATCTACAAATATGCAAACGAAATGTTCCCAGTAAAATTAAATAATAGAATCAGTTTAAATGTAATAAATATTCATTAAATCTCGCTAAGCAGTATAATTTTCCGTATCCACACACACACCACATACTCATATCATACACACATATATATATATATATATATATATATATATATATATATATATATATATATATATATATATATATATATATATATATTTGTATTTAGACATCAGTCCTTTTTTATGCACATTTCATTGCATACGCCAGACACGGTGTTTTGATTATGTTTTTATAAAATTTCTCATGTGTTCCTTTTTTTTTTTTTTTTTTCGGAGGATAAATTGTATAAAAACCGTCTAATTTTTGTTTTTTTACGAGCGGTTTCGGCTATACATTTAGTTTTTTCTAGATTGAAATATATTAACTGCTAACAGGAAATAATTTGTTGCGTGTATGTATTTATATATTGCTTTCATTTTCAAAACACGGTCAAGATATTGTGTCCATATTCATACTAGTTATTGAGTGTTATTTTTTTATTAATATGGCTTCCATTATTTTTAACCTTTTTTTTTTTTTGTATGTAGATGATGCTATTATATATCTGTTATCAACAAGTATGTTACAAATAAGTTCCGGTAGATTTCCATGAGTATTTAAATGTCACCTAATTGAGCTCTGGTCAGAAAGTTGTAATGTGAGTCTTCTCGGTATTTATCAATCCACCCACGAGGATCGAATGTGGCACAAGGCCGTTTTAATGTGGGTATCCCCGAGCCCGTAGGCTCGGCCAAAAATATGGCCTTTCTGAACCGGCCTAGACGAGTTCAGGCCCTGTCAACCTCCCCGGACGAAACCTTGCCCTTCGGCAAAGCCTCGTCCGGGTTCTCCTCTGCTAATGCAGAGAGTTCGACAGTCGCCGAGAGTCTGTCTCTCGGTCTATGTCTTCTCTCAAACATAAATTATTAGATCACATGAAAAACTATAAAAACTAAATCGAATTACCTTGTCTGTCATATTCAATGAAACGTGCACACACACACACACACACACACACACACACACACACACACACACACATATATATATATATATATATATATATATAATGAAAAACACTTTTCCCGACTGTATGTGATAACGTTAATGTCTTTAATAATGTGTTGAGATGTTTGAATATTACCTATCATGAATTTGGGATATATTTATAACTTTATTTGATTAGAACGTGCGACTATTCATAAGCCAAACGGAAAAATGATATAAAAATAGATTTTTTTTTCGGTCGATTTTAATAATACGTGTTTGAAATATTTATACGTGATATCCGCACATACACACATCTTTCTTACCGATATGACATGGCTTCCGAGAATATATTCACGGTAACTGTTCTGACGTGATAGTTTCCCTGCTGCCCCGACTGCGTGAATTTAAACTTGCTACTAGATTGGCATATAGGTCCCACACTTTTACTGTTGAAATATCTGAATGTAAACGCCACTTCTAATCCAACAATATCTTCTTTCCTACTTCCAGCGTATGGAATTCCTTCCGTTTACTTATTTTCCTGATAATTACAATCTTCAAAAATGTAATGTAAATGTAATGTCAATCGCCATCTTCTGTCTTCTCGAAACCCGTTCCTCTTTTGTCCTTTCCGCAATCCTCCTTATGCTTAGCCTTGTCTCTCATTTTCAATCCCTGCAAGCACCCCCCCCCCACCAAATGCGTAGAAGTGCTATTCTTGCCTTGCTTGAGGTAAAACATATTTATATTATTACTTTAAACACTATTCTTAATGGATATCCATATAATGAGTTTCAGGAATGTGCATGTATATATATATATATATATATATATATATATGTATGTATATGAGCACGCTACAGTCCCTGTCTGAATGATTGGATTTCTCTGTATCCTTGGAAACAGTAAATTATGATTTTATATGTGCATTTAAAACTCAGTAAATTTAAAAATCAGTTATTCTTATATTCGCTTGAAGATGAAACGAAACTAATGCTTTTAATTTAATTATATAATTAAATTTAAAGCTTTTTAAAACATGGTTATTACTGTGTAGCGAAAAAAACATATTTTAAATCAGTTAATTTATAATATATATATATATATATATATATATATATATATATATATATATATATATATATATAGCATGTCATTATTATTCCGGCATGTGTTGAAAACTACGGAACTTTTGATGATATTTTTTTTCAGTTTTTTCTTGCTTTCTCGCACCACGAGTAACCCATTCAAATCGTTCGACATAAGGAAAATGTTAATTAGCAACACCAAAATTCTGTATAAAAACAATTACAAAAGACAAAGCTACAAATTCTGGAAGCTATCCTAATCAAAATGTAAAAACCCAACAAAAAGAAAAGAGCATTTAATATTGGCAGAAACATCTTAATAACTAATCGTCAAAATAATAAACGTCAAGCCCCTCCTTATTAATAATGAAATCATCCAACAATATATATATATATATATATATATATATATATATATATATATATATATATATATATATATATATATATATATATATATATATATATATATATAGTGAACATTCAAGTCAGCGCCCAGAAGTGAGAGTCGGTTGCGTGCTTAAAAGTCAACATCAGTCCATCTGGGTTTTGACTTCAATGTCCACTTTTATATTTACATACGCTCTCTCCATGATTTTGAGAACTTTAACCCATTAATATAGCATACCTTTAAACTATATTTTACCATATATATATATATATATATATATATATAGATATATAGATAGATTATACACATTATCACGTTTCTAAATAATGAAAATTTATTAAACAATACACATGAGTGAACGGTTTTTTGTCCGACATCGTCAAATTTTCGAATTAAATAATTAGCATAATGAACAAACAAACAATAAAATAATAAATAAATATTTTAAATTTCATAGTCTAAATAAAATGTTTAAAAGCCCTACGCAAAAACAAACAAAAAAAAAAAAAACCTTTGTGAACTCGTCAAAAAAACAAAGCAAAACAAATGTTAGCTAATTATGACAGTTTTATATACACAAAACCCTTTCAGGAAAGAAAAGAAAATAAAAAAAATAAATCTCCATAGACACTTAACAGTTCACCAGACTGGACAATGTCACCTTCCGCTTTAAATTTAGACACCCCAACCTTACCCGGACTTGACCTCTTTGAATGTAACTGAGATATTGATACAAATTATTAACCCTGGCGCCCCTTATTTAAATAATTGCTCTAGCCGTTACCATAGTAATTTGAATTTTAATAATGAATATGCTTATAAAAGCGCATAAATTTCAAGAATTAGTTATTCCAAAAATTTCGCTCGAAGATGGAACAGAGCTTGGTACTTTAATTTAATTTAATTCAAATAATTATATTGAAGTTTTCGGCTCTTGTTTTGAAACATAAGAACCCTTATGTAGCGAAGGAATAATATTTTTAAATAAATGATTATATTTAGGCTCTACTTTTGTATCGAGCACTGTTTTTTTTTAAAATAAAAACAAAAATACTAAAGAACTTCGGATTTTTTACCTAACGAGTTCTTTCCTATTTTCTATATGTTTTCATACACACACACACATACACACACACACAAACACACGCACACACACATATATATATATAATCATTTCACCCCTAGAAAAGCCGGAATAACACCTATACGCAGGGGCTTAGAGAGAATGAAGGTGAGAAGAAATGACTGGGTATAGAGACTACACAAGAAAGGATAAAAGGAGAACGGGGTTCAAGAAAATTGGTGCGGCAGTGAATTTGCAGTTTTCAGGGAAAGAAGAAAATGGAAGAGAGTTCCACAGACGGGAAGTGCGAAAACAAACATTCGTAGTAGAAGTAAAGGTTATATTTACCTAATTCAACTGTAAAAGATAGATGCCAATCTAGTAACACGCTTAAACAGGCACCAGGAAAAAAAAGCTCGTTTCCGCAGTAACCATGAAAATATTTGTAGAAAAGTCAGAGGGAAGCCACATCCCCTCGGTGAAAAAAATGACTGAAGTCGAGATGTCAAGTCAGAATCCATTATATTTCAAATCCTTCTTTTGATTTTGTCAAGAATCTCGACATGTGTAGCAGGATCACCATATATATATATATATATATATATATAGATATATAGATAGATAGATAGATCGATAGATCGATAGATAGATAGATAGATATTAGTTGAAAAGACAATAATGCTCACACATACACAGAAACAACCTTCAGATATTGAAGGCCATTTATATTAAAACAAAGAAACCCACACTCAACAAAATTACATTTCAAACTAGTCGCAAGCCTTTTATTTGCATCTAGACATATGGTTCTGTTGTTAATATTTCAGGCTCTCGCGTGGTATGACGTTATAGAACCGCATCATGAATTTACCACCTGCATCTGCTATTCTGTGACCGTTATCGTCGCACAGCAATCTTCTGTGTTAACATAACAAAATATTATCATCGATGGTGAATGTCTTTGTTAAAATGGCCGTCTAACTACGCTGAAGTTGGAACATGTGAGCCTGAAGCTTAGATCAAGGACCAAATTAATGAAAAAAAAGTATGCAAATTTTGAAGAATTTTTGTCTTTAAATTCGGATGAAATTAAAGTAAAAAATTCTAATATATATATATATATATATATATATATATATATATATATATATATATAAGAACATTAGAACGGCTCATGATCAGACATAATATGCAGTTAATGTCTGTAATATTTAACATTAAATGCTTCAATATATATATATATATATATATATATATATATATATATATATATATATGAATTACAATTAATGAGATCCAAACAATTTACCTCATACAGATGATCATTTTGTCCATGGGAAAGTAGATTTTCCCTGGGCAAAAACATTTACTAAAATGAATAAAATCCCACCTATATTGATATTTCTGATATATTACATTTGTTCTTATCTGCCTATATGTCTATTTTCTTATGTCGATCTTTCTTGGTTACTGTGTCTATGCATACGGTTATATATATATATATATATATATATATATATATATATATATATATATATATATATATTCAGCCATCGATCTCTGTATTTGTTTAAAATTCGGTCTGATGATCTTCGCCCTTGTCTCCTCATCAATATATCTTCCAAACTTCACATCCCCAAACGCTTTACCAAAATCCGTCTCCCTTAAAAGATTAAGCCCTCTTTTACACATACTCTTTATCTTTAATCTCTCTGTCTGGTCTATGAAATTAACCACTTTATCGCGTGCGATGTTTGTCTTACTTCAACTAGAAATCTCCAGAAATAGAAGCCGTTATATCTTTGACCCATCAACTGATTGGAACCTGTTGCTTGCCAATAATCAACATACACAGCAGGCAGAGTTTTACAAGTAAGTTACAAGATAACGTTTTCGGTCTGTCTGTTAGAGTTACCAGTCTCTCTAGAAGTAGCGAATGAAAAAAAAAAGAATTGTATTTTTAATGAATTCTGGTGCCATCTTACGGTGAATAGATATGACGTTTTTAAACTGATGGCTTAATGTAAATTCTACCATACATATTTAGGCGATAGAGAGAGGTAACGTAGAACAGAAAGAAAGAAAGAAAGAAAGAAACAAACAAACAAATAAACAAACAAAGATAGATAGAAAGTAAAAAGGGAAGGAAGGAAGAAAGAAAGAAAGAAAGAAAGAAAGAAAGAAAGAAAGAAAGAAAGAAAGAAAAAATGAGCAGGGAAGGAAGAGAGAAAAAAGAAAGAAACAAACAGACAAAGAAGCAAATAAAGATAGATATGAAGTAAGAAAGGAAGAAAGAAATGAAGGAAGGAAGGAAGGAAGGAAGGAAGGAAGGAAGGAAGGAAAGAAGGAAAAAATGAAAGCAAGAAAGAAAAAATGAGGAGGGAAGGAAGAAAGAGAGAAAAAAGAAACAAACAAACAACCAAACAAACAATCAAAGAAGCAAAGAAAGAAAGAAAGAAAGAAAGAAAGAAAGAAAGAAAGAAAGAAAGAAAGAAAAATGAGGAGGGAAGGAAGAAAGAAAAAGGAAACAAACAAACAAACGAAGGAAGTAAAAAAGGAAGAAATCACATTCATGGTAATTGTTCGCATGTGCTCTTCGCTATGGTACGTAGATTTTTTTTTAATTTAAGCGCAGTACTAGACAGGCGTCAAGATCTCATCAGTTTTATGATAACAGCTTTTTATTCTCGCACTTCTCGCTTTTGGAACTCCCTTCCGTCTCCATGCTTTCCAGCCATCTTTAATCTGCAAAAATGTAATCGGAGAGCTGAGTTCAAATTCTGTTCGGTTCGTTATATTCCTTTACACGCAAATACCCTTGAGGAAAGGTACGAATCCACTTCTTGGTCCCCTAGCTATAGGATACTAAATAAGACTTGTATCATTAATCCATTACCACCAAAATAGATTCTTACAATTTAAAAAATATTTCCTGGGTTTAAATGATCTGCAAATGATATAAAATCAAGGAGTTGGTCCCGGGCACCACTAAACCTCTGCACGCCACTGCTCTTCTTACCCAACTGTCCAAAGCAATCCTTCTTCACATTTTAACAGCAAGCTTTAACTATAATAATCAGGCACGCGGATACTAATAATTTAGACTAGAACGACACTGCATTTATTCGTAAATAATCAGTGATGAATTGATCTTGGGTTTGTTTTTAATATAAATAAATTTAAATATGTGGTTAATATTTAAAAGACTCTATCTTTGACCTAATTTCATTATTTATTGAGAAACTCTTAGAAAATAACAAGACGGCTTTTTCAGTCATTACGACGGGAACGACAACACGCGTTGCATTTTCTTGTTGGTCAATAATATTCGCAGCTTACATTTTTCCAGATTTACTGAAAACCTCTATTTACCGATATAAGCACACACAAAAACACGTATGTATGATCCATATGAGGAAATACCATATAGCTTGGATCAAATCTAATGTCAATAAGGACCATTTGTTCTAAGAAGAGTCGATCTCTGCTGATTCCAATATGTACTGGGGCCACTCTAAGAGACGCCAAAATTGACTTTACACTAATGTTAGCATCAAAGAAGCGAGGTGCATCAGATAATTGATCTAGAACATATCTTCATAGACACCAAGTGCAGCTTTCCCCGATAGGTAATCAGGTGATCGACCAATTCTGGCTTAGGGCACGCACACGCCAGGCAACAGGTGGTAGGAATATATATAAGCAACTACGCGAGAGAGAAGAGGAAAAAAGTGTGATACTTCTTCGCGAGAAGAAGAATCCACGTTTGGAGAAAACTTTCCAAAACACACACCCACTCGTCGATATTAAAAGACGAATTAATCGAACTTTTGGTCGTGTCTTTATCGCCTAAATTGACACATTAATAGTTACCGACAAATCTATCAGTGCAATTCTTGTCCAACACATCCATTGACGATGCCACGAACAGATAAGGAAAAAAAATATACTAAGAGGTAGGTAATTTTCGAAGAAGAACGCCATACTGATAAACAATATCTAAACTCGTAAGGGGTACAGAATACAAGCAATCTCTTCCCAGATGCAGAAGAGGCTTGAAGCGACTGAGAATGGACAGAACATGTAAGCAACGAGGTAGTCTTTAGGAAAACAGAAACCACAATGAAATTTATTCTTAGGAAAGACTTACATCACGAACAAATTATCTGAACAAGAAACGTCTCGGCTGACGAACGGTATCACGATCGAGAATCACGCAAACCGGTGACAAGGTGTGGCGACAAGGTGTGGCGACAAGGTGTGGCGACAAGCCGGAAGTATCGCCAGGTCAATGTCAGTTACGCTGTAGGTTTCATTCCATACACATCCCTGCCCGGATTCGCAGTGCCTTCCAAACAGTAAAATATATCTCCCCTCTCCTTTCCCCGCCACCTCCTACTTACGCCATTAACTCACCTTCGTAGAGGATAGGTAAAATTAAATTAAATTTTCTTCATTTTGTTTACGTCAAACTATCCAAAAGCCGCAGGAGAAATCGAAATTACCAGACCACGCTGCGCATTTCCAATTTTCTATTGTCCAATTTGTGTGATCCTTAGCCTCGGTTAATTGCTCTTGTCTGGCAGGAGGTATTCACGGCCTTGCCTTCTGGTGCTGTAGCTCATCTGCTTCAAGGTTCTGCTACAGCTCTTCTGTATACCTCCGACGTAAAGAGTGTTTATTTCAACTAATTATGCCGTTCTATCAGCTTGAACAAGGCTGACCATTTTCCTCCAAGCACTTTAACCTGGAGAATTATCACTACGTTCAAAGTTTTAAATTAATTTTGTTCCGCATGCTATGCATGAAATGAAATTCAGCAGGTCACTATGGCTTTGCCTGCAGCCACGGAATTGTCTGATTAGAAATTTGCGTAAAACAGCATTTGTTCATGTCTACATAATTAAGGGACCAGTGAATATACAAGCAAAATATAAAATAAAATAAAGATCTAAACGACGAATTTTCCAATTTCTATTTTCATTTTCAGATCAATTTGGACGGGGAAGGTCAACACAGATTATACACAAAAGGTAGAAGAAGGAAGTTAGTTTGGTTTAGTTTGGTTTAGTTTGTTTAACGGCATATCAACCTCAATGGGTTATTTAATGCCGACAACATTTTTACGATAGATTCGTATGAAGAGAGTATGTATTCTTTAGTTTAGATTGGTTTGGCTTATTTTGTTTAACGGCATATCAACCTCAATGTGTTATTTAATGCTGACAAAAATTTTTATTACTGGTAATATTTTGTTCTGTCAAAAATCTGTTTCTGGTAATATAATATATTTCCTTCAAAATTGTATTGCTGGTAATAATTTTTTTCAAAAAAGTATTGCTGTTTAACTATTTGCCCATAGCTGGGACCCTAACAGGAGCTATCACCCTGGGTCAGGGTGGACCTGGGAACACCAGCAATTAAAGGTAGTTCCACGCTCCTCAAAGCCTCCTGATCAGAGGCCGTGCTGCTGGACGTAGTTTAACGTCTTACCCAGGACGCAGTTGTAGTTTAACGTCTTACCCAGGACCCGGATGTAATTTAACGTCTTACCCAGGACGCGGAAGGAAGGTAGAGTAATGGATAGCGTCTCGGATTGCCTAATCGGAGAGCCGAGTTCGAATTCACTTAGGTGCAAATACCCTTGTGAAAGATATGAAAGCTCTTCTTCTGCCAGCTGTAAGTAAATAGCTGGTTCTTATAGCCTTGGGTGTCAATCGGTCTAGGAGAAAGACAACTCTGGATTCAAAACGGATTCCCCAGGTTGCTAACAACCTACTCACTTAAAAACTGGCTTGTTACAGAAACCGCAGCATCTTGTGGCATTATGTTCAAGGAATTCAAGCGATTGGTAGAAGAAAAAACTCTAACAAGATTGACTTCTTATTTTTTATTCTTCTAAGGTGGGATTATTCATGGCTAAACCACATAAAGAGTGAAATACATAATAACGGCCGATTATATTTTCACATCGGCTAGACATAAAGTTTAAAAACAAAATCTAGCAGCACAGCTAGTAATTTTTAGTATAACCTTTTCACTTTATATTAGCGAGAAAAATGTAGCTAATCAGGCGGAAGAGTCACTTTCATAGAAGTTAGCATCGGCCACTTGGATAGACAACTGCTTTCTCTTAGACGATTAAAAGATATATTTCCATCAAGCTATTCTTAGCAATTTTCAAATGCTTTGTTACTAATTGTGCATGAACTGTCTGACGTCCATGTCTGTTATTTGAACATCGGAATGCTACTAAGCACCATACACAATACAAAAAGACATTAAAATTTAAACAAAGAAACTTTTTCAGTTCTTTTAAATCAAACTTGATTCGTTATTATTTACATTATTCGGACTGCTATCCTCATATTCGTTGCCATATTCACAACGTTTTAGCCATTGTACACTCCGGCCTTCTTCAGGTGATAGTAATTTCGAACCGAAACCTTTATTTCGCCTACCGTGATAGATTGTTCTAGTTCCACGTTCCATGCCTCTTCTGGATGTCTCAATTATTTCTCTTTAACTCAACTCTCCGAGTTTTTTGATTCCACACGGCTGTAGCCTGGTATTGAACTCACAACTGGAACTAGAACAATCTACCCCGGTACATGAAATAAAGGGTTCGGTTCGAAATTCCTATCACCTGAATTAGGCCGGAGCGTACAACGGCCGAAAAGTTGTGAATATGGCAGTGAAGATGAGGATAATAGGATATAAGAATAACAGTTCCGTTTCCCAGCCTGTAAGCATTACGCATTCCCGAACTGCATTCTTACACAGAATACAAGAAAATATACTTGGCAAAGGATGACTTTAAACACTATTAAAGAAGAAAAGATGTGTCAGAGCCGGTGTCTGCATCAGGGTTTAGCTATTAGACGCTCAAACATGGAAACGATTAGTTAACCATAATTATTTTAAGGCATTTTTTTATGTTTATACGTTCTTTTTGTATATACGAATATAAAATAAAAAAAATTCTTAAAATAATTGTCTGACTTTGTCCATTTCATAATGTGTGACGTCATTTGTTTCCGTTTGGATACGCCATGAGAAGATATGAAGGTACGAGAGAAAATCATGGAGAATTGTAGTTTACCTGGCGAACTTGGACTAACGAGTTCGATTCACAGCTGACGTTGTTTACTTTCACTTCGCATTAATAATTTAGTGAAGCACATGAATCGACTTATCCCCCTACAAACCGGAGGAAAAGAGCAGGGCAAATATGATTCGCTAGACTCAGTCGGAAATCAGTTTAGTTACTTTTCAAACCAGGCGAGGAACAATTAATGCAGATCTGTGCTAAATTCTATTTTCTCCCGCAGAAAAACAAACTGTCGGACGAGATATTGTATCGAATTAAAAAAATAAAAAATAAAAACAAACTTCGAGTCAAAATTGAGATAATCCTGTACAAAAGCAAGATTAATGGATCAGTTTCAAAGTTGTAGACATCACTGGAACTATTGTCAACCAAACAATAGATTTTCTTAGACGCATTTAAAAAAATAATCAAACCATGATAAGCGTGATGGGGAGGTTAACCGTTTCCACGCAAAAAAACTTTCTGAGACCATTAATTGAATAGTTCATATTACTGTAGGTTGAAATATTTTCTTTGTTCCGTTCTTTGTCTGAGTTTTCTGTCTCCTTTGCATTATGTCGAGAATCTCATCAGTCATCCATTCGTTTTTTTCTTCTTCGTCCATTCTTCTTTGCTGATGTCACTAAAGTATCTCTTAGTGCGTCCCTTTTCGAGTTTCCATTGTGTTCCTCGTATCTTCTTTTCACATTATCCATACATTTTTCTAGCAGGTACTTCTCGCTTAGGAGTTTGTTGTATTGTCATTTGGGAGATGCGTTAGGCTTCTTCATTTGTCGCAGTTTCATTCTTAGTTTACATATAACAGCGCGATGGTTGACTCCGCAGTCGACACTTGGGTAGGTTTTGCAGTGAACCATTGCATTCCTGAATCTTTTGTTAATAGGTATGTAGTCAATGTGGTATTTAGATTCTTTTTCCTGGGCTCCTCAATGTCCATACCAGGCGTGGAACACTTAATAAAAATCTGGGCTAAATTCTACCATTACTTCTGATAATTTTCTCCCGCAGAAAAAAACAAACTGTTGTACGAGATATTATATCGAAGTTAAAAAATACATTCGAGTCAAGATTGAGATAATCCTGTACAAAAGCAAGATTAATGGCGAAGTTGAAAAGCTGCAGACATTAATGAAATTATTGTCAACCAAACAATAGATTTTCTTAGACGTATTAAAAAAAAAAAGGATCAAACCATGATAAGGGTGATGGCGAGATTAATCATTTCCATAAAGTAATTTTTTTTTGGATTCATTACTTGAATAGTTCATGTTAATATCGGTTGAAACGTTTTCTGTATTCAGTTCCGTATATGGGCAGATTTTCTGTGTCTTTTGTATTTTTTCTTCGTCCATTCTCCCTGATGTTACTAAATATTTCGTGTTTCTATTGCGTGCATCCTATCTTCTTTTTGCAATGTCCATATATTTTTCTTTCAGGTACCGGTCACTCAGGAGATTTTTGTATTGTCATTTGTGTTCTGCGTTTTCTGGGTAGGTTTTTTACTAAACCTAGCATTGCTGAATCTTTTGTTGATAGTTATATAGTCAATTTTTAAGTTTCTCCTCCTGGGCTCTTCCATGTCCATAATCATCTTTGATGTTCGGGGACTTCAAATTCTCAAGTCCATTAAGAGTTAGTGATTTTCTTGTATTAATGGCGGTTTTCTTCCTAACCTTTTGTTTAAAGTTGTATAGAAACTCAATATACTGATTATATCATCATTTTCCTCTTAGGCAAATTTGTGATTTATTTTAGTCATTGATTTTGAATATTTCTTCGACACTTAAGAAAAATTCTATTTTTGATTACGTAGCTCCAGTCTATAAGATTTGATGAAGGATTGTCTTCTTTAAGACTTACATTGGTTATTCCCTTGAAGCCATTTATAATCATTGCTATTAGAAAACTTTTGCTTACAGATGATAGTTTAGAAACTTCTGAATGGATGAAAGAGACTGCATGAGAGGAGGTTTGACGAGGAGGTTTATGAAAATGACTAGTTTCCAGCTCATTTCCTGTGTTCAATTGTTTCATCTATTTGTTATGATTCGTGAACTGATCTGTGAGAATGTTTTAGAAATAAACAATTTCAGTACTGAACTTTTATAGTCTATTCATATTAGGTACAATCACTACTGGAAATTAAAATCTAGATATTCACTGATGCTTCGCTAATGTTTGTCTGAAGTCTTAATTCTTCAAACATCTGTTTTAGCTTGACAAAGGTCGATCAGATCCATATACGTCGAGTTAAACTCAACTTTGCCCGACTTTAACAAGTATCAAGGTGGCCCAAATGGAAGATTTCAAGCACCAATTTTTGAAGTCTATGCTGTCTACGTTACTCCCTCTAAATCTGCACAAAGCCTTCACCACTACAATCAAATCTTATCTGCATCAATAGGGCTATCGGTTGCTTGACCCTCATACGTGAAAAACGACGAGAGATTCCAGCCGCATAGCAAGAGGACAGAGTACGTTTCAAACACAGACTGGAGAAAAAAAATCCATATTTTATATTTCTAAATATGGTGAATAGTGAACAACCACAAAGGTTTCCGACTATCTGATGAAAACGCATGGAGTATTTAGTTGTAGTCGGTCACTGTTTACCAGGAATTTATTAAGAAATATTCAGAATCTGGCATGTAATTTGGCATTGAGCATTTTTCTCCTGTTTAATTTGTATTGTGGATAGTCCAGACGAGTGGACTGAGTGACTCCTCTGGAGAGTCCGTCTACGAATGTCTTGAGTCGGGATGCTAAACGTAGCATCAATCAGCAAGCATTTTACTTGTATTATTAATAATAATAATAATAATAATAATAATAATATATGCATTTAAAACAACATGCTTGACGCGTACACAATTCCGGAAAATCCTTGTTGAAAACACAACTATACTTAAACATGAAAACAATGAACAAAAACTAAAAATTCTTGAAGCTATATACATAAATCTGTTGAAACCCAACCTGAACAAAATAAACTACGAAATCTTCACAAACATTATATAATTGATAACAGAAGCCATTGGTTTATACCAACGGCTTCACATACTTAATAATTCTCGTTTTCACTCTCGCGTGGTCATGTGTAACGTCACGAGCTGTGACGCAATTTTCGCTTCCGCGTCTCGTATACACGAGTTTGTCGCTGCTTTGAAATTTTTCATGCAACAAAAACAAACTATTATTGTTGTTCTGTGTATTGGTTGATATATTGAAAAGTAATTGTCATCTTTGATAATGGCTTATGTAAGCAGGAAGCTTAGATTGGATTTACCCCAGTGTTGAATGTAGAATAAATCAAACAAAATGGATATTTCTGTAGTGATTTTTCGACATATTTATGTTATAATTTTCGAATAAATTATATTTGCTCTACCCTGTATTGAGGACTCTTTTAAGAATAGTATTTTTGGGTCATTGGTGAGAGAGAAAAAGAGAGAGGAAGAGAAAGAGAGAAAGAGAGAGAAATATAAGTTTTAAGATTTAGATGGAGGAACGCAGACTGCATAGACTTCATATATATATATATATATATATATATATATATAGATAGATAGATAGATAGATAGATAGATAGATAGATACATAAATATATATATATAATATATATATATATATATATATATATATATATATATATATATATATATATATATGTAAGGACACAATCTGCGAGGCGTGGCTTCTATAGGAAACTTGGTTTTATCAAGGGAAAGCTAGTACCATATCCAATCGGTTTAGAATCCAATGTTTTCCTTCTTCTAGTTTGGTTGCCAACTAAGGCTGAAGAGCACAGACTATCCTTCAATTTACTTCCATAATTTTGTGAGCAGAGGTTAGATGAAATCCTACCTTTCCCAAGAGTGTTAGTGAATATAACCCAAATCCTGACCATGACCCTCCACGTCCTGCTACAGACTGTTTTAAAATACGAATATTTTCAATCAAGTTTGCGCAATTTCAACACCATTCTCCGCCAACCAGCCAGGTATGGATCTGTTCTTGAAAAGGGATTTTTTTTCTATCAACCGGCAGGATAATTTATATTTCAGTTTGTCTATTTGTTAATGCTTCACTTTATCTGTTTGAGATTTGTTTGAAATGTGACAGAGAATCTCTTCTTCCATTAGTGATTGATAGGAGAACATTCTGTTTCTGCCTTTCATTGAATCGATCCAGGATTTGCTATCGATCAGAAGAGCCTGAAGGCTTTGCAGACATTGTGAAAATGATGGAAAAACATAATGATATAAGCATCGCTTCGTTTAAAGTGCGAAATATAATAAAGACAGACAGATAGGTTTAGACTCTCCTAGATAGATAGATAGATAGATAGATAGATAGATTGTAAGTACAGACCAAGGCAGCTAAAAAGAAAGAAAGAAAGAAAGAAAGAAAGAAAGAAGAGACTTAGATAGATAGATAGATAGATAGATAGATAGATAGATAGATAGATAGAGATTGAAGAAGGTAGAAAGAAAGAAAGAGACTGAGAAGGATATATATATATATATATATATATATATATATATATAGATAGATAGATAGATAGATAGATAGATAGATAAGAAGAGACTGGCATAGATAAACAAAAAAAAAGAAGAGACATAAATAGATAGATAGATAGATGAAGTCAATTATCTAGATGAATATATATATATATATATATATATATATATATATATATATATATATATATATATATAACAATATGAACATATTGAGATTATTGCAGATAGCTAAATAGATCAGCAGGCGTATATATTCTTATTTTCTTAGAAAAACGTTAGAAATTGAAATAAAGTAGCCTGTTCTTTCCCGGTATAATAAAAACAAGCTCCTCCTCTTTTCGTACTAACGTCCCTCAGTAAGATAAGTCGAATTGAACATTCGATGAATCCACTACAACTCATTTCGATTAAAATAACGACGACGCCTATCTCTCAATAATTGTTGAGGGCAATGTGAACAAATTCAATTCACGTTCCGCCTATCTTGCGTCAGTTACACTGGAACAACAATGCAAGGCTCCGTGAAATTAATTTGGATAATATTGATCAATAGATGGGATCGTATTCTACCCATTCCTGATTAAAAGAAACAAAAGTTCTTTCCATCGATATTTTGTCTGTTAAAGGCGTCCATTGTTACCTTCTCGGTGGATATGTTTCTTTTCATTGGCTGTTTAAAATTGGTTCAGTTGGTGACAGACGGTTTATAACTTGCAATTTCACTTCCGGGTTGCAAAACTACAAAGATGATCTAATTAATAATGCTAGTATTAAAGCGAATTTTACGCAAGACCAGGCTTCCGGCTCACAGAAATTAAAAAGAATGGCTTTCGAGATGTGATTCTTTTGGATATGGTATAAACCAATGATTCTCAGCCATTGTGCTACGACACATTTGTACGATCCTCTTAAGGGAATATTGTCATTTCTAGTGACTAAAGGCTCCAAATAAAACATTCGACAGTAACCATTGATACATTTTGGATTTCAATACAAAACGAATATCCCACGATTAGCTAAAGAGGCTTTATCAGTTATATTGCAATTTTCTAATTCTTATTTATGTGAATTAAGGTTCCCAACCCAAATTAACATAAAAAATAAGAAATGAGAAAGACTACTCTCAACTGAAGAAGAAATGTGGGTCTGCTTATCGCACATTCGCCCAAACTTGAAGAAATCGCGAAAAAAAAAAAAACTAGGCACAGATTTCACATTAAATAAGTTGCACAAATAGTTGAACATAAACATTGAAATAAAGTTCATATTTGTGTGTATTTAAAAAAAAAAGATCTATGGGTTTATTTCATAACATTTTAACACTTTAAAAAATTTGCTAAGTGTGCCGTGATATTTTCATTTTCCCCTAGCTGTGCCATTGCTTAAAATGTTTGAGAAACACTGGTATAAACTGACATATGTACAAATTCGTGGAGCATTAAAAGGTAGTGACTTACAATACTTGAAGTTTGTTGGACTAACAAACTTTGACAGAAGACTATTCCTGGATCACTGTAAACTCAAATTTACAGGTATTCATATTTGATGCGTATAGTATACTTTTACACAGAATCACACAGAATGTAATGAGTCACATGAATTGATCTACGCTTAACCTCCTATATACTGACAAGGGTATAATAAAAAAATAATGAAAACAATTTTTATAAGCATTCTACCTCAAGCAAGGCGGGAGTGCCACGAGCAGCCAAGGGGTTACAGAGAGTAGTCAAGGGGTTACAGAGAGTATGAGTAAAGAGGGTTGTTTGAGAAAAGGATAAAGAAAACGACAGGGATCAAGATCGAGGCATCAGAAGATGTCGGTTGACATTACATTTACATTTTTGGAAGATGATAGTTATCAGGGAAGCAAGTAAGAGGAAGGGAGTTCCTTTGACGGGAAGTGCGAGAGAAGAATCTGTTGAAGTAGAAGAGGCGGTTACATTTAAGTGTTTCGAGAGTAAAAATTTGGGCCCGACAGGCGAACCTAGTAGCCCGTCGTCTGGGGTTTTCAGAATAGGCAGACTGCACCTGAGATGACGTGCCCTACTTATGACGATAAACTACACCCGCGTCGTGGTTAAGATGATAAACGTCTTAAGCAGGACGCGGATGAAGGCGTTGGTTAGATCCAGTGACAAGACCCAAAGAGTGTGAGTTCAATACCCGGTTAAGGCAGTGGAGAACTTGGAGAGGGGAATTAACAGGAGATAACTGATAACTGACATCCATTAAAACATGGCACGTGGAACTAGAGCAGTCTACCCCAGTGAGCGAAATAAAGGGTTCAGTTCGACATTCCAACCACCTGAAGAAGGTTGGAGCGTACAACGGCCGAAACGTTGTAATATGGCGGCAAAGATGAGGACAATAGTCCGAATAATGTAAACTGTACATAATACCTCATCTCAGAAATATAGACAGATATTAAATAATCCATTGAGGTTGATATACAGTAAAACAAAACAAATCAAACCAACACTATCTACCTATCTAATTAGTGTTGAAAGAAATCCTTACAAGAAAGCTTATTCCCCGGCAGGCTTTTGAAATGTGGGTGAATATTTTACAACTGTTTTGAATAGGATTAATGTAAGCGTTAAGTAAACTTTGTATTCGGGTTAAAATGACGATGGTCACTACTACAATAACAAAGACGCTTTTATTGATTTCAATGTTCATTATGTCAAGTGCCTTAGCTGTTCTAATGTTAATATTGTTGATGGTATTCAAACTTACGATTTTTCAGTTTCCCGCACTCTCTTCCAGTAGTAGAGTACCCTACTCGTCTCTCTAATAATTTTGATCAACATGCTTCCTGATTCGATGTGTTTCTTATTTCTTCTCCTGGCCCATTTCGAGCATCTCAACACTGTCCTCTTGACAATTTGGATTACGCTGTAGTATCTGTTGGTATTTCTTCCTAGTCGTCTACTAATTATGAATCTCCTATTCAAAATTTTTTTTCTGCAATTAAGCAACGTCGATCCTGGTTAGTACCTACAGGGCTGACCGCTTGGTAATACCAAGTGCTGTAAGCCTGGATGCGCAGGTGGTGTGATGGATAATGGCTAATCAGAGAGCCAAGTTCTAATTCCCACTGGGTTCGTTATACTCACGCTCAAACACCCATGGGAAAGGTAAGAACCCACCTCTTGCTCTCCCAGCTATGGGTTAATTAGTAAGACTTGTATCACCACATCATTATTATCATCTCTCGCAAAATATTTTCTGGCTTTAAATAACCTACGAAGAGATGATAAACCGTAAAAAACGAATAAAAAAATCAGCTTTTTCATGTTGTGACATCTTAATGTATATCGTCACTTGTGTGAAAGGACCGGAAATATTAATATCCTAACCATCCTCCAAATCAGCACTGGACAAGATGAAGAAGAATAAAGCAGCAAAAGCAGACGGTATTGCAGTAGAAATATTATTTTAGACGATCTCTGTTTCAAAATAATCACTGAAACAAGAAGTGAAATATACGACACTGGTGATATACCGGAAGACCTTAGAAGATCTATCATTGTGACGCTACCTTTGAAGGGAGCTGCAAACAAAAGCGAGCTCCATCGGAAAATCAGCTTAATGTGCTAATATTACGAATTCTGATGCGTACAGGAATATAACGAACCCAAATGGAATTGGAACTCGGCTCTTCGATTAACAATTCCGAGCTCTTATCCATTACACCACCCGCACATCCAAACTTACATCACCTGGTATTCGCAAGCGGCCATCTATCTAGGTACTGACCAGGCTCGATGTTGCTTAACTTCGCTGCTCGTACAAGAACCGGTGTCACACAGAGAGAAAGTTGACGTCGATTTTCTCAAGATCATTATTCTTGAGTATGTTTACGTACTCAAGAACACAGGATAAAAAAAAGAAAAAAAACTCGCTCTAGACCTTGTAGTTTGAAGGTTTGGGGGCTATTCATACAATTACTCATTTATCTGTTTGAACATAGTTCTTCAACTTTGCTGAAAAAAGATTTTAAACTTGTCTGAATGGATCAATGTATATTAGTAACAAAAAATATTTTCTGGATAATTTCGGCAAAGAAACAAGTGTGAGTGTACACCGTCCGTCATTTTGTAATAATGACAAAGAAGCCGAATAAACTGGCTCTATGGAATCAAGAGTAATACGAAGAAGGCTTTGTCTCTAATTCAGTCAGAAAGAAGGCCGGAGATTACAACGGCAGAAACGTTATAATAATGAAATCAAAGACGAAGAAACTGACGTGACTGAACGAATGTGTGAGAGGAAAAAACATTCCGATGTGTGCATTTTAGTTACAAGTTGCACAGAATCCTTAACATTTCGAATACCACTCTCATAAATAAAATATTTAACAGTAGACGGGTGAGCTGATTGCAGTAGGCATAGAATGGCAACAGGTTTCTTAGCATCTGCAGAGAAATCTAAAAATTAAGTTGTAGTTAACCAGTATCACTTATCAAGGTCGGGTTTAAAGGCGATTAAAAAGCTGAAGAACCATATGATCAGATTGTGAATCACGCAATTAACAGTATACTTGCCGATCAATGAAGTCGTTTAGCGTGCAAGCCAAAACTCCAACGAGAGTGTCCATGTCCGTTATTGGACGTTCTTTGATATGGTTTTATGATAGAATTCGCCACTTTCAAGCTGGAAAACAACTGTAAAGTAAATATAAATATCTGACATGAGGATATTACACGAAGAAAAATGACTCTCATTCCAGACTTGTTGATTTTAATGCTCATCATGTCAAGTGCCTTAACTATTCTAATGTTACTGTTGTGCGTAAAAATGAAGAAGACGCTAAAAAATCGTAAGTTGGTTTCATGACTGATCAGAAAAAACACATTTCGTTAGGTGCACAAATCAAAGAGCCCATCGCTTTATTATTATGGCATTAAGGCCTGAGGTCAATGCGTTCAAAATTTTCTGATAATAACAAAAAAAGACGGGGTCAATATTCCGAGTGGGCAAATTTTATAGTGTTAGTCTTGCCCAATAGTGAATTGCGTTTTCCCAAATTTGCCTGATCTGACCCTTGTAAAGCTAGAAAAAAACAGGAGTCAAGTAATTACTGCTGTGGCACAGAGAGCCGATCCTTTTTCCGTATCTTTACCGATGTATCTGGTATACGAGTTCTACTTAAGGTATTGATCCCTTACTTTATGGTCAGAGTAGTTCCATACAGTTATATAGTTAACCCATAGCTGGAGGAGTAGAAGTGGATTCATAATTTTTACAATGGTATTTGCGTATAAATAAATATAACAAACCCGATTGGAATTAGAATTCGGCTCTCTCCAATCTTACAGCACCTGATATTTCCAAGCGCCCCCCACCACCACCATGTAGGTACTTCACATTGCCCGACGTGGCTTAACCTCGGTGATCGAATTCTTTATAATGACTGCTGTCAATTGAAAATTTGGAATAATAAGTTAAGTGTTTTAACCGAGAGAAGGTTACTGAATAGAATAATCACACGAAGTTTGGTAATGAATGATAATACTTAGGACAAGAACAACACATATAAGAGTCAATTGCTAGAAGTGAGTTAAGTGAATTCCACAATGAATTTCCAGCTGCAGGATATCTAACAACTGCCCCACGCGGTCAGATGTGGCACAAGGCCGAATTTAATGTGGGATATCCATTCCCGTAGGCTCCGCCAAAAATTCCCCGGAGACACAGTAAAAGATGGGGTCGCATAGCTGTTTCCCGAAACGGGACTCTACTCTTCGGCATAGCCTTGTCAGGGATCCTCTCTGCCCGGTGGTAGAGAATTTGACCATCACAGATGGAGACGAATCTCTAACTGCAGGATATCTACCAACCGCCCTACGCGGTCAGATGTGAGACAAGGCCGAATTTAATGTGGGGTAACGGAGCCCGTAAGCTCGGCCAAAAATTCCCGTAGACACCGCATAAAATGGGGTCGGGTAGCTGCTTCCCAACACGAGACTGTCGTTCGTCATAACCTCGTCTGGGGATCTCTGGAGAGCTTGACCAGTACAGATGGAGACGTATCTCTAACTACAGGATATCTATCAACCGCCCCATGTTATCAGATGTGGCACAAGACCGAATTTAATGAGGGGTATTCCGAGCCCGTAGACTTGGCCAAAATTTGCCCGTAGACACCGTATAAAACGGGTTCGGGTAGCTGTTTCCTGAGACGAGACTCTGCCATTCGACATAGATTCGTCTGGGGATCCTATCTGCCTAGATGAAGAGAGTTTGACCAGGACAGCTTAAGACGAATCTCCGACTGCAGACCAACATACAGTATTCACTACTGTATTTATGTGAATGGGGACATAGCCATTATCGTCCGTGAGTATGCTACAACATTAATTAACTTGAACTGTGAATATTATGTTCGTATTTTAACAGTGAAAAATTGTTATCAGTATTTAAGTAAAAAAATATATGTCAGACTCTGAACTCATTGATACAGCATCACACGCCTCGTCGTCGGGGAAACAATTAAAATTTAGACAATAAAATTAAGTTTTCGTTTAAGCAAATATGTCTGGCTGCTATCATTGCTTCTTTAACATGAATTTTTCATCATTACGGAAAGAGACATTGTTATTTTTTTAGAGTTTTTTGTTTCACCATCTATATGTTTCGAAGGACAGACAGATACAAAACACAATTCCTAGGTGCATCGATGTGAAGAATTCAGAAGTTCAAAGACGAAGATAAAAAGAACGCCGTTGATCGGTTCGGGGTGGGTGGGGGAAAAGTGAGTTCTTTCATGTAGAAGTGGTATTCAATTTTCGATAGTCGATATCGGTCATGAGGAACTAGGCAAGACGTATTTCTGTAAAATTTTCAGCATATATAGATATATACATCTTGATACCGGCCACCACACGCACACGCCTACACGCACAAACACACACACACAGACACAAACACACACATACACTCACACACACACACACATACACAAATATACATATATATATATATATAAGGGGTACTGAAAAGTTCTTGAGTAGACCAAGAAGAACTTTCAGTCAGGTTTCGGGTCGAAATTTTTAACAAAGGATATACATATATATATATATATATATATATATATATGTGTGTGTGTGTGTGTATTTGTTCGTGTACGTATATGTGCGTATGTGTGTGTACGTATGTGTGCGTGTTATAATTTCAACCCAAGCAAGGCAATAAAACCACTAAGAAGGAAAGGTTTCCTGAACGACATTATTTTTGCACCAACCTAATATATCTAATATATATATATATATATATATATATATATATATATATATATGTCTGTATATATATATATATATATATATATATATATATATATATATATATATATATATATATGTCTGTATATATATATATATATATATATATATGTCTGTATATATATATATATATATATATATATATATATGTCTGTATATATATATATATGTCTGTATATATATATATATATATATATACATAGATATATATATGTGTGTATGTATGTATATATATATATACATACATATATATATATATATATATATATATATGACGAAATATAGTTTTAAAGTGTGCTATATTTATCAGATAAAGTTCTCAATATCAGAGATAGAGCGTATGTAAATATAAATCTAAAACTGGACAATACTCAGAGGCGACAGTCTGTTTCATGCTAGATGCAATCATCAGGTCGCCGTTTGTATGTGTGTGTGTGCGTCTGTATGTATGTGTAAATAAATTGGTGTGCGTAAGTCTGTGCGTTCAATGTTTTGAAGCTATCTGAATGAATTACGTTTGATTTTGCACCTTTTGGGTGTCATGTCTTCACGCCTTTTTAGATATCATGTCTGATTTTTTCAAGTACCGCTTTTTTACGCGTTAATTTGTCATATATTAGAAAATATATTTCAATATGTTGTTCAAAACTATAATGAAATTTTATTAATGCCGAGCTTCTTTTTATAAAATGACGTATTACATACACTATTTACATTATTCGGATTAATGGATGTCAGTTATCTCCTGTTAATTCCCCTCTCAAAGTTCTCCACCACCGTAACCAGATATTGAACTCAAGGACATATAGCACAGTGGATAAAGGCGTTAGATCCAGTGTCAGTACCCAAATAGTGTGAGTTCAAAACCTGGTTAAGGCAGTGGAGAACTTGGAGAGAGGAATTAATAGGAGATAACTGACATCCATTAAACATGGCACATGGAACTAGAACAGTCTACCCCAATGAGCGAAATAAAGGGTTCAGTTCGACATTCCAACTACCTGAAGAAGGCCGGAGCGTACAACGGCCGAAACGTTGCAATAATATGGTGACAAAGATAATGACAATAGTCCGAATAATGTAAATAGTGTACATAATACGTCATCTTAGAAATATAGACAAAAAACGTTGTAATAAATATGACGACAAAGATGAGGACAATAATCCGAATAATGTAAATAGTGTAGATAATAACTCATCTCAGAAATACAGACAGATACTGGATTATGCCCTTCTATATAAAACATAGTTTCACCGTTGCACCTCCCTCCCCTGCAGAGTAATGAGAACAGCCATTCCTAAAAGAATGTTAATCATTGTGGAATTGAAAGTTAAAAGGAATTTTCAGATTCAAAAGCCTCATAGAAATGAAAGCAAGATGACCCAGGCAGTAGCCAGTCTTTGATAAGGCAGTCGTTACCCCACTATGCCGAAACCTTTATCTCTGCTGTGAATGTTCTTTGATCTTCTCGGTCATTAATTTCAACATCAGTTAATAATGAATTAACAGAATCAGCTCTGCAAACACAGCTGTTAATTATATAGACTAATATATATTAGGGGGCAAAATAAAGTATGGGAGCGGGTCTTATAAAAAGACGACTACAACACATATCGATTCAGCATTTAATCTCATTCGATGTAGTCTCCCTTCTGAAACCATAAACTTTTTCTAGGGTCGTCTCGTTATCTTGGATGCCATCGACGTCATAAGCTCTTGTTCTTTTTTCAAGTGGAATTTGATTTTTGAAGAGGAAAATCTTTAGGGAATATGATCTTTGGCTAAGAACTGCTGGACGAGTTATGGTCACTGATGGAATCTCTATGAGACAACCACATTCAACACACTTCCCTTCCAAGCACTGGTATAAACAACACAATGAAGCGAGACCATTATAACTTAGTGTGCATGTCCGAAATAGTCCTAGGTCAATTTGTACCAAGCGTCTTCAATCTACGCAGTGTGGCTAAGGAAATACTTGAATTTTTCTGTAATATTATGTTGTTTATGCTGGACCTATCTTCAGATATTTTTCCCAGTTGATCTATTTTCAAGTTCCGAGGTTTGTCATAATGTTCTCTATTTTTGAGCTCAAAATCACCTTTTCAAAGACATTGTGTATTCGTCTGGAAGTTTCCATCCACTGTATCAATAAGATAATCTTGTACTGTATCTGTCTATATTTCTGAGATGAGGTATTATGTACACTATTTACATTATTCGGACTATTGTCCTCATCTTTGTCACCATATTTATTACAACGTTTCGGCCTTTCAGTATCTGTCTATATTTCTGAGATGAGGTATTATGTACACTATTTACATTATTCCGACTATTGTCCTCATCTTTGTTGCCATATTTATCACAACGTTTCGGCCTTTCATTATATGTCTATATTTCTGAGATGAGGTATTATGTACACTATTTACATTATTCGGACTATTGTCCTTATCTTTGTCGCCATATTTATTGCAACGTTTCGGCCGTTGTACGCCCCGGCCTTCTTCAAGTGGTTGGAATGTCCAATGTACCTCTTTCCAAGTTCTCCACTGACTAAACCGGTTATTGAACTCACACTCTTTCGGTCCTTTCACTGGATCTAACTAAGAACTTTATCCACTGTGCCACTGTGAGTGTGAGTTCAATACCCGGTTAAGGCAGTGGAGAACTTGGAGAGGGGAATAAACAGGAGATAACTGATAACTGACATCCATTAAACATGGCACGTGGAACTAGAACAGTCTACTCCAGTGAGCGAAATAAAGGGTTCAGTTCGACATTCTAACCACTTGAAGAAAGCCGGAGAGTACAACGGCTGAAACGTTGTAATAAATATGGCGACAAAGATGAGGACAATAGTTTGAATAATATAAATAATCTTGTACTGATTCGTATCCTAATTGTCGCCTAGCTTTTTATCAGATTAAAAGAG
Organism: Acanthosepion lycidas; assembly: GCA_963932145.1. Lineage (NCBI taxonomy): Eukaryota > Metazoa > Mollusca > Cephalopoda > Sepiida > Sepiidae > Acanthosepion > Acanthosepion lycidas. The sequence continues at coordinate 16,338,497 of OZ010596.1, read as the reverse complement.
TAAATTGTGTCGAATGCGTAATTTACAACCAGGAACAATAACAATTTCTAAAGTTGTGAATTTTTTTTAAATTTATTAATTGGATAGATTTTATCCCTGTGAACGTTATTTTTGACGGGTACCCATATTTCAGTAAACACTACATTTATTCATTAAACGGTTTATTTATTTTAGTAAACTGGTCTGAACATTTCAGAAATCTTATTAAAAAAAACATACGCTTTCTAGCAGGATTCGCACCTGCGTCCTCTAGGTCGGAGGGTACCGTCGTTACATATGACTTTCCCTAGACTGATTGAAATAAGAAGAACTTTTGCCAGTCAATGCTGAACAGCGCCCTTAAGTGAAATTCTCCTCGTCATAGACTTTCGAAACATTCATATCTGCTCAATTTCCTAACCGAAACTTAAACAAAGCAATTTTAAAAGAAATACTGGATTTATATTTATTAACCTGTTATAGTGGAACACCCCTATTCTATAATTAATAGACTCTTCCACCTATAACATGTACGAGTAGTAAGAGTAACGAGGGAGTCGCTCAGTGGCTCGGTCTGAGTTCAGTCTGAAGTCGGACGACCGGCTGACCGGTTGAACTCTCTACCTTCGGGTGGGTAGGAACCGGAAAGAGGCTACGGCGAAGGGCGGATTCTCTTTCGGTGAGGTAAACCGACCCTGAACCCGTATATACGGGTTCAATGGGCATATATTTGGCCGAGCCCACGGGCTCGGAGATCCCACGTTAAACCGGCCTTGTGCCACATGATGCCCTCATGGGGAGGTGTGACTAAAGGTAGTCGCTCAGTTGCTCGGTCTGAGTTCAGTCTGAAGTCGGACGACCGGCTGAACTCTCTGCCTTCGGGCGGAGAGGAACCCCGAAAGAGGCTACGCCGAAAGGCGGATTCTCTTTCGAGGAGGTAAACCAACCATGAACGTATATACGGGTTCAATGGGCATATTTTTGGCCGAGCCCACGGGCTCGGAGATCCCACGTTAAACCGGCCTTGTGCCACATGTTGCCCACGTGGTGGGGGTGACTAAATACCGTCGCTCAGTGGGTCGGTCAGTCAGTCGATATCGGACGACCGTTTGTCGGATACTAAAGTACCAGCGACCACAACTAGATTAATCTGCGTCATTACCTATTATATCAAGTACCTAACGTTTTGTACGACGAACCCAGTTTAGAACCGACTTAGTAGAAATACAAGCCTCCACTGCGAAACCACTCCATAACATAACCCGACAAATTTTATCACTTTAAATGTTATTTTTATGGGATACTCATATTTGTCTAGACGCTCCGTTCATCTATTAAACAGTATATTTATTTATTTTCATGTACCGGCTTGAATATTCGGATGTTTTATTAGAAAAAAATATGTGTTCTCCGGTAGAATATGAACCTGCATTCCCCTAGAGAGAACCGCCATTAGATCTGACGCGCTTTGATCCTATCGGACACGTAATGCGTCGATGGTCAATCAAGTTGAATAGGGTCTTGAGGCACATTTTTCTGACTCGAAATAAGCAGATCTGTTCAGTTCCGTAACCCAAAGTAAACAAAGCAATTTCTAAAGAAAAGGATGGAATTTGTATTTAATATTCCGACAGATTTTATCACTTTAAACGTTATCTTTTATGGATACCCATATCTGAGTATACACAGTGTATTTATTTGATTTCGTCTACCGGCCTAAATATTCGTTTTATTAGAGAAAAATATGTGTTCTCCTGTAGAATACGAACCTGCATTCCCCTAGGGAGAACCGTTATTAGATCTGTTTTTTATTTATTAATCCGAGAGATTTTATCACTTTAAACGATATCTTGAGTGAATACCCATATATGAGTAGACGCTCCGTTTATTTATTAAACAGTGTATTTATTTTCATTTACAGTCCTGAAATCTTATGAAACAAAAATATCGTTTAAAGTGTTAATAGCAAATGCAATGTTCACTTATCGCCATCATCATCATCATGTTGAGATGTTTCGACTCAATGACTCAAATCAGTGCGTTTTCTTCAGCGACTATCCTCAGTCCTTTCCAAGCCTCCATATTCTTTGCTAACAAATTGATGTAGGTTTTCCTAGATCTTTAAATTCTTCTGCTGAGAAAAGATGGAAGTTTATTGATATTTCCTTTAATATCGCTGCTCAATGTGTAAAGCATGGTTTCTTCATCCGGTGTTTATGAATGCTATTCTTCCATTTGGTAAGGATAAGAAAATCATGTCCGTAATATTTACTATTTCCAAAGCTATTAACTTGTTCTGTCTAATTGCAATATTACTATCAAGTCCTCCTTTGATTTGGTTTCTAGGAGACAACCTACATCAATATTATAAATATTGACATCCAGAGACAATTATTCCAGTTTTTCCTTTTCCCAAAGATCATCCAATATTTAATATGCTAAAATCTTCATATGGAATTGGAGGCGTCTACAAAGAAGAAATGGCCAAGTTTTAATGGCAGGCCGCTGCAGACAGATGTCAAAACCTTCTTTGGCAAAAATATCATTTCACTTATCTATAAAAAGCAGAATAAAAGGGTCTGCTTAGATTCCCATAACTCTACGCAAAAGATGGCGTACAAAATATTCGAATGAGCCTGGAATTCAGTAAAATGGTACTAAAAATCAGTAACAGAAGAAATGCCGAAAAATACTTCAAATTCTGACATCATTTCAAAAATTAAAATCTGATCTCACCAATCTCAAATCAGAAGCCCGTTCTGTGTAAGACGATAAACTACGTCCAGCAGCAAGGCCTATGATCAGGAGGTTTTGAGGGGCGTGGAACCAATACTTAATTGCTAGTGTTCCCAGGTCCACCCTGACCCGGGCTGGTAGTACCTGTTAGTGTTAGGGTTCCAGATATGGGTAAATAGTTAACACCCAAACACTATGAAAGTGTAAAAATACGTTTTAATACCAGAAATACATTTTTTTTAAATTATTGCCAGTAATACATTTTTGAAGAAAATATTACCAAAAATAGAATCATGAAAGAAAAAATATTACCAGCAACAAAAATGTTGTCAGAATTAAATAACCCATTGAGGTTGATATGCCGTAAAAATATTGTCAGCATTAAATAACCCATTGAGGTTGATATGCCGTAAAAATATTGTCAGCATTAAATAACCCATTGAGGGTGATATGCCGTAAAAATATTGTCAGCATTAAATAACCCATTGAGGTCGATATGCCGTAAAAAATATAAACCAAACCAATCTAAACCAAAGAATACATATTCTATTCACACGAATCTATCGTAAAAATGTTGTCGGCATTAAATAACCCATTGAGGTTGATATGCCGTAAAACAAAATAAACCAAACCAATCTAAACCAAAGAATACATATTCTATTCACACGAATCTATCGTAAAAATGTTGTCGGCATTAAATAACCCATTGAGGTTGATATGCCGTAAAACAAAATAAACCAAACCAATCTAAACCAAAGAATACATATTCTATTCATACGAATCTATCCTAAAAATGTTGTCAGTATTAAATAACCCATTGAGGTTGATATGCCGTAAAACAAAATAAACCAAACCGATCTAAACCAAAGAATACATATTCTATTCATACGAATCTATCCTAAACATGTTCTTAGCATTAAGGTTGATAAGCCATAAAACAAACTAAACCAAATAAAGTCAAAATAGAATCAAAAACGATAATTTTTAACAAAGAAAATAGAATGAAATTTTAAACTAACTCAGCATCGTTTGGAATCCACCATATTCAGATGAGGTCCATTCTGCAATTCAACCAATTCAGACCACGAAATAACATCACTTCACTGTGATTTTTATTTATTTATTTTTTTCTGTAAATATTTTCATTGTAATTCTTTTGATGAGCTTCTCTCTTTGATAGCTCAACTTTATGAATTTAATCGCAGTACGAAACGGGGTGGTAGCACATTTTACGTTCCCCACCTATGGAAAAATAGTTACGCCCCCTACCCAGCAAAAAAGAATAAAATAAAAAATCAACAGTATATTCTTATAATAAAATCAGTGATGTCTTTTTATAACAAAATGACAAACAATGCCTCAGTAAAAACATGAAAATACATTTTAATATTTACATTACCAACAATACATTTCTTGATTTACAAACTATCTAAAAACATACCTTTACTCTAGAAGTATAAAATTATATATGTAGTTGAAAACATAAACTTACGTAAAAATATTTAGATTTCTGCATTAAATAACCCATAGAGGTGTTGATATGTCGTTAAACAAAATCAAACAACCAGCACAGTACAAGATTTGCAGCTGCATCTCATTATTTTACAGTTGAAATGCCTAGTTGCAACCGTAAGTTCTACGCTGATAGTTTCTTCTCTCACACTTCTTGCTTGTGGAATTAACTTCTAGTACATTGCTTTCCATTCAACCAAGTAAAAGCAAATATAACATTTCTTGATTGTAAAGCTTTTCATGGCTGAACAGTCAAAGCACGCCGAATCAGACGGTGCTTCCTCCTGTAAAGAGGGATGCAGGTTCGAATCCTTTTTTTTTAAACGTTTTGTCGAGTACGCGGGTCGGTAGACAAAATAATGGTTATTTCAAATTAACAGAACGTCTACTCAAATACGGGTATCCGCTAAAAATAAAATTAGCTGTTTACGTACCTATGAACACGAAAAGGATCTTACGCACATCAATTTATCAGGTACATTAGTTATAGATAGGAATAAATTCAACTAAAGCTTTGGTCTGAAGAATGCCACACTTATTAAAAGAGAACGGATAATTCTCGGAAGTGCCACTACCGAAACTTACCAAAATAAAGGGTTCAGTTCGACATTCCAACCACCTGAAGAAAGCCGGAGCGTACAACGACCGAAACGTTGTAATAAATATGGCAACAAAGATGAGAACAATAGTCCCAATAATGTAAATAGAGTTAAATTCACAACCACCTTTTATTTAAAATGTATAATAACAAATTATGTCACTTAGCATCTTCCATAATTTATCGGTTAGACTGATGAATACTTAGGAGCGGTTCCTAAAATTGAAAAACTTACATTATTTTTTATTCATGTTTATAATTTGAAAAATAAAGTCCATACGATTGCCTTTGAAATTTTTGATTTTGATTTTATTTCTGCCAAGTTAACGTATTTAAGGGATGCATACTCATTGGTCCCATTTATTTCTTTGTCCTCACTCTTAGCTTAATACCCCTTCCCCGCTATCATCTTGGGTATGACGATACACTGCATCTGATAGCAAGGCCTCTGATCAGGAGGTTTTGAGGAGCATAGAACCACATCTTACTTGGTGGTCCACCCTGGCTCGGGGTTGTAGCATCTGTCAGGGTCCCAGCTATGGGTAAATAGTTAAAACAAAAGGGATCAAAACACTATAAAAGTATAAGTGTAGGTTTTAAGACTAGCAATACTTTTTTGGGAAAAGTTATTACCAGCAGTACATTTTTGAAAAAGGAAAATATTACCAGCAATACATTCCGTCGTTAGTGCACATGTGTAGTCGCACCAACATAACGAATATAGTTCGCTGAAAGTTTTTCCCCAATATATATATATATATATATATATATATATATATATATATATATATATATATATATATCGGGTGTAACAGCAAAAATGATCAAATCGTGTAACATAATTATCCAACCCACAAGATGTTTAATATCTAAAAGCATCACTACACTAATTGAGTTTCTTTTTTAAAGCTTTCAGACGTTTAGCCATCTTGAATCCATTTGTCGTAAGAATCATTGAAAAACCCTTTGGGTTATTCAGCTAAAAAGCGATCATGTTAATTTTTTGTGTCAAGCTCACTGTCTTCACAATGGAGCAATGGTAAGAGGAAAAAGATCATTCAGGCTTTCAGTAATCGTACCAACATTCATAGTCTGGCTTTCATCTTCAAAGTGCATTCAAGAACCATCAAGAGTACTGTGAATAATTTTTAAAAAGAGGGAACAGCAGAGAAGAAAACATGACCAGGAGCTCACAACAGGTAGAGGAATCATTTTTTAATTTCAAAGTTAAAAAACAATTAGAAAAGATCCATCTCAATCCGTAAAACGTTTGGCAGTTGAGAGAGGAGTTTCCCGTATGACAGTTAATCAGATCGACACACGTCTGAAAAAGGCCGGATAACACAACGTGATAATAACTAAAAATATGAAGACGCTAGTTCGACTGTGAATAATGTAAAATATACTTTCTCTATTCTATTAGGTTAGTGCAATAATGACCTAATAATGTCGTTTTTTGACGTTAACAAATACGTCAAAAAACGTCATTATTACGTCATTATTTTTGCACCAACGTAATAATAATAATTCCTGTCATAGCATCAATGTTATTAGAATTTCTTTTGTATTAATGACACTAAATCTGCTCTGAGGATAATAATTTCAGTAGCAGTAACAACGTTCTTGCAAAAATAGCAATTTGCTTTTCGCCTGAAGAGAAATTTTATTGCATAACGTCATTTCCGTCATCGTCTTGTGCATAATGGGAACATCTTTAAAAACAACAACCTCCGGATAAAATCCTCGTGAAATTTCATAAAATCTATTTTCCCGAATATCCTTTCTTTCTTTTCCTCCTGTTTTTCTTTGAACTGTTCTCCTGTTAATGATTTGAGGAAAACATGGGAGTTTTTATAAATGATTGACTCTTTGTCAATCAAAGCACGTCAGTAATACGTTGCGACGGACCTGACGATGGCTAACGTATCGATTTTAACTCGAAGCAATGTTTTCTCAGGAGTTATCTTTCCTTCGTTTTCTTTTTATCCTTTTCGTTTTGATTGCTTTATTTTCTACTTAAGTTATATTTTCCTTTTTTTTTCTTTATTTTGTATTATTCCTTATAATTTTTATTCATTTTACTAAGTTTCTACATTCGTTTTCGTATTTTCGAAAGCTTTCTGAATTTTTGCTTTCTTTTTTTTTCGACGATTTTCTTTTCTATTTGTACATTTTTCTTTCTTTCGAACTATTATTCTTTCGTTCTTTCTTTCTTTTCCTTTCATTTACTTTTAGAGCGTTTTATTTATTTATTTTTTTCTCTCTGTAAGTCCTTTCTTTCTTTTCGTTTCTCGATTTACATTTCTTTTTCCTTCCGTTTCATTCTTTTCGTTTTTCTTTTTATTGTTTCTACTTGTTACTTTTCTTCCTTTTTTTCATTCTACTTGTTTTCTTCTTTTATTTTTTAAATTTCATTTTTTTTATCA
>OZ010596.1:16321246-16326246 GCA_963932145.1 Acanthosepion lycidas | reverse complement strand
TCATCATCATCATCATCATCATCATCATCATCCTCATCATCATCATCATCATCATCATCATCCTCATCATCATCCTCATCATCATCATCATCATCATCCTCATCATCAGTCCAATGACCAAGTGCGGTCGTAGGGTTGTTGCGCTGCTAAACACATGAAAATCTCCCCTTTTTGTGTTGAAAACCGGAAAGGTATTTATTCATATGCAGTGTGTCGTTGGCAGGTATACCTGGCGGAGCTCATTCCTCCCCAGGTCAAAGCACAGCCGATGTTTTCCAACTTGAAGGCTCGTCGCCCTGAGTATGACGATAAACTGCATCCGTGTCCTGGGTATGCCGAGAAACTGCATCCGACGGTGGCGCCTCTGTTCGAGAGGATTTGAGGAGCCTCGAATCACCTCTTAAGCGCTGGTTTTAATGCCAGAAATATTTGTAAAAAAAAATGATTCCCAGTGGTGGATTTTGAAGAAAAGAATTATTACCAGCAATACATTTTTTAAATGGGAGAGGGATATTACCAGCAATACATTTATGAAAAAAATATACCAAAAATACATTACATTAAAACATACACCAGCAATACATTACATTCAATATACCAACAATACATTATATTAAAAAAATACACCAGCAATACATTACATTAAATATACAAGCAATACATTACATTAAAAATATTCCAGCAATACATTACATTAAAAATATACCAGCAATACATTACATTAAATATATACCATCAATACATTACATTAAATACACCAGCAATACATTACATTAAATATACCAGCAATACATTACATTAAATATACCATCAATAAATTACATTAAAAATACCATCAATACATTACATTAAAAATACAGCAGCAATACATTACATTAAATATACCAGCAATACATTACATTAAAAATATACCAGCAATTCATTACATTAAATATACCAACAATACATTACATTAAAAATATACCAGCAATTCATTACATTAAATATAGTAGCAATACATTACATTAAAAATATACCAGCAATACATAACATAAAAATACACTAGCAGTACATTAAGTTAAAAAATATTCCAGCAATACATTACATTAACAAACATATACCAGCAATACATTTGCGGAAAAAATTACTAGCTGTGCATTGTTTTGAAAAAAAATATTGCCAGCAATAGATTTTTGAAGGAAAAAATGTTACCAGCAATAAAAATTGTCGGCATTAAATAACCCATTGACGTTGATATGCCGTAAAACAAACAAAACCAAAGTTGAAGGCTCATAATTCTTACGGATACATGGCCGTTGATTTCATCGGGATAACCCTCCACCCGGTTCATTAAGTATTAGGTTGGTGCAAAAATAATGTCGTTTTCGCATATAGTGACATATGTGAGAAAACGACCTTATTTTTGCACCAACCTAATAAAAACTAGGAAGCCATCCACCCAGCAATCCGTGTCATTACTGCACTGGATGGATACATCTACACCATTGTGTTAAATGCCCGTTTAACCAACAGGAAAACTCATACCCCACCCCAACCACTTCAGAGTTTTTAATTCTGCTAAGTATCACGCTAACCTCCGAACAAGCAAAGATTGATTCGAGAGCTGGGATGTAACGTAGCCTAAATATGAATCAAACATAAACCCGTCCAATGTTTACCAATATTTACAGAGAATTTTTGTTTTTAATTAAGTTTAGCCGGTACCCGGACAGAACACCCGCAAATATACCGTATATGATCGTGCATCGTATGAACACCCTCACCAAATTTTCACTTATAAAAAGTCATGCGACTTCCTTTTTGGAAAGACCAAGTTATAATAAAGTAACCTCATTTTCTCTATCGCTTTATTTCATTTCCCAGTTAAATATGTTAAGAAAGTAAAAGCGAATGATAAAAGTATCGTTAGTAACGCTATACTCGTTGCGTAAACGCGTACAGCCATAAACAACCGAATAAGAAACAGCTAAATAGCTTATTTATATATATATATATATATATATATATATATATATATATATATGAAGAAAAATATACAAAAAATACAAACAAAAATCCTTATATGCAATTATGCTGTTTTAATGTTATTATAATGTCAACATCAGACGTTTCGGTCTAATAAACCATCTTCAGGACATATTCATAAAATATAAATAACATTAAAATAACATAAAATAATATAAAATATAATTAACATTATCAATTCAACATGACAAAGATAATGTTGATAATGTTAATTATATTTTATGAATATGTCCTGAAGATGCTTTATTAGACCGAAATGTCTGACGTTGACATTATATTAACATTAAAACAGCATAATTACATATAAGGATTTTTGTTTGTTTTTTCCGTATATTTTGCTTCATACTGTCGGATCTATATCCATATATTTGCTTACATATATATATATATATATATATATATATATATATATATATATATATATATATATATATAATACACTTGTCTAATACGTGATCCCCAAATTTCCTAATATAAAAAATGATTTTATCATTTATCTCGTGTATCATACGAGTTCCTTTTTTGAAAGACCAAATTACAATAGACTAACCTCTCTTCCTCTATCGCTGTTATCTCATCTTCTAGTTAAATAAGTTAAAAAAGTAAAAGAGATTGATAAAAGTATCGTTAGTAATGCTATACTCGTTGCGTAAACGCGTACAGCCATAAACAAACGATCGAGAAACAACTAAACATCTTATAAACATAAACAATAGAAAAGAAGCAGATTCGCTATGTTTGTATTTTATAATACGATACTAAAATGTTAATCTCTATATTACTGAGATGAGGTATTATGTACACTATTTACATTATTCGAACTATTGTCCTCATCTTTGTCGCCATATTTATTACAACGTTTCGGCCGTTGTACGCTGTGGCCTTCTTCAGTATCTGTCTGTATTTCTGAGATGAGGTATTATGTACGCCATTTACATTATTCGGACTATTGTCCTCATCTTTGTCGCCATATTTGTTACAATGTTTCGGCCGTTGTACCCTCCGGCCTTATTCAGCTGGTTGGAATGTCGAACTGAACCCTTTATTTCGTTCACTGAGGTAGACTGTTCTAGTTCCACATGCCATGTCTAATGGATGCCAGTTATCAGTTATCTCCTCTTAATTCCCCTCTCCAAGTTCTCCACTGCCTTAACCGGGTATTGAACTCACACTCTTTGGGTTCTGTCACTGAATCTAACTAACGCCTTTATCCACTGTGCCATGTGACCTTGACATGGCACGTGGAACTAGAACAGTCTACCCCAGCGAGCGAAATAAAGGGTTCAGTTCGAAATTCCAACCACCTGAAGAAGGCTGGAGCGTACAACGGCCGAGACGTTGTAATAAATATGGCGACAAAGAATAAGGTAAATAGTGTGTAATGTGAATATTTCATGTATTATTATTGGATACAGTTAAGGAAAACATCAGTTATAACAAAATCGTGTTTATTTTAAATATAGCTATACTTTTTTACTAGAGTTAGCGGATATATAGTCTGGTCAACGGCTTGAAAGGGCCAAAAGTACATACGCTAATTTTATATCACGTGTATGATGCGACCCCCTTAAAATTAGCTTCAAAATTTGGTCTTCAAAAGTCGCTTGATACGCGAGTATGTATGGTAATTACACATTATTTACTTTGGGTTAACTTCAGATGATGATAACTTGACAAATTCTTGGCATTGGGACAAAATTGGGAGCAGTCCTGAAATCTAGAGATTATCTTAATTCAGAATAGGATATAATCAGACATCATCTGGGAAATGTTCCTAAAATACAAAATGTCCACTTGCGAGCCAACTGTGTGTGGAATATATCGTAGGACAGTGATTTGATTACAGTAAATCGATATTTAATTGTATCAACAGGTTCAGTAGTATATACGTTAATTTTATATTTCGTGTATCATACGACCCTCTTAAAATTAGCTGCAAAATTTGGTCTTCAAAAATCGTATGATACGGGAGGATATATGGTAGCGTCATTCCTTTAACAAGTCTATCAATTCGAACTCTGTTCGTTAATTCCGTTTTTGGTGTTGCGAACCGTCACGACTTGTGTAACCTTCGGATATTATCTGTATTTTCCGTCATATAGGAAACTGTTCGGGTTATTTAATAGAAGAAAATAAATAAATAAAACAAACAAACAACTACTTTAGATTATTGCATTTTAGGGCGCGGGGCTGACAACTAAAAGCATTCATAAGTGAAAAACATTTTGCAGAAAAGGCTGCAGAACCAAATTCTCTCTAACCGCGCTTTGTCGGTGAGTGCTTAAGCGAGATTTTCAGAGGATCAGCACTCTCCCCTCTTCACACCCATACAACACAGGCAGAAGATAGCCACATCATTACTTCTGATCAAATCGCATCAGATCAAAATCCAGCAGCCTCACCGAATTTAGATAAATTCAGTTGCTTCTCACCCATTATGATTGTTGATTAAGAGCTAACGTTATTATATTTTGCGAAGATGATATAAAAATCAAATAAAGTCTACCGGGACTTAACACACACACACACACACACACACACACACACACACACACACACATATATATATATATATATATATATATATATATATATATATATATATATATATATATATATGTATGTATGTATATATAAATAAAAAGAAAGAACAGTAAGATATACAATCCGGTGTTCTTATAGATATTTTTATTTTTACAAAATAGTACTCAATGTAAATTTACAGAGCATTAATATTATAAATTAATTGATTTAAAATATTTTTTACGCTACACAGTTCTAACCATGTTTCAAAAATGAAAGCTAAAAGCTCCGAATTTAATTTTGTAATTGAATTAAAGACATTAGTTCCATTTCATCCTCAAGCGAATTTTGGGGTAACTTTTAAAATTACTGGGTTTTAAAGACACAGCTAAAATCATAATTCACGTTTCCAAGGTTACAGATAAATCCACTTCATACAGTAAACCGTATAT
>OZ010596.1:16298746-16316246 GCA_963932145.1 Acanthosepion lycidas | reverse complement strand
TTTCTAAATTTTCTTCGTGGAATCTTTCTTTAAAATCGTCAAGTTTAATTCATTTATTCTGCAGCTATTTACACACCCACAACCACACACGCAACACACACAGACACAACACACAAACACACACATAACTCACACAAAAAAGCACAGGTACGCACGCAAACACAGACACAAGCCACACAACACACACACGGACACAACACACAAACACACACAGCACATACATAACCCAAACAAACACGCATGCACGCACACACACACACACACAACACACACATAACCCACATACAACCCACACACACGCATGCACAGACACACACAGACACAACCCACACACAACACACACATACAACACACATACAACACACACACGCACGCGCGCTTGCACAAACACGCTCGCGCGCTTGCACAAACACGCTCGCGCGCTTGCACAAACACGCATGCGCGCACAGACACACGCAGACACACACACGCGCTTGCACAAACACGCATGCGCGCACAGACACACGCAGACACACACACACACACACTCCTGTGTCTTTTATCAACAAGACGAGAAATAAAAAATGAAAAATTAAATTAAATTTTCTTTTTTGAATTTTTCCCGCATTTTATATATTACGGAAGAAATTTGATGATAGTTTTGTGTAAGTTGTTTGTCACGAATCGGGCTCTAGAGGTTTTGGGAAGGCTTTCTGTATGAACTGTAGCCATTGATTATGTCTGAATTCATATTTAATCCTAGAAATTGTCTCGTTTCAACCATTCTACCCCTACAAAGCAAGGCAATAAAGCCACTAAGACGCAAGAGGTTACCAATTGTTAAAGAATATGAGAAATAACTACCATTAACGAGAGAGAATATCAAAAGAATAGTAATTAAAAGAGGGTAGACAAAGATTGACATTGCATTTAAATTCTTGAAGATCAAATAAGACCCATGAGCCACATGGTGTAGATGGTTACAGAAAAAGAGATCCAGTTTATGGTGGTATGTGATGAAGATAATGGTTAAGCCTAGACATGAACAAGTTAAAATTGGTGTGATTGAGCAAGCATACGCTTGGGAGTCGATTTTACAAAACAGCAGTTCCTAGGAAGAAGTTGCTCGTGTGCAGCTTACATCTCACCCGGTGAATATGTAAGTGATGAGGGTGGTTTGTTACAATGTGCGTGAAGCTTAGAACTGGGGGAATTAATGAATGTATTTCATCTGAACCATTTCCATGTAAATAACTATGGAGCAGTGAAAGTCTTGCGATGTTTTGACTGTGAGAAATAGATTTGTTGGATGGAAAATAATTTGTCATGCACAAGGACGCGGAGACCCTTTTGGACATCATCGAGACTGGAAAGTGAAGTCTAGACATTTCCTGCCCATATATCGCAATAGTACTCCATTGCCTGATTTGGCTCTTTTACTTACTGGAGCGGTAGAGAGAACAGGCCATTTTTCATCCTGTCTTGATATAGATCGAATTTATAAGTTCCATTTGAGGTCTGGATTGACCTTAAGTCCCAACAGGTCCTTAAGGTACGTGACCTTCCTAAATAAACATCCGGTCATCGTGACTTGATAGTTCGATCTGTTCTGATAAAAATGTAAAGATTGGCTTTCAAAGCATTGAATGTTACCAGCCGGTTTTTCCACAACTGAAATGTTAAAGCTAAGTCCAATAAGAGACCGGCTGCCAATCAATGTTTATGCTCATCCTAATTTAAGTCAGGCCGATCATCCTTTTACATGTTTTGGGTAGCCACCGACATATTTTATATACCGATTCTGTACTTGGAGACTTGGAAGTGAACTTCTAGGTTCACCCACTGATATCCATAGCCTGCTGATTGTCTTATATGGCACTAAGGCTTACTTTGTTAATCCGTTGTGAGACCAGTACATAATGAGCTCACTATTCTTAGAGTTAAACTCAATCTCTAAATATACAGCTGGAGCATCAGACTAGACAGCAATGTTCAATGCATGCACGAATTGTAGACTTGTAAGTGTGTAAGATAGATTCTGACGAGAAAAATTGTCTAGTACAACAGAGTGAACCAACTTTCCTAGCAGTAGATCTAGCAATTGATGGTTTCGTTTGTTGTGTTTTACGGTATATCAAACTCAATGGATTATTTAATGCCGACAACATTTTTTTCTTGTAATATTTTCTTTTGTCAAAAATCTATTTCTAGTAATATTTTTTCCTCAAAAATGTATAGCTGGCAATATTACTTTTAAAACATGTATTACTGGAAATTTTTTTTCCAAAAATGTATTGCTGGTAATAGTTTTCTTTTTCAAAAATATATTCCTGGTAATAGTTTTTTCTAAAAAATATATTGCTGGTATTATTTTTTTTTCCAAAAATATATTGTTGGTAATATTATTTTTTTCCAAAAATATATTGCTGGTAATATATTTTTTCCCAAAAATATATTGCTGGTAATATTTAAAAAAAAAAAATATATTGTTGGTAATATTTTTTTTTCAAAAAATATATTGCTGGTAATTTTTTTTTCTATAAATATATTGCTGGTAATATTTTTTCGCCAAAAATATATTCCTTGTAATATTTTATTTTCCAAAAATATATTGCTGGTAATATTTTTTCCAAAAATATATTGCTGGTAATAGTTTTTGTTTTTTTTTCTTTAAAAATTTATTTCTGGTAATTATTTTTACAAAGTATTTCTGGTATTAAAACCTATTTATAATGCTTTTTACCTCAGTCTCGGGGTTAAGTATTTGCCCATAGCTGGTACCCTAACAGGTGCTACGACCCCGGGTCAGAGTGGACCTAGGAACACCAGCAATTGAGAGGTGGTTCCACGCTCCTCAAAACCTCCTGATCAGAGGTCTTGCTGTTGGACGCAGTTTATCATCTTACCCATGACGCGGATGCAGTTGATCGTCATATCCAGGACGGCCTAGTAATTGATTCAATATAGTTATTCCATTTGATATCAATAGAAAGCGATAGCCTGGGAAGCATCAAGTTTAAATCCACCATACTGATGGAAGGTAAATCATGTTCTAGAACCCGATTAAAATAGAGCTGTTTCGTTTTGTGGGCTTTAAAATCAACAAGCCATTATCTGGTTCAGTTAACAACAGATTGTAGGTTCTTTCTGGGATCAACTGCCAATTTGACTTCATCAAACCGAATGGATTTATCATTTCTTGCACTTTTCGCTTGTAGAACTCCATTCCGGCTCCATGCTTTCCAGCCAACTTTTAACTGATCAAATTTAAATGCAATGTAAATCGCTATGTATTGTCCTCTTGATTAGTCTTTTTTCTTCCAGCTTATTATTAATGTTTCTGTTCCTAATTCTCCCACACCCTATAACCCGTCATGTTGAGTAGCTTCACTGCCTTGAATGGCGTAATACTAGTTAAAAGAGACCGGGGGAAATAGTTGTTTCCTGATTTTGAATTTATACATCTGTTGTCATCTGTCATTACGAAAATAAAAATGCATTTGATATCATGTATCTAGTCTGCTTTGCCTTTTTTTTTTTTTTTTTTTAACTTTGTCACATATCATGTTGTTCGTTGAATTAATTTCTTCATCGTATAAGACTGCTGAGCATTGTCGTTTAGAAATCTTTCAGTATGAAAATCCTGGTCTGGTGCTCCTGCTATTCATCTCAAGGTTCTTGACATATTCCAAGGAAGTAACCGCAATGTAATTTATCCTGACCTGCGATGATGAAATGTAACGATTGGCTTTCGAAGCATTGAATGTTACCAGCCGGTTTTTTCCCAACTGAAATGTTATGGCTAAGTCAGACGAGAGACTGGCTGCCAATCAATGTTTACGCTTATCCTAATTAAAATTAGGCTGATCATTCTTTTACATGTCTTGGGTAGCCACCGACATATTTTATATAACCGTTTCTGCACTACCGACATATTTTATATCCCGATTCTGCAACTGGTGGTGCAGAATCGGGATATATTAGGTTGGTGCAAAAATAATGACGTGATAATGTCGTTTTTTGACGTTAAAAAATACGTCAAAAAACGACATTGTTACGTCATTATTTTTGCACCAACCTAATAAAATATGTCGGTGGCTACCCAAGACATTAATGAAAGTCAATGTAATCGATCCTGACCTGGCATCTCGACTTCAGTCACTTTCTCCCCGACGTGACATGGCTTCCTTCAGTCTTTTCTACAAATATTTTCATGGCAACTGCTCTGACGAGCTTTTTTCACCAGGTACCCCGACCACATGAATTTAAACGTGCTACTAGATTGGCATCTAATTCCCACCATTTTACTGCTAAAATATACAGATGCAACCGCCATTTCAATCTTTCGTTTCCTTGCATCCCTGATAACTACAATCTTCAAAAATTTAGATGCAACATAAATCGCCATTTTCTATCTTCTTGAAACTCGTTCATCTTTTATCATTCCATGGGCTCCCCTGTACACCCAGTCTTTTCTCTCACATCCACCCTCTCTAACCCAGTGCATACTAGTGGCATTCCCGACTTGCTTGGATGAAATGCTTAAAAAATATGTAAAAAATATTCAAGTATTCTTGTCTATTTGTTTTTACACTAAGACGATGAACAGCTGAACCTGCAAATTATGATCGGACGTTTCCACAGTTTCCTTTTAACGTTTACCGCCTGTCAACATCAATATAATTGATGAAAGTAAGCCCTTAGATTTATGTCAATCTCTGTTTTGATGAAGAACAGTTTAATCATATTTGTGAGCAAAGATTAAATGTACCAGTCAAACAAGTGTTACAAAGTGGAATGATGCATTTTTAAATTCACGCGCTGAAGAGTTCCTTTTGAAGATGAGCAGGTTTGTAACAAAACAAAAACTTCTACAGAATTAGTTGAAATAAAAAGTAAAATATCATACCAAAAAGGAAAAGAAAATTTGTCTATATTTCATAATGCATCACTGATAACGAAAGAGGACTCTGAATTTATTCAAATCCAAAATAAATAAAAAATAAAAAAACACCCTGTTTGGAATAAAACTAATAGCGATAGCCATAAAAGACAAAATAAAAAGCAAACGTGAGTTAGTAAGATTAGACAGCGGGACACTGATCTAGAAGGCATTGGAACAAAAGCGATTATATAAGGAAAGTTGATAAAGAACAGGTAACAGATTAATTCACTTAAAACTTTATAAAGAAACAAAACACTGGCAAAGTTCTTTTGTTTTTGTTTTTTTTCATAAAATAGTTTTTACACGCAAGCATGACGATCTTTACTAAAGGCTATGTCACAGTGCACCTCACCCAGAACTGGAGGACTATCCCAAACTTCGTCGTTCACTGGGAGCGAATATGTTTACTTTTTATTATTGCAGTAATTCTCTGCTGTAGTTGGCTTAAATAATTCAAAGGAAAAATGGTGGAGAATAACTGCATAATTAATTTGCCTCAAAAAGTTAATCATCTTCGTCTTGGTATATGTTATGTTCCCCTGCTAAAGGAATAAACACATAACACTAGAAGAAAGGTTTATTGTATACAACAAGTACAATATGAAATACGGTACAATTATACACACAGGTCAATCTAGTAGTGAGTGCCACTAATTTAAAGATAGGTCGTACTTACGTCGTTTCGCTCTCACCTTCCTCCTCTCTGTATATTTAACAGTCCACCCCCCACCACACGAGGAATGTTTGTGGCACAAGGTTGAGTTTAACGTGGGTTTCTCCGAGCCCGTAGGCTCGGCCAAAAATATTCCCTTAGAACCCGCATAAGCGGGTTCAGGATCTGTCTACCTCCCTGGAGGAAACTTTGCCCTCTGAGTTCCTCTCTGCCAAAGCTGAGAGTTCGACAGAAGTCCCACACAGTCAGAGACTGCGTGTCGACTGCCAAATGATTCTCTAAGAGTAGATTAGATGTGGCACAAGGCCGAAAGTATGGGGCACCGAGTGAGGATCAAACTCACTATTCAGTCGCAAATGTTCTAGCGAGACAGGTTTGCTAACCATTACACCGCCTCGAGGTTCCCAAACTTCCTCCTCTCTGGTATTTACTCATTCCTCCACAAGAATGAGATGTGACACAAAGTCGCGTACACTCGGGCAGGGATAAAAATTCCCCTCAGCCCCAGCAACCGTCGGTTGCGCTGGCCTCGGTGCGAGCACCGATCCCTCCCTCTGGTGCAATGGGAGGGCGCGGCCTCGGGCAGCTGTTCCCAACTTCCTCCTCTCTGTCCAAGTCACTCGTAAACAGTAGACATTATAGGTACTTACTACCTATAGTGCAATCACTCTCGGGGGCGACCGGTTAATCCATTACATTAGTATATTTTTTTCATTACTAAGGTCTTATATGAATTAATATATAATATGACAGAGCTTAGAATACACCACTTCCCAGCGCTTTAACATGCAAAATATAAAAAATAAACACCTAAAATCCGTGTTTTAGCACCGGAGTTTTGGTTAATGATTTGTACACCTCGTTTACAATATCTAAAAATATCTTTCCATTAACTTTAAATACCAATCTTTCATTAATTTTGCAATAATAAATATCCCGTAAAGTAAAGTAAATTTCTCTTTTCAACATCGATCACGAATCTCGTAACTCAGGGTCGTAGGGTTCACACAGATAACTTGAACGAGACAAGCCCTATCCTAAAACTCATTCTGTACTGCTATTTACCCATAGAAAAATAAAGATGCATACGTTTCCCGAGGTAAGTGAAAGGAGCTCGAACTCTGCACTCTGATACCGCATTCCAAGACGCTATACACTACTCCACTGTTCCCCTTATAAATAAAACGTATTTCTTTTCAGATAAATTTTATAAAGAAAAACAAATTAATCATAAGAAATAAAAATAAGAAATCTTCATTATAGTTGTAATTAATAATAATATTATAGAGAAAATTTTTAAATTAATTTTATTTAAATAATTAATAGCAGTTTTGATCTTTTACGCGATTTAAAAAAACAATCAAAGCAAGAAGTACACAATTTACATTATTCTGACTATTGTCCTCATATTTATTACAACGTTTCGGCCTTTCAGTATCTGTCTATATTTCTGAGATGAGGTGTTATGTACACTATTTACATTATTCCGACTATTGTCCTCATCTTTGTTGCCATATTTATCACAACGTTTCGGCTGTTGTACGCTCCGGCCTTCAGGTGGTTGGAATGTCTAACTGAACCCTTTATTTCGCTCACTGGGGTAGACTGTTCTAGTTCCACGTGCCATGTCTAATGGATGTCAGTTATCTCCTGTTAATTCCCCTCTGAAAGTCCTCCACTACCTTAACCGGGTATTGAACTCACACTCTTTGGGTCCTGTCACTGGATCTAACTAACGCCTTTATCCACTGTGCCATGTGTCCTTGAGAAATATAGACAGATACTAAAGCTACTAAAGATACTAAAATTTTCTTTGGGGAAAGTTTGTAATATTTGTGAGAAAAAAGACTAGAAAAATATGATTAATAATTTTTTTTTTTTTTTAAATCAAGCAAAATTTAAATGTTATATTTCAGTTTAAAAACCCGTGGTAAATATTCAACATACTTTTTTCATTTGTGAAAAATAAAATGCTGATTAGGCAGAAGTGAATAAAGTTCATCATCAGTGTATTTGCATCTATGAATAAAAATTGTATAGAGAAGTTTAAATAAACTTTGATTAAAAAATGTTAAATTAACTTCAAAGAAAAATGACCAACTTACCGAAATTACATTTTGTTAGTGAATTTCACACAAAACGTTTGTTTTTGCAATAAAAATATAAAATAATATATCATTTCCAAAGGTAATAAAATAAATGTTATACTTACTTCAGATAATTTACAGTTATTCCAAGTGTAAAATCAAAAATGACTTTGGCTACAGTAGCGAACAACTGCAAACCCAAACCGGAAGTAAAAACTTTCGTTACTTGTGGAACGACAAAATTTACGATAGGCTTCCACTTCTGGCAGAGATTTACACAATGACATGATCTTTAGTAAAAGAGCGATTTTCCATCAAGCAAATTTAATTAGGAACAGATTAAAATGATTTAAAAGTAATTATTGTTTTTTCATTACCTGATGTGTGTAGGTAGGTATTTGAAAGATGAAAAAATTATCATTGTGCAATGCATAAAATAAATATAAGATGATTAATGAAATGAGATAGATAGACATGAACAAACCGAGTTAAATATGAACTGGTCGAGATAGATAGATAGATAGATAGATAGATAGATAGATAGATAGATAGATAGATAGATAGATAGATAGAAATGAACAGATTGAAAGGAAGAGATTCAGATAGATAGATAGATAGATAGATAGATAGATAGAAATGAACAGATTGAAAGGAAGAGATTCAGATAGATAGATAGATAGATAGATAGATAGATAGAAATGAACAGATTGAAAGGAAGAGATTCAGATAGATAGATAGATAGATAGATAGATAGATAGAAATGAACAGATTGAAAGGAAGAGATTCAGATAGATAGATAGAAATGAACAGATTGAAAGGAAGAGATTCAGATAGATAGATAGATAGATAGATAGATAGATAGATAGATAGATAGATAGATAGATAGAAATGAACAGATTTAAAGGAAGTGATTCAGATAGATAGATAGATAGAAATGAACAGATTGAAAGGAAGAGATTCAGATAGATAGATAGATAGATAGATAGATAGATAGATAGATAGATAGATAGATAGATAGATAGATAGAAATGAACAGATTTAAAGGAAGTGATTGAGATAGATAGATAGATAGATAGATAGATAGATAGAAATGAACAGATTTAAAGGAAGTGATTCAGATAGATAGATAGATAGATAGATAGATAGATAGAAATGAACAGATTTAAAGGAAGTGATTCAGATAGATAGATAGATAGATAGATAGATAGATAGATAGATAGATATTTACTGAGAAAGATAGACATGAAGAAACTGAGTTAGATAAATATGAAATGGTTGATATATATATATATATATATATATATATATATATATATATATATAGAGAGAGAGAGAGAGAGAGAGAGATAGATAGATAGATAGATAGATAGATAGATAGATAGATAGATAGATAGATAGATAGATGGATGTGAAACAAAAACATTTGAAGAGGAGCCAGGTTGATCATAACTTGCATTAAAAGATTAGACTGCAAATTTCTTCGTATTTTAATTTTTCAAATTAGAGATCCATTTTTAATATTAGTTTTTAATTGGACTTTTCAAGTGAAAACCGTTTTTTTTTTTTCATTTTTATGTATTTTATAAAAACTAATATGAACACTTAAGACTCTATATAACAAGAAAATTAAAAAAAAAACTATGTGATTTACCCCTATTTTAAATAATGACTCATGAAAACTTTACGTTAATAATGCTGCGTAAATGCCCTGTACTCTTAAAGGATAATAGTTGGTAATAACAGTTTTTAACTTATTAAATACTGAACTAAAACATAACTCATAGGCAATGAAAAAAATGAAAGAAAAAAAATTCGATGACAATACGAATGTATTTGTTGAGTAAAAATCAACCTATCAAGACTATAAATTTATAACTATACTTTAATGTGATAGGTAAAGTAATATACAAAGATAGTTAATAATATACGTATAACATACGAATCTAATCATGACTGATAACGGCAGCACAAGAACCCCGGTAAGATCCGTGAAATGATATGACCATCCGTCGAATGAAAATTCTTCCGCTTGAGAAATTCCACTGCCATCATTTGAACTGAAATCCTGGGCAGATCACTTACGCATGCGCGCAACTAAACAGTTCACAATCCAGATATTATCTATAATGTTCAGGAGAGTCATTTTCATTCAAAGAATTTTTTTACCTGGCAATTTATTCTTATATATGCTGTCTTCACAACGATCCATTCTACGACATCCTTCAGCTGCACTCTCTGAAAAGAGGCATTCTTTTTTTAGTGCAAAAGAAAAACAACAAAAAAGAGAAAAAAATGACATGTTAAGAGAAATGCTTTTAAAATAAATTATTCTATTTTCAATGACGCGTGCAGTACAGCCTATTCCATAATTTTAATATGGAAACATTCCCAAATATTTCCTTTCCTTAAAAAAAATAATTCGATATCTTAATAGCAGTTATAGTGGTGAGAAGTGTAATCGACAAAGTCAAATTCAAATGCCTACTCTTTTGTGTTCATTTTTACACTAATACTCTCGGCAAAGGTACGCATTTATTTTTTCTTCACCTACTATGAGATAAATAATAGGGTAGACCGTCATGCCTTCGTTGACAACAATTCTAATAGAAGGAATAATTATAATTCAAAATCCTGGAAAATTCATCATCAAACCGCGCTGCTATCTTTACAAAGGCATAACAATTCAAAGATTAATAGGAAAAAGAATAAGTGGAGAGCCATGATTGTCTATACCCTGAGGGATGATGGCATTTTAGAAACAAAGGTCGCTGTGGTTCAACAAGGTCACGCCGTTTTGGAATCTATACTAGACATGTTTATGCATTTAGTCGGCAAATTGATACCTGCTCATTCTTGCAATTTTCACACTTTCCCGCCGAGTTTTCTGTCTATTATTAGGATTTTATCCTAGAAAGTTTAATATACGCTTTTTCCCTCTCTCCCCAAATACCTTCTTCTATAAGAATAATCTAGTAAGTCCAAAAGTTAATAAAATAGATTTTATACTTACTCCAAATAAGTTAAAGTTATTCCAAATGTAAAATCAAAAATTACTTTGGCTACACTATGCAAACCCGAACTAAAAAATCTTCGCTACGTGTGGAACAAGAAGATTTTAGATAGATCTCCAGTTCTGGCACAGATTTACACCATGACATGGCCTTTAATAAAGAACGATCTTCCATCAAGAAAATTTAATTAAGGACAAATTAAAACGATTTAAAAGTAAATAGTGTTTTATCATTCATTATATGATGTATGTAGGTATGTATTTGAAATATGAAAAAATATTTCTCTTTGTGCAATGCATAAAATAGATGTTAGTATTACATTTCGGGATATGATCGTTTGACGTTAGTGGTACCTGACTTTCAGGGTAGGGGTAAGTTCTTAACCTTGGCGAGATGCATGGAATAATAAAAAAAATATGGTTCTTAGGATGTCATCCAAATCTAGGAAGGAGTAGGAATCAATTCTGACCGAAGTGTCTTGTTCAGACACTAAAGATGAAGATAATCGTTTGGAAATATATGGAATAATAAAATACTTTATAACAAAACTTCGAAAAAAGAAAAGACGAGTCTTGTACGGGAATTAATAATCTTTATTACCCTACAAATTATTAAAAACAGGTCTCTTCATCAGAAACATCAGAATTAAATGGCCATAGGGCAACTATAATATTGGAAAATTGCCCCCGAAAAATTACCCCTTGGACAATTTTACCCCATAGGACAACGGCCCTTGGAAAATAGAAAGGGCACATTTTTAAAGATTTTTGATTTTACTTCAATAACAAATATAAATTTCTAAAAGAGTTATTCCTTGTGTTTATGTCCTGCTACCAAACAAACAAGGAACAATTTATCAATTACATTTCGGGATATGGTCGTTTGATGTTACTGGTATCTGACTTTCAGGGTAGCGGTAAGTTCTTTCCTTTGTATTCTATAACCGTGGCTGGAAAAAACAAAAAAAATCGCCATTTTCTCTATTTATATGGGTTTTCACTATATGGGTGGACTCAGTTATCAAGTTAAATAACTATTAAACAATCAACTTATTTTTGGCTACAATTGAGTGAAGTTTGCATTAGATTGCTTGAAAAATGAGGGAGCATTTAGTTCAAAATTTGTGTTGAAATCGATTTGTGTTGAAATCAATTTTTCGTTTTGCGCGGTGTTTCGCTAAACGCAGTGGTGTAGAAATAGAAATGAGGTGTCGTTGAGCTCGTCATGATGTAAGTAACCTACGTACCGAGTTTGAACGAAATCGGAGGAAAAAAGTTGAATTTCAACACTTCCGTAAATTTTGCTTGCTTTTACTTCAATAACAAATATAAATTTCTAAAAGAGTTATTCCTTGTGTTTATGTCCTGCTACCAAAAAAACAAGGAACAATTTATCAATACCTTCTCCAACAATTCCTCGCAATCAACCCTTGCTCAATCCAATCCTTATGAGCCGCATCATCATCAATCAAATGGTGTGCAGGACATGCAGTACCACTTAAGCGGAAACGTTATCAAGACCGGACAGTCAGAATAGAAAATATCGTAAAAGACTTTGTGAACCGCCGTGTTAGACTTAATGATGTATAGCCCATAATTTGCAACTTTAATTGTATAATTAAAGTAATATGAAAATATAAATCTTATTATTGGATAATTCTTCTTATTGGTTAACATGAAATATAAGAATTGATTATTGTAATTATTTATTATTAAATTATTAATTTAACCAGACAGTTAATAATTATATAATTAGTAATTATTGTATTTGTGTATAGTACACAATTTTAGTTGTATAAATAGCAGCCATACCTAGCTGGTGAATCAGAAAAATTCAATTAGAATGGAGCAAAAACAGCATCATGTTTAGATGTTACAGAGTCTATATACAACAGTGAGTGAAGTTTGTATTAGATTGCTTGAAAAATGAGGGAGCTTTTAGTTTAAAATTTGTGTTGAAATGGGTTTGTGTTGAAATTAATTTTTCGTGTTTCGCTAAACGCAGTGGCATAGAAATAAAAATGAGCTACCGTTGAGCTCGTCATGATGTAAGTAACCTACATACCGAGTTTGAACGACATCAGAGAAAAAAGTGGATTTTTGTTCGGCTTTATCGATTATTGATGTTTTTTAATTATCGATTTTTTACGCTATGAACCTATCTCTTACATGGTACAATGTATGTGCCAAAGTTCGTCAAAGTCGGTTTGATAGATCTCGAGTGAAAACACACGCACAGACATCCCCTGTTTTATATATATATATATATATATATATATATATATATATATATATATATATATTATTGTAGTGTTATAAATATATAAATCTCATTATTGTATAATTCTTCTCATTGGTTAACAGAATAAAACCCTAATTAGTTTTATTAGTATTTATCCCTCCGCCCAATCACTAAAGTTAAGCTTTCTCTTAATTTTCTCTTAATAAGAGGGGCAATTTTACTGGGAGCAGTTGTCTTATAGGGACAATTGTGCAGCAGGAAATTTTCGGGGGGGAATTTATCCCAGAGGCAATTCCCCTGATACCGAAGTAAATATGACGAAAAAATGTGCACGATGCTCCATTCAATTTAGAAAAAATCGTAAATATATAAAACATTTTGTAAGTGTTCAATTTGACATGTTTCACCGATGAACTGGCATCAATAAATACTTACCTTTTTTCCAGACAACAGCAATAAAAACAAACACAAATGCTGTTTAAAAGCTAAACGAGAGCGACCATTTTGTGCTGCTAGACACATCAGACATCAGAAATCTGAATTTTAACTTTAAAGATGAACCTCCTTGCATCGTAACCTTTTTTTACAATGTATAATTATAAGCGACGTTTGTTGTATTGGGTGTCCATAAAGTCACTTTACAATTTAAAAAATGTACTACAAAGGCATTTGATGAGATATTAGATTTGTTCTATGTGCTTTGTAGTTATCAACATTTTTAATCACATTGTGTTTGAGTATTTATGGTATCCTGTTGAAAGAGGTACTGTTAAATGAACCCCTAACATTTCCATCCCGGGGGATTGAAGAGCATGGTTCGATTCCCTTGCCACCTTATTCACCAGATATCACTCTCCTGGACTTTTTTTTATTGGGTTAGGTTAGAGATATCGTGTATTGAACAAAGATACGAGACATCGCAGATGTCAAGCAAAAGATCATTGATGCCATTGCTATGACGAAAGACATGACTTACCTCAGAATTCGAAACGAGCGCGAACGTGTTTTGCCTGGAAAGGGATGACAAAAAGAAATATGGCCTCTATTGAAGACGCAATTTATGGATAAGAAAATGGATAATATTAGGTTGGTGCAAAAATAATGTCGGTTTTGACGTTAAAAAATACGTAATAATATGAAATGTTTATAATGGAAAATATTTATCTAATCAAGATGCTAACGTTCCACACTATTTCGAACGAAATGTTACATAAATACTGGAAAGAAATATCAAAAATTTACTGGATATGAGGAACTTTTTTTCCTGAATTAAAAAAAAATTCCCTGCAAGTAAGGCTACATAGCCACTAAGACGCAAGGTGTTAGTGAGGGGGAAAGAAACTGTGCAGCCAGAGAAGAAAGGAGATTAAATGTTTCACAGAATAGAAATGAATGATGATTGTGGTTGCTTTTAAATATTTGAAGATCGAAGATGAAAGAGGCCGGAAATTTCTGTTCTCTCTTGCAATTTCAACAGTAAAATCAGATTGAAATCTTTATATGGATGTCATGCAAGGCACCAAACTCGTTCAGAAATATCTAAACTGTCAGTTGCGTGCAATTGCTTTCGTAGGTTTATGATTAAAAATGGCCGTGTGCCAATGAAGACTGTAAATCATAGTTAGGAAGACACTACTTCGAACTCTGTGGGTTGACACTACAGAATTGCAAAGAAACACAAATAAAAACATATACTAAATAATAAAAACCTCATCACTTGAGGACTTTCAACAGATGCAACAACTAAAATGGATATCACATGTAACTCGAAAAAAAATAATAACATATTGACGTTGCACACGGCTTCAAACCAAATGTTAGGAAGGAAACTCCCATTAATACTTGAAAGAGCAATAACAGCTACTTGATTGGAGAAACCTATTTTCCTGAAAAATTATTTTAATAATGGCTGTTCGGTTAGTGAATAGCGAATTTTGCCTTATAAGGAAACGGCTAATATTACAATTAACTTTATAGAGAAGAACTACGCTTTGATTACAGACGAAAGGCAGAAAATTATAATCCGTGTAGCACTGGCTAATCGGTCAATGAATGCCGAAAGTTTCCTTATAAGGAAACGGCTAATATTACTATGACTATGGGGACGTTTGGATAAATTAATCTTACTATCTAATTTACTATAGAAATGCGTTGCAAACAAAGAAGAGTGTGATTGTCAATTGCGAAGACAGGACAGAATTATATTATTAAAGATTTTAGAACAAAAATAGACACATTAAAAAGATTTTTATTCAACCATTCTGAAAAAGCCAAATAATTTTCATCAGTTATATCTACACAACTGTCGCTTTTCAAAGATTAATTTCAAGTGGCGCATTTGCCTTCTGTTATTTACGAGGTGTTGCTTTCATAATTAGTATCATGAAAAGGCTTCCGACATGTTTAGTACTATGTGTCTTGACTCACACGCCTTCTCGAAGCAGGAGAGAACAGATAAGAAATGTTAGCGTGCCACAAATCGAAGGATTCATTTTTAATCAAATTCTTTAAGAAGGTATTCGGGATGTTGAATCATATCACCATGGCCGGTGTAAACGAGAGATAACATTATTTCTCGCCGACAAATAGAGATTCTGGTATGCAACACCTATAACTAGGCGTTGATTTGCCCGGTAAGTCCGTACGATATAGATAAAGTCTTTTTAAGAATCAAACATTTTGTGGATTTTCTCACCCAAAACTTTTTGAAGATTTTACTTTTCTTGGTTTTCACGGCCGTCAATGTGCCGGGAATTCTTATCTTTTTGGGGTGTATTTGTAACAGAATTTGTTTATTTTAGTTTCGTTTCAAGAAATAAACAGGCTGGTGTTGTTTATGGTCCATCGATTCTTGTCGATACGAAGTTTATGACTTGTTTCCTATTACCTGAAATTTAAAGAATTCTAGACTACCCGTGACCTCGTTGGGGGGGGGAGGTCACTGACGGTTCAGGTTTTAAAACATTGAAATTGATTTCAACATTAAAAAAAGTTGTCTGCTTGAAGAAAGTTTAAATAAAAATACTTACTGGATAAACAATTCGTATTTTTTTTAATCTTATTAAATTAAAATATATTTTTTTTTTAAATCAGAGTAACTTTAAATGTTTGTTTTTTTTAATAAGCCAAAAAATATTTTAAAATCATATTCACTTGAAAATATTTTTTTAAGTATGCCAAAAGATTTTCTGTTTATACGTTATTTTATAGACACAATTATTTAAGTATCAGGTTGGTGCAAAAATAATGATGTAATAATGTCGTTTTTGACGTTAAAAAATAATCAAAAAACGACATTATTACGTCATTATTTTTGCACCAACCTAATAAATGCTCTGTTTATAATAGATATGTATCGTCCTGAATACCTAAACAGTAAAGAAATTTATTAGTTCATAAAGTAAAAATTTTCACTAATTAAGATTTTAATTTTTAATAAATTAATTTTATTCCGGTTTAAAAAAAAAAAAAAAAAAAAAAATTCTGGTGTTGGGTTTTCTTAGGCCTGAGTTGTCCCGGCGCTCAGTCGGCGGTGATGAGCTGTCTCTTCCCGTGGTTAATCCCTTGACCGTCCAGGGTATGACGATAAACTACATCGGCGGCCTGGGTAAGACGATAAACTACGTTCAACAAAAAAAAAAAATTAAATATTTAAAATATTGTTTGTTTAAAGAAAGCTGAAATATAAATAATTACTCTAGAAACAATTGAACTAAAAAGCAAAGCGAGATCTCTTTGTGTCATTATCTTAAAAACAATATATATAAATTTAAAAAATTGTGTTTGAAGACAGTTTAAATAAAAAAATACTTACTATAGAAACAACTCGTAATTTTGAATAATTTTTTTTTTTAAATCTGAATAACTTTTCTTTTCTTTTTTTTAAGTAATGTAATCCGAGGTGTATATCAGGATCTCACTATAGTCGATCTGTCCGGGAGGGTGGCATTAATGTTATCGGCCTGTCGAGGTGCAGACCAGCTGGAAAGTACCTGAAAATCATACCACGCGTTGACCCTAGCAGTTTGAATGCGAGTGACTAGTCGGAACTGTTTGAAAGCCGACGAGGGTTGGCTGTGTCAGCATGAAGTCAAGTATCATCTTGACCGGTTGAACTCATCGAACTTATATTTGAATTTATTAGGGATGAATCTGATGAAAAGACGCTTCCTCATCTTACGAATGTTTCTATTTGTGCATACTTATGCAACTTATTTTTTTTAAGTGCGTGCACTTTGGTTTCAGTAAATGTTACGGATTATCCTAATATCTTTCCGAAGTAAATCAAGTTTTCCTAGCACTTCAAATAGAACTTTGCGTCCCATTTTATCAACGACCTTTGTGTAATCTCTTACTTATTTTTATATTTGTATTCCTTGTTTTGATATCATTCTGTTCATAAAGATGGCATTTCTAAAAGATAGATAGATAGATAGATAGATAGATAGATAGATAGATAGATAGATAGATATGGACTGACAGATAGATATGAACAAATTGAGATAAATATGAACTGGTCGAAATAGATAGATAGATAGATAGATAGATAGATAGATAGATAGAT
>OZ010596.1:16228746-16296246 GCA_963932145.1 Acanthosepion lycidas | reverse complement strand
ATTTGCTCCTTGACATTTTATAGCATTCATCAGTCTTTCAAAACGAGATAACCCTCAAGAGGGTCAGCGGAACGAGAACACGCTATTACTGTTGATTAGCTAAAAGGTTAAGTTGTAAAATCATTAGAAAGTGACACGGATTGACAGTCGCCTGAAGAAGACTCGAGGGCAATATTCCGATTGTAAATTAATATGTTAATTAGGTTCGATACAATAAGGTAGAATATGACCAATTTATTATATATATATATATATATATATATATATATATATATATATATTACTATGAAGCAGTCATACAAAAAAGTAGATTAGTAAAGTTAATGTTATAAAATGGCGAAATCCCTTCTATATATGTATATGGTCTTTCTTTAATACGTAAGTACTTTCAACTGTACATTTAGTCATCTTCAGGCATGGAAATTATTTTGTTTTTGGTAAAATTCAGTTTAAAGTACTTGCGATTTGAAGAAAGATATATATATATATATATATATATATATATATATATATATATATATATAAGTGAACATTAAAGTCAGCACTCAGAATCGACAGACTGTTTCATGCTAAACGCTATGACGATTGAGTCTAGCACAAAACAGTCTGTCGCCTCTGAGTGTTTACTTCAATGTTCACTTTTATATTTACATACGGTCTATCTCTAATATTGGACCCTTTATCCCATAAATATAGTATAACTTAAAACTATGTTTCTTCATATATATATATATATATATATATATATATATATATATATATATATATATATATATATAATGAGTACAGACGATCCTTAAAAATCTTTTCGGTTATAATTTATTTCATGAATATACAAATATTCATCTCTTCTGACCGAAGACATTTTAATTAAAAAAAATATTGAAAAACTTCCGACTGAAGAGATGAATATTTCTATATTCATGAAATAAATTATAACCGAAATGGATTTTTAAGTATTGTCTTTACTTATTATTATATTGCTCTGTTACTTACATTGAGGTCTCTTTGGATTAATATTCTCCTTGAAATTATACCTACTAAATAAAAAATTGACAATTCATATATATATATATATATTATGTCTACTAGACATACACATACATGTTTATGAATATACATTACCATGAGAATTATGCACTTACATGCATACACCAATATTTCATTCGTTAATTTGAGGGAAATTCGAATGGAAGCAATAAATTATACTAACGCTGATTAACAAATCGAATCCGTGTGAAGCCTGCTTAACCAATGAAAATCAAACTACCTATGATCTTCTCTGATAAAGCTTTAATAAAAATGAAACATGTTGGATTGTTAAGTGCTACCTGTTTGTCTTGTAGCCCATCCTTTTCTCCGATTCCGATTCCTATTTCATTCTAGTTTTACACACAAACACACACACGCTTAAACGTTATCTTTAGTGGGTACTCGTATTTAAGTAGACGACCATTATATATATATAATGACAGACTAGGTTCTATAGCCTTGGATGGCAACTAGTCTAGGAGAAGGACAACTCTTAATTCAAAACCTGCGGAGGGTCGTTTGGGGGACCTTGTAGCACGTAGTTCACCAGGTTTCTGTATTCACTATAATCAAATCTCATGTGCCGTTGTCGGGCTGTCGGTTCCCTGGGAACTGATCTGATCAAAGCGTATCCTAATGTAAACAAATTACGTCACACATTATGAAATGGACAAAGTCCGAGAATTATTGTAACCCAATCGGTTAAAGCATGCAAGGCTATATGACGGTTCCGTATATGATACAGGTTCGAATCCTGTCGAAGAACGAATATTTTCTATGAAAATTTCTCGGACATTCAGGCCGGTAAATGTTGTTTAATACTGTTTATTATAAACAGAGCATTTACTTAAATATTTGTATCTATGAAAAGAATGTATAAACATAAAAATGTCTTTAAATACATACATTTCTGGAAAAAGATACTCCTTTGTAGAACCTATGTAAATCTTTTTCATATTACTTACATCTTCATATATATATATATATATATATATATATATATATATATATATATACAGGATAAAATATAGTTTTAAGGTATATCACATTTATGGGATAAAATGAGAAATATCAGAGATAGGTCGCATGTAAATATAAAAGTGGACATTGAACTCAACACCCAGCGACGATTGTCTGTTTCATGCCTAAACTCAATCAATTACAGACTGTTGGCTTAGTGTGTTGACTTCAACACACGCACACACACACTCACACACACACACACATGTATATATATATATATATATAGATAGATAGATAGATAGATAGATAGATAGATAACATTGAAATAACATTTAAAAGACGTCTAAAGTTAATTGAAGCATTTTATATAAGAAATATTAAGTCAATATCTATTTGATAATAGGGAGAACGTTAGAAATAGACGTACCCAACTACAATAACTCCTACCTAACACGTCTTAGAATTACTACTACTTCTGCACAATATTTCTTAGAACCTAAAAACAGGGGCATATACTGACAACAATGGCTAATGAATTGGCCAGAAATACTCGGGACAGCGATCACGACGGACAGTTTCTGAACTCTCTTAGTAACAATAAAAGGAAATCTGTAAGAACATTAGATACCTCTAGTATGATATTACTAATATTCCCACCAAGCACCTTTTAGAGTTACTACTACTTCTACACAATACAAATTATACGATAAGCACAGGTAAATATACTAACAATAAAATTCTTCTGACTAATGAATTAACTGAAAATATTTCATTTTCCAACACCATAAGAAAGAAAACGGACACAAACTGCATTCATTTTTCCCAAGTAATTCATTTGATTTGGTTTGATTTAATTTACGGTATATCAACCTCAATTGGTTATTTAATGCCGACAATATTTGTATTGTTGGTAATATTTTTTTTTCTTCAAAATCTATTGCTGCTAATATTTTTTTTTGTTTTCAAAAATGTATTGCTACTAATTTTTTTCTTCAAAAATCTATTGCTGCTAATATTTTTTTTTGTTTTCAAAAATGTATTGCTACTAATTTTTTTCTTCAAACATTCATTGCTGGTAATATTTTTTTTTGTTTTCAAAAATGTATTGCTACTAATTTTTTTTCTTCAAAAATGTATTCCTACATTTTTTTTCTTCAAAGATGTATTGCTAGTAATATTTTTTTTTCTAAAATCTATGGCTGCTAATCTTTTTCATAAATTTGTTGCTGTTAATAATCTTTAGCAAAATGTATTGTTGGTATTAAAACCTATTTTTACACTATCATAGTATTTTGACCCCAGTTTGGGGTTTAACTATAGCTGGGACCCTAACAGGTGCTACCACCCAGGGTTAGGATGGACTTGGGAACACCAGTAATTAAGAGATGGTTCCACACTCTTCAAAACCTCTCAATCAGAGGTCTTTCTGTTGAATATATTTTACCGTCTTACCCAGGACGCGGATGTAGTTTATCGACTTACCCAGGACGGCCCAAGTATTTGCTTTTAACACAGTCTCCTTTCTTGACAATGCACTTAATTCCATAGAGAATATTAATCATATTTTCAAGAATTATGCATTAAAAATCCCCATTATATTTCATCTAATTACACAGCATTTAGATGTAGAATTATTGATTCATGCCAACACACACACACACACACACACGTTGCTTGCTAGATAGTGCCTAGATATTAAATTTTTTTCAATAATTTTACATATTCATCCATACTTCCCTGTATGTATCTAAAAAACACATGTACGTATAATTGCAATTATTACATCCAACCCCAGCATCTCATTGATCTGCGCTTCCTTCTGACTGAATGTATTTCCTCTTACTTTCCTCGATTTCCACATATCTTGGAACTTCCTCAAAACTTTCCAGAGAGCTCGATATTTTTTTTTCATTCTAAGTAATTAGCCGGACCGATTGATTTTATGTAAATCATTGCATTATTAATAAGTTCGACTTTCGTCATTTCCTTTCAGTTTTAATTACAGAACTCTTCTTATGTTTTCCAAAGAAGCGATTTTTATGAAATGACTCACAGTTTCAATAACCTACTTAAAGTTTAAAAACAAAAAAAGATGGCATCAAATTAACAATGAAATAAACAAACAAATATTTGTTTTAGACATTCATAATCATAAGTAATTTACAAGTACTTGAGTACTTATTTTCTTACATTATTCGGACTATTATCCTCATCTTCATTGCCATATTCACAACGTTTCGGTCTCTGTCTCTGAGATGAGGTATTATGATTAATTGCATTATTTACATTATTTGGACAGTTATCCTCATCTTTATTGCCATATTCACAACGTTTCGGCCGTTGGATAAAGACGTTGGTTGAATCCAATGACTAGACACAAACATCCGGCTATATCTCTGAGATGAGGTATCACGATCACTTGCATTATTTACATTATTCAGGCTGTTATCCACATCTTCATTGCCATATACACAACGTTTCGGCCGTTGGATAAAGACGTTGATTAGATCCAGTGACTACACCCAAATATCTCTCTATATCTCTGAGATGAGGTATTATGATTACTTGCATTATTTACATTATTCGAACTTTTATCCTCATCTTCATTGACATATTAACAACGTTTTAGGACATTGTATGCTACGGCCTTCTTCAGATGAATGGTATTTCAAACTGAATCCTTTATTTCATAGCTATCCCTGAGAAACCCGGCGCAAATGAATGCGAACAACACCAAATAAACCTTATGAGCCACGTGACAAAACTCATCATCCGTATACTGTTGAATAGAGCGCGCAGTAGGATCAGACCAGAGATAGGACAAGAATAGTGCGGGTTCCTTAAAGACACCGGAACAAGGAACGCGATATTCAAAGCTCAGAATGTTATCAGAAAGGGCGATACAGATGCAGAAGGACATGTACCTATGTTTTATAGACAATGCAAAGATGGAACTGCTCAGTAATCTTGACATATTCGCGAAAGACATAAGAATAGTCAAGAACCTATACTGGCAGCAAACAGCAAGCCTGCGCATCCGTATACTGTTGAATAGAGCGCGCAGTAGGATCAGACCAGAGATAGGACAAGAATAGTGCGGGTTCCTTTACAGAGAGAACGAGTTCAGTGAATATACAAAAATAGAAAGAGGCGTAAGACAAGGATGAGTCTTCTTACCCGACCTGTTTAATTTATACAGAGGGTTAATTCTGAGAGCGTTGGTAACCCTACTGAGATTTAGATTTGGCAGCCACAATCTCAAAAACATAAGATACGCTGATAACACAGTACTGATAGTAGACACAGAAAAGAAACTACAAAATCTGCAGAAGATAGCGACCGATAGTGAGACGAAAGAACTAAGCATAAACTACAAGAAGACAGAATAAATGGCCATCAGTAAAAGGATGAACCAGAAATGCGATTTGCAGGCCAGGAGTATTAGAATCAGGCAGACACGGAAGTTTAAATAATGGGAAGCGTTTTGACAGAGGACAGTAAATGCGACGCTGAGATCCGAGGATATATGGGACGGCCAAGGACGCATTCCAAAAGCTGGGCAGACTATTGCGAAACAAAAGGATTTCTTTGGTAACAAAGAAAAAGAAACTGAGCTGTTATGTGACATCTGTTCTTCTTTACGGCAGCCACTGCTGGACGATTTCCTCAATGATGAAGAAGAGACTCGAGGAGACATAGATGTGGTTCTACAGAAAGATGCTGAGGAAATCATGGCCTGAGCGTGTGAGCAACGACGAGGTCTTAGAAAGGTTGCAGACAAGGCGGAAGCTCGTGCTTAACATCAGGAAGAAACAGCTGGGGTTTCTGGGACACATAATGAGGAAGGAGAGCTTGGAGAATCTGGTACTCACGGCTTGAACAAAGGGAAAAAGAGACAAGAGAAAGCAGCGTGTGATATTCCTAAAGAGTTTGAGCAAGTGTATAACAGAACGTGGTCTGGGGGAGTTAGCAGGGGTTAAGAACTTGTTGAGAGCTGTAGGGGATGGAGGAAGGTGGAGAGCTATGATCACCTACGTCCTGAAAGGACACGGCACGTAAAAAGAATGAATATACGAGAATTAGAATGACGTCTAATCAATCATTCTTCTATTCTATCCTGCATTACTATACGGATCGCTGTGGGCACTTCGACATGGTGTAATGGTTAGCAAGCTTGTTTTTCTAGATCAGTTACGACTGAAAAGTGTGTTCGATCCTCATTAGCGGCCTCATATTTTCGGCCTTGTGCCACATCTACGCTTAAAAAAACAACCGGGAAACTCGAGATGGTGTAATGATTAGCAAGCTTGACTCGCTAGAACAATAACGATTGAGGAGTGAGTTCGATCCTCACTGGATGTCCCTACTTTCGGCATTGTGCCACATCTAAGCTGCGTATGGAAAATCACTATACGAATCGCCATTCGCTATACATACTAGCATATACAAAAAGTTAAATAAAGTTTTCTTATACTAGTGGCTGTGTACACAATGGATGACGATTGAACAGGGTTAGAAGTTTCCTGTTTATGGTTACCGGTCCCTTCTATAATCTTATTCTTTTTTATTCCCAGTAACCTCTTGCGCCTTAGTGGCATTATTGCCTTGATTGAGGTAAAATATTTTTTTTAAAAAGGAGAGTATGTTCTTCCCCTCGAAAGCGACAAAAGGTCACATAGAGCAAAAAAAAAAAAAAGAAGGAAAAAACAAAAAAAAAAACGTTCAGTCTGCCCCACCTAGAAAAACGATGACTGAACAGAATCTGTCGACATGAGGTACCATCCATTTCCACCGTAGACCATTCTAAGTGAATGGTAATGTTAATATTAACTGTTTCCTTATAAAGAAACATTCGGCATTCAACGACCAAACAATGCTACAGAAGTTTAATTTTTTTTTACTCCTGTTAAATCAATATTGGGGTAAATTGGCTTCTCGAATCTGCTGTTATCGCTATTTCCATTATTAATGAGAGGGAACATTTTTCCTAACATTTTATTTGAAGTAGTCTCGAAGGTGAACATTTTGATTATCTCATTATTTTCTCTTTGATTGATTGATTCATTTTTTACGGCTTATCAACCCTTTCTAGTTTATTTAAAGCGAGAAAATGTTTTTAGATTCTAAGAATCTTTTATGTAATAATGATTTATTTATAGGAAATTTTAAAAAAATTACTAAGTAAACCGCAGCAGGGGAACTATATGGATTCATATCATTCCCAAGGTTATTTGCGGGTAAATTAATATAACAAACCAAACCTTGAACACAGCTATCCGATTAAAAATTCGGAACTCTCATCCATT
Organism: Acanthosepion lycidas; assembly: GCA_963932145.1. Taxonomy (NCBI): domain Eukaryota; kingdom Metazoa; phylum Mollusca; class Cephalopoda; order Sepiida; family Sepiidae; genus Acanthosepion; species Acanthosepion lycidas. The sequence continues at coordinate 16,288,945 of OZ010596.1, read as the reverse complement.
GCACCACCGTCATATTCAAGTCTACACCTCCCGGTATTCCCAAACGGTCACCAATGTAGATACTGACCAGTTTGTTTAAGTTCAGTTATCGTACGGGAACCGGTGTCTTAATGTGATGCGGCCATAATAGTATTTTCTAATGAAGTTACACGTGCTACCAATTAGCTGTTGTTGAAAGACTTCAAGTAATGTTTTCTGTTATTTGTTACAGTTCTTTGTTTGAGATTATGTAGCGCCAGACCACGAGCTTCGTAAGAGTATGCTCGTCTTTGATTTCATTCGCTTCAAACCGTTTTAAATCACCGATCTGAGAAAGTAGAAAATTTAGTAGAAGTAACCAAATCCTCTTTACTTTTTCTTGTGGGACGCATTGCTGAAGTCAAACCCACGCTATTAGACAATATGTTACAGATTTATATACGTCTTGACATAAAGAAATATTGACTCATGTAAGTATCATTTTCTGCGCATGCTCACCACGCGTGTTTCTCTTTTATTTGTTTGTGGAAAGGAAAATTGGTTTTTAAATGACATATGAATTAAAGGGCAAAATACAAAAGTGTGTTAAAATAAAACGTATGAACCCTCATAATATGAAATCAATACATTAAAAATGGAATCATCTTCGATTTAACTCCAAGGGAATTAGTTACGCGGGGCTAGGAAAGAGTTTCTTCTACGTTGAATTGTTCGTACAAAAGAATTGAAGGTTATGTTCATATATTTAATATAACTCGAAAAACGACATTTTTACGTAGATATTTAACTCTGCTGGCATATATGCACTAATCTACGTATTTTATCTCTCTCTCTCTCTCTCATATGTATGTATATATATATATATATATATATATATATATATATATATATATATAAATACATACATATATATATATATATATATATATATATATATATATATATATATATATGTATGTATTTATGTGGATAAATCAAATAACTAGATATTAGCAACCGTATATACGTGCATCAGCGTGCATACACAGGTAAACGAATAAATATTTACTGAATTTAATATAAGGTGTAAACAAAACAGTGCTTAATGTTGTTAGAACTTAAGAAATATGCTTTAATAAATATACATGTACATAAGTTCGAACGGAAGTATATGTATATTTATTAATATATACATACACACACATACATAATTACACATACACGCACACCCACACACTCACACACAAACACACACATATATATATATACAGATTAAGAAATGGACAAAGTCCGACAATTTATTTATTAAAGACATTTTTTATGTTTAACGTTCTTTTTATAGATACAAGTATTTAAGTAAATGCTCTGTTTATAATAAACAGTATTGAATAACATTTACCGGCCTGAATGTCCGAGAAATTTTCATAGAAAATATTCGTCCTTTGACAGGATTCGAACCTGCATCCTATACGGAACCGCCATTTAGCCGGGCCACAAAGGAGCGTTCGATACGCCATGAGCAGTTATGTATGTACGAGATTCATGGAAGATTGAAGTTTATAAGCAGTAAATTCGACCTTGCCAACCGAACGCTCCTTTGAGGCCGAATCGGTTAGGCACGCCCGGCTAAATGGCAGTTCCGTATAGGATGCAGGTTCGAATCCTTTCAAAGGACGAATATTTTCTATGAAAATTTCTCGGACATTCAGGCCGGTAAATGTTATTTAATACTGTTTATTATAAACAGAGCATTTACTTAAATACTTGTATCTATAAAAAGAACGTTAAACATAAAAAATGTCTTTAATATATATATATATATATATATATATATAGAGAGAGAGAGAGAGAAAAGAGAGAGAGAGAAAGAGAGAGAGAGTGGGGAAGCGACCACTACTAGCCATTAATCTCTAAGCCCTTTCCTTACCCAAACCCTATCTATCACCTTCCATCCCCACTACCAATCTAAAGTGTCCGTCCGGTGTACTTTCTCCATTCGCAGAGCAAACTTTCGTTCCGATGAGATGAACATCTCAGTGTTCACGAAATAAATATTATAAACGAAATGCATAATTAAAATTACCGTCTTCTTATTAACATTACAATGCTCTGCAGTCTACATAGAGCTCTTCCTGGATTAATATCCTCCATGAAATTATATATATATATATATATATATATATATATATGTGTGTGTGTGTGTGTGTGTGCGTATATATATATATATATATATATATATATATATATATATATATATATATATATATATATATATATTGACGTAGATAAATCAAATAACTAGATATTAGCAATCGTATATACGTGCGTTAGCATGCATACACAGGTAAGCGAATAAATATTTAGTCAATTAAATATAAGGTGTAAACAAAACAGTGCTTAATGTTGTTAGACAGAACTAAGAAGCATATATATATATATATATATATATATATATATATATATATATATATATATATATATATACCTACGTTCGAAGTGCAACTTAAAGTTTCGTTGTTCTACCAACTCATCAGGCACAAATTATTACTTTTGATTTTTAAAATTAAACGTAATAATTTATTATTATTACATTATTATTACTACTTTCGATATATTATTATTATTATTATTAATGATTGATTTATTATTATTATTATTATTATTATTATTAAATACTTATAATTGCTGCTGAATTTTTAAATGAAAAATAAAAATTTGTGCTTGATGAGTTGGTAGAACAAAGAAAACTTAAGTTGCGCTCCGAACGTAGGCATATGTACAATTACTGCAAGACATTAGAATAGTGATACTGGTCGAGACTACAGTGTTCTCTCTACGAAACCTGATTGTTCATACTAACACTTCTACTTCTCTATATATATTCCTGCTTGTAATATATCTGTGTTATTCCCTACTTGTGTTCGAGTTCTTCTTTATTGGATCTACCTTGGACTATCACTCGTGGTACAAGGAACCGGACCATAACATATATATATATATATATATATATATATATATATATATATATATATATATATATATATATATATATATATATATGTGTGTGTGTATATATATATATATATATATATATATATATATATATATATATATATATATATATATATCGCAAAATATATATATATATGCGTATGCGTGTGTGTATAGGATGCGATGCGTAAATTTTCGCTATTGTATATTTTTAATTTCGCGAGTGTGCCTTGTTTGCTTTTGATTTTGTCAATGGTGCAGTATAGCAGAGTCATTAGAGCGCAGCCTGCTAGAAAAAGAGCACCATGATGGAATTCACTCCATTGGAAATTTGTAACTGTCCTACTGTACTCCTTGGCATTCGCACCGGCAGCTCCAGCACGAACATTTCAGAGTGTTTTCGTGTCAATTTAAGGACTGTGTTAAACCTTCATAAAGAATAGGATGATATATCCAGTAAACATCATTGTGTTTGGAGTGATTACTAGTGACGGTGATGTTATGCTTACATTCTTCTTCATACATCGCCTCAGACTCAACAACGAGGCCTACCGAGGAGCTAGTGCTTCCCTGGATGAAAAGGGTTGCTGCTGGAAAATCCTATGTCTGGCAACAGGACTCTGCACCATGCCATACAAGCAGGAGAAACCAGTCACCCCTTACATCTGGCCACCTTACTCCCCCAGACTGGAACTCCCTTGATTATTATGAGTGGGGCACAGTTGACCAAGAGACCAAAAAAATCATTGTAACACTAAAAATGAACTGAAGGCAAGGATTATGGCAGTATTCACCTATTAAATCAAAGAGACCGTCCAGAAGAGTTGCAGGAAATTCCGAAGTTGGCTGAAGTCTTTTTGAAGTCAATGGCGCTTTTATTACATAGATTTATTCTTTAGTATTTCAAGATATTTTTGCGCAGTTTTGGTTTATATATCTGTTAAAATGTGATATCAGTGTTATTTTCATTTTTGCCTAATTTATACGACAATTTATCCATAGCACCCTGTATATATAATTATGAACAGAGACAAAAAGAAAATATATGTTAGGAGACGCGTTTCGTTCTGTAACGGAGGCAAATGTGAGGGTTTTAATTTGCAACTAGTATTTAGAAACAAAAATAAAAATAATGTTTATTTTTTTAAAAAAACACACATTCTGTTCGTCGGATCTGCTAACATAACTCAAGGTATTGCCCCCTCGTATCGTAAAAAATTCAAATGTATTTTCCTTACACTCATTTCTGTCTTTCATTCCATCTTGAAGACGCTGGTCCTTGAACACAGATGTTGGCGAAACGCGTCGGTTAAAAGCATTTCCCCTTTATCTCATTGACATGCGTAATATTGAAACGATACATTTCACTCCACGTTGCACAAACACTTTTTCATCGCTATCGACAAAACATAGCCAACTTTCGTCCCTCTAGAAAAAATAGATTTTTGTCTTTAAAAACTTTCTGCACCCAAATATAATGTAGTTCTTTTGGTTTCTGCGGAGCAAAAATAGGGTGTATCACTTTAAGAGCGCCCATCATATGTGCGCACACTAGTGTGTGTGTGTGTGTGTGTGCCCTTGTTTATGGCTTAATCTTAAGTTACGTCGAATGAGAAGGAGAAACTATTCATCATTCCATGTACAAGAAAATCGTTTATCCAGGGAATGTCTAATTTTCAGCAGACATTCAGTTTTCTATCAACAGATATGCAGATAAATATACAGGTATATATCAGTAAGGTTTCATCCAAGATCGTATCAGTCGAAATATTGTTACAAGTAATAAAAACGAGCATACGAACGTAAATAATATTACGGCTTCATTTCAAAACTCCTGAATATATTGAGAAACAGGAAGTAGTTTTTTCTTTCTCTCTTTATTTCTTTCTTTCTTTCTTGCTTTTTTCCTTTCTTTCTTGAACCTAAATAATATTACGTCTTCATTTCCAAACTCTTGAATATGTTGAGAAACAGGAAGTAGTTTTTTTCTTTCTCTCTTTATTTCTTTCTTGCTTGTTTCTTTGCTTTCTTTCTTGAACCTAAATAGTATTACGGCTTCATTTCAAAACTCCTGAATATATTGAGAAACAGGAATAATTTTCTTTCTTTCTTTCTTTCTTTCTTTCTTTCTTTCTTTCTGGCTTGCTTTCTTGCTTGCTTTTTTCCTTTCTTTCTTGAACCTAAATAATATTACGGATTCATTTCAAAACTCCTGAATATATTGAGAAACAGGAAGTAGGATTTTCTTTCTTTCTTTCTTTCTTTCTTTCTTTATTTCTTTCTTTCTTTCTTTCTTTCTTTTTTACTTTCTTTCTTGAACCTAAATAATATTACGGCTTCATTTCAAAACTCTTGAATATATTGAGAAACAGGAAGTAGTTTTTTCTTTCTCTCTTTATTTCTTTCTTTCTTGCTTGCTTTTTTCCTTTCTTTCTTGAACCTAAATAATATTACGTCTTCATTTCCAAACTCCTGAATATATTGAGTATCCGGAAGTAGTTTTTTTTTCTTTCTCTATTTCTTTCTTTCTTTCTTGTTTTCTTTCTTTCTTGCTTGCTTTCTTTCTTAGTTCAGTTGGCTTTTCATATTCTCTCTTTTATTCAGTATTATCTCTGCTCTTTCTTTCCTTCTTCGTTTTTCAGTTTCCTTTTTGCTTTATTTTTCTTTATCCTTTTTCCTGAATTTCTTTCGTCATCTTTCAGTTTTCATTCTTTATTGTTTCATTATTATTTCCTTCTATTTTGCTTCTCGTTCTTGTCCTGATTCATTGCTCCTTTCTTTCTCGTTCCTTCTTTATTTATTTCTTCATTCTCTTTCTTTCTTTCTTTCATTTATCGTTTGTCCTTTCTTTTCTCCTTTTCTATTCCTTTCTCTTTTTTATCGGTGTTTCTTTCTTTTAACTTTCATTCTTCGTTTTTCCTTCAATTCCCTTTCTTTCTCTCATTTCTTTGTTTCTTTTACCTCCTTCCAATCTTCTTCTTTCTCTTTTGTCATTCTTTCTCGTTACTCATTAAGTAATTTTTTTTTTCTTTTTTAATTTCTATTTTTTAATATTCCGTTTTTTTCTTTTGCTTTATCTGTTACAATATTTTTCTCTTTCACTGTTCTTTTTTTTTCTTTTTTACCTTTTCTATATATCCTTTTTCTCTTTTTCGTTCCTCATTCTTACGTTTCAGTTTTTTTCTTTCTTTCTTTCTTTCGCTTTTTCTGTTCCCCTTTTCCTTTTCTCTTTCACTGTTATTTTTTCTTTCTTACCCTATCTATATATACTTTTTTCTTTTTTCCTTTTCTCAATTTTTCTCTTTGACTTTCTTCCCTCCTGTCTTCTTTCTTTCTTTTATTTCTTTTCCTTCTTTACTCGCACTTTCCCTTTTCTGTTCCCTAATCTTTTTCTCTTTCACTGTTTCTTTTCTTTTTACCATATCTTTCTTTTTCTCTTTTCTTTCCTCCTTTTTCCTTTCCCTTTCTTCTTTCTTTCTTTCTTTAGTTTTTCTTTCTTTCTTTCTTTCTTTCTTTCTTTCTTTCTTTTATTCCTCAGATTGTTTTGCTTTCATTATCTCTTTTTAATTTCTACGTCCCTTCTTTTTTTTGTCTTTTTCAAGTTCATTTTTTTCTTCGTCTTTTTATTTTTATTCTCTGTTTTTCGTTCTTATTCTATCAGTAATTCCTCCTAACCACATATCGCTTTTCTGTCGTCCATATCTGACTTAAGCCCTTCATCTCCTTTTATGTTCGACAGTTCGGATTACCTTTCCTTTGGCCATTTTTCGTGCATACCTGCCCCCACAAGGCTTTTGTTAAATTACAAGAATCCAAATAAGACAACTAAATTACCGAGGCCAGAGTAAACCAAAGGAGAAATTTCTTCGATTTACGATTGAAAATCTGGAGCATCCAGCCAAGAAAACAACATAACTATTTATGCCGCACGGGATGACAACTAAATTGGACGATCCGAATAAAGAGAGATATGGGTGGACTTTGACCAAGTTTTCATGGTCCTCTGCACGGAATTACCAGCGATGGAAGCCTTGTTCGAAGCTGTTGTATAATTTACACGGCTAGAAAGAATAAAAGTTACGGCCAAGATTAGCAATTTTCTTTGTGACCGTTTTATGAGAAGAAATCATAAAACTGTCACAAGTGGTTGCCGGTGCCAACGAATGAAAAATGGATGGCACTTATAGAAAAATACGAGATATATTCGCGCGCGCGTGCACACACACACACACACACACATATATATACATATATATATATATATATATATATATATATATATATATATATATATACTATAGGCCAATAGGGCAAAGGTTTGGGGTAATATTTGAGATTTATAAAGTCTCTTAAAAATTTACGAGTCAACTTCAAGCCAGAAGGACTTACTCTTCCTTATGTTCTTTATAATATATTCAATAATAATAGTAATAATAATAAAAACTATTAAAATAAATGACTATGAAATCCAAATCGGAATCTCAAATGGCACATGAGGACATCAACAATTCCAGTTGTAGTTGGAGCCCTCGGAGTGATTGAAAAAGGTTCCGATAGATTCATTGAAAAGATCCCGAATAGTACAAATGTACAACTCACAACTTCCGAGGGGCTTTATCTATGTAAAATGAGTGTGATCTTATTTTAGGGGTGTTTTTTTTTTTTCAAAAAAATGCTCATTGGAAAATGTCATGAAGATATTTCTGACCTTAGGACACAGAACGAAATGAGTATACAACAGAAACCAAAGGAAATAATAATAATAATAATAATAATAATAATAATAATAATAATAATAATAATAATAATAATAATAATAATAACAACAACAACAACAATAACACGTTAAAAGTTTACTTAATATTTGCTCTTTTTGGTTAATCTACCTTGCTATTTAATGTTCATCTTAGGTATGGCGAGTAACATTTAACATGTTAAATAGCTTGAGTTAATTTAACCAAAGAAAGTAGGAAACTTACTAATTATTAAATCCAGAACCTGGCATTAAAGTTTTGCCGTATATATATATATATATATATATATATATATATATATATATATATAAACAAACAAACCGACCCCGATAAACAATCAAAATAAATACATGAAGTAATAAAAAAATGAAAATCTGTATCCCCCAAATTAATAGTTAGAATAGACTACAACAATCAACCCCATAATTGAATAAATACCTTTAATTATGTTCACAAACCAAAACAAAACTATTAAATAAGCGATATAAACAAATTTTTACTACGTTAATAAAAACACCTGTTAAAATAAAAGATAATAAAAAATAAATAAATAAATAAATATATAAGATAAAAAATGAAAATAAAATAAAAATAAATATAAATAAAAACAAGCAAAATAATTTAACCTAAATAAATAAATAAACAAATAAACGACTTCCGGTAAAAAAAAAACGCCCAAATAGACTACTCACAATGCACCACTGACCCGTATATATAAATAGCCGAGAAAAATAACAGCACTCGTGGCCTGACGATTGCATCTAGCATAAAACAGACTGTCGCCTGTAAGTGTTGACTTCTATGTTCACTTTTATATTTATATATATATATATATATATATGTGTGTGTGTGTATGTGTGTGTGATTAATATATGGTTTTAAGGTATGCTACTTTTATGGAAAAAGTGCTCAATATCAAAGATAGAGTATATAAAAGTAAATATGAAAGTGGACAGTGAGGTTAAAATCAAGTGGCGATAGTTTGTTTTATGCTTGACGCAGTCTTCTGTCCATGTGTGTTTAGTGATAGAACGACTATTTATATATGCTGGTCAGTGGGGAATTAGGGGGAGCAGAGTTGTTGGTTAGTTCTAAATGCTATTAAGTAGAAAAAACTATTTGCCAGTATGCTGTTATTTTATAGTTAGTGTATCTTTCGTCTTTTTTTTTCTTTATTTTTAACAATAACAGACGTAGATTATGCAGCTGACCTTGCCTTGTTGTCAGACACGATTGTAAAGCTACCAAATCTCTTCATCTCATCGAAGAAGCGACAATTAATGCTGGCAAAACAGAATTTATCAGCTACAACCAAAAGGAGAAGTTAAGCTGAAAAACGCCATCAATATCAAATCCGTCCAGGAATTTGTTTATCTCGGCAGCAACATCCAGCCAACGGAGAGAGAGACATCAAAATCCGGAAAGGCAACTCCTGGGGTGTCCTTGATGGTCTGAGCACCATCCGGAAGTCATCCTTCTTTGACAATCTAAAGAGGGACTTTTTTAAGGCCACGGTAGAATCTGTCTTGCTCTACGGCTCAGCAACATAGGCACTGACGAAACACCAAGAAGCATCACTTGGCGGAACATACACAAGGATGTTACGAGTTACATTGGATATCAGCTGGAAGAAACACTCAACAAAGAAACACCTGTATGGACACCTTTATGCTATCTGAGTTTCGCTCAGAGAGAGAAGGATTCGTCTAACTGGTAACACAGAACTTGTATGTGACGCTCTCCTATAGAACCCATTGCGCAGCAAGAGATCGGTTAGAAGACCTCATCACACCTTCATTGACTGCTCGGTCAATAAATGCTGAATGTTTCCTTATAAGGAAACGGCAAATATTACGATTACCATAAACCCGTTTACAAACAGACTGTACAACACAAGGGATACGTATTGGGAGCATCAAAGTCAATCAGACAGATAAGTTTAACTATCTGGTTAGTGTTGTACCAGATGGCAGGAAATGACTCATTAATCTGAAGCCGTATGATAATATGGGAAGGTGCCTTGCAGAAGTTAAGCAAAATATTAAGACATAGAAAAAATTTTAAGACATAAAAAAGACATAGCGTAACAGATGTAAAAAGAATTATTTTTACCAAGAATTTCTAAAAAAAACATTTTTAAATTAATTTAATTCATTTGTGAATAAATTCTGAAAGTTTCATTAAAATTATTTAAATTATTTGATTTTTAAAATTATTTTAAAATTATTTAAAATTATTTGATTTTTGCAAGAATTTCCAAATTTATTATTTTTCAATACTTCGCTAAAAAGAGCATACCTTGATGAAAAAAGGCCGCAAACTTGATTAAAGAATTTTTATCGTCTGAATGTTTATGTTTTTTAATCCTTTTTAGCACGTCCGAAATTTTAGTTAAACATCTTATTTTTTTTTCTGAGTCATCAAAATTTACATAAAATTAATCATGTCAGTCATTTTTGACAATTTTGTAAACAAAAGTGAAATACTCGGTTTAAAAATCTTGTAAAATTTAATTAATTAAGAAAAATTAGAAAATTGAAATATACTTAATGTAATTTGAAACAGACATTACTTAATTTTTTTTAGCAAAAAGTACCCAAACGTAATAAATATTTTTATCGTCTGAATGTCTACGTTATTATTAATAGGAAAGACCAACGTATTTTTTCATTATGTTTTTACATGTTTTAATACTTCCTAGTATTAGTATAAGTAGCATCAAATTTTCGGATGTGACTATCCAGTTGATTTAGTTGTAATGGTTCTACTTCATTGACTACCGGTTTATACTTGTTACTTTGAGAGTGTCGCTTCATTAGTATTCTTCCTACAGACAGGGAACATTCGCTTAGGGGTCGTGCAGATTTTACAAGTACGTAATAATGAGGGATTAGTACGTACGGCTTCTTGCCAGTGTGACTCAGGTAGATTTTTCAATTTTAATGCCAACAGGATTGATTGCCGAATGGCATCATTAAAATTTTCAACCAGATCCTTTTGGGTTGTATAGTTCTGCTTGTAACGATACCATAATTATGAAGAAATGCTGTTTCTTGAGAAAGAAACGAAGTCCCTTTGATCAATGTAGGCTGACGTCACAGAGATAGAAATCAAATTCGATAAACACCTATTGACTATATTTTAATCCCATCTGGGCAAGAATAAGCAAAAGGGAGCTGAGAAAACTCATCCATGACATCAAATATTTAAGTTACAAAAGGGTAAGGATCTTTGAAATCAATACTTAGACGGTGAAAATGCTGAGAAGCCTTGATTAGATGAAAGTTAGATGGTTTGTAAAAACTAGGTTTAACTGTATTACGTGTTTGACAGCTCTCATCGTACGGATTTCTACAACAGAAATACGACAGGATAACATTTGGAATGAAGGGAAACATTTTGGTCATATCTGGGTGACAAAAAGATCTATATAGCGTAAATAGGTTGTTACTCTGACATGTGTCAGAAATTAGTTCGGGTATGGGTATCTGTTTCGGTATTCTCCTTGCTCTCAAGGTATTCAATTGAAGGAAGCCATATTAATTCCCCAACGCAAAATGTGTCCATTTTTTATTTCCCTAGATTCTCTGTATCAAACATGAAATACGCAGATCGTTGATCAGTTTTGTTAATAATGGACCTACCAATAAAAATGCGTTTCCATTTCTCAACTGTATCAGCTAATGGTGGGACTTCTTTTTCCACAGTCGTCATAGTTTGCTTCCCAGCTTCGTAGTAATCTGGAGCAAATGGCAACTGACAGAATATCCTGACTGGCTCCTGTTGATACAGAATTATACGATGCACCTGTTTCAACAACAAATGACAAAATATCACTGATTGCAGTCAGCTCTGCATTCACAAGATTAGATTTCAATATGTTAAAAGATGCCACACCTAAACCTGATAGCAGAAAAGTTTGAATAGGTTTTAGTTAGGTACCTCCACGAAATCGCTAAAAAAATAGAGCATAGTCTGATGAAAAAGACGCCAAACTTTATGAAAACAAAATTTTATCGTCTAAATGCTTATGTTTTTATGAAGAGGATAGACCAAATTTTTTTTTAATTATTTTAAAAAAATTTTTCCATCTTTTTAGAATATTCTAAATTTTGATTTAAAAACCTTGTTTCTCTTTGTTGCAACAAGGGCTAGTAAATTAGATAGATAATTTTTAGAGCGTTTTTTTGGTATTACACCCATTAAATTGGAAAATCTTGCAAAACTAAAAATAATTGTCAGATGTTAATGAAACTTTCAGAAACTATTCAGAGAATATCGAAATTATTATAAATATGTTTTTTTTATTAAAGTCCTGGCAGAAATAAATTTTTTATATTTATAACTAATTTTATGAAAAACTCTAGAAATTCGAGCGCATCGGGTTTAGTGATTACAATAGTTAAAAGCACAAGGCTTTGAAGAATGCAAATCATGTTTGTTTTTTTTTTTAATTGGAGCCAACGTACCTGAAAATCAGCTCTGAATTGTAACATACAAAACTCAATAAAACAAATATATTATTTAATTTCAAATGCTTTTATTTGTTTTTAGTTGTTTTTATGAATATGGACAATATTTTCTGAAAGCAAAAAACTTTTTCAATGAAAATTGAATTTTCAATACAATTATTTGTTATTTCTTTAATTATAATAGATTTTTACAAGTTTTTACAAATATTATAACATTAGTTAAAAGCACCATCAACCTTTCAAAGTGTCCATATCAGATTGTCATTGTCTAGCGCTTTGAAAATTGTATCGTTTGGACCAATCAGAAGATCCACAGTAATTAAAAATGTAATTTTTGTGCTTATAATCGGGCGGTAATTATAAAGTACGGAAGACCAACCAGAATACAATTTAATTGCATTATTTGAATTCAGCATTGTTCTCCGCTGTTAAGGCCTCTACTTTTGCGAAACACGTATAGAGAAGTTAATTTGATTTTTCAATTTCAACTGAGAAGGGTACCTATAAGTATCAGTATCATCTTATGAAATTTACCTATTGCTAAACTTTAATTCATATGATCTTATTTTTATATTAATCTCAGTTATGACATTTTTCCATAAATGAAATATCAAAATTAATAATAAAATGAATGGAAATACAAATAACACAGTAAAATGTAATAAATGTACATAAAATTATAGTATTTTATGTACACTTCTGATAAAATTTCATAAGAAAGGTACTTATAAATTAATTAGAACCTTTTTCTTATGAAATTTAATCTCACTCTTAACAGTCTTATTTTTTAATTTCTTTATATTTCCCATAAAGCATCATAAACATAAAGATGAAAGCTAAGTACAAAAACAAAAAAATGAAAAATTAGAGCGCTGAAAGTTTTCCTTAAAAGTAACGAGGTAAATAATTTGTTCACTCAAATCTAAATAATTTCACTTCCTTCCATCCGTAGAAAGAATTATCCTCCCGTAAGTTATCTAAACGTCATGAATGTGTCTTTCGTCACCTGTCAAGCGACGCGAAAGGTTATGACCTGCTTTGTTTTATTTTCAAATTACATTTTTTCGGCGCAGAAGCTAAGTTAAGCTTGGTTCAAAATATTTTAAATAAACATTATAATTTCTGATTTTATTAAAATCAGTTTTGAAAAAATGATAATTGATTTTTAAAAGAATATCAAAGTCAGATTTTCATCTTTTTTCTCAAATCGAAAAAAATTATTGAAAATGTTTGATTATCTGTCCTTTTTTTAACGAAAATTTCGGACGTGCTAGGAACGATTAAAAAATGTAAAAAAATACCCCCAAAATACTTTGATCTTTCCTCTTTAATAATAATATGAACATTAAACGATAAAATTTTGTTTTCGTCAAGTTCGGCGTCTTTTTCATCATGCTATGCTGTTTTGTTCACATTTCATGGAGGTACCTAGTTTTAGTGGTTTAATTTTGTCAAAAAATGTATCGTTAATATTGCATTATTCCTGTATATGAAGATAAAGTACATCCGGCAGCAAGGGAGATTGGAGGTTAGATTGGTAAAACCACCTCTTAATTGCTGTACTTTCCTGGTCCATTCTGACCCGGGGTGGTAGTTCTTTCTATGGTCCCCATCTATGGAAAAATAATAAACCTCCAAAACACACACACACAAAAAAAACAGTATTAAAGTATAAAATACATTTTAATAATAAAAATACCAACAATAAAACTGTTATATAAAAAAAATTATCAATAATATATATTTGTAGTGAAATTACCAACACTACATTGTTATTGTAAAATTACCAATAATATTTATTAGTAGTAAAATCAGTAACAATATATTTTAACTGTAGTTGTAGGCATGAGTTTAAAGTGTATTTACTTGAAGCAGAATAAAATATATCAAATTTTGATTTTTCAAAGCATCCGAAAAAATTGAAATTTGGCATTAAATGACCCATACAGCTGTTGATATGTGTTAAACAAATCAAACCCGCCTTGCATAGTACGCATAAAGGAATAGACAGATAAATAATGATAGATAGATAGATAGATAGATAGATAGATAGATAGATAGATAGATAGATAGATAGATATGAAGCGAATTAAGGTATAGACAGATGTGAACAGATTAAGGTAGATAGATATAAACTGACAAGATATATAGATAGATAGATTTGAAGAGAATGAGATAGATAGATAGATAGATAGATAGATAGATAGATAGATAGATAGATAGATAGATAGATAAAACATAGACGTTATCAAAAAAGAATAATTATATGATAATCCTTAAGTCTGATTTAGATTTCGTACTGAAGCATTATTACGACTGAGTACAGGGAACTCCAGAAATAGCGCACGATATCAATAATTTATTATTGTTTTTCTATCGTAGTATGCTAATGCCAGTCTAATGGACACGTAACTCTTACCAATACTAGTCGATTTTGTATCAATATGGTTCTTTTGTGTTTCAGGTGTGTGGGAAAGCATACCATAAGCTGCATGAAAATATTAATTAATATCAGAGTTAAATGTTGAAAGAATTCTTTGAAATATTTGCATTTCCTAAACTTCTCCGATCTCTTGTATGAAACTTAGATTAATAATTATTTCATAACGCTTTTTTTTCTTTTGCAGGTAAGTCGTTTCTGCTTCCCTTCAGCAAGATCCAAGTCTGGTCACGTGTTTACCAAATGCCAGCGATGAGACATATTTCAGCGTTGAAACGTCCCGACAAAGTTGGTCAGGTTATTTCTTTCCACAAACAATCTGTCAAATAGATTTACCACACAATTGCATTCTATATTTTACTCATCAACTGCCCTCTCTATCACAAATACACTAGTACAATATATATATATATATATATATATATATATATATTAGGTTGGTGCAAAATTAATGACGTAATAATGTCGTTTTTGACGTTAAAAAATACGTGAAAAAAAGACATTATTACGTCATTATTTTTGCACCAACCTAATATATATATATATATATATATATATATATATATATATATATATATATATCATAATGAGCCAGAATCTACCTACCAATCTACTTGATCGGCGTTTTTTTTCTTCTCTTTTGACTAGGCATTGCGGTGATGTTTGATTATTTTCGTCCAACACGGATGTCTTTAGTCTTCCCTTTTTTTTTTACTGATTTTTTCCTCTATATAGGTTTGTTCAAATATATTTTTAATTATAAATTGTATTATCCGGGTTTTATTCACACCGCCTAGGTATTAAAATAATACATAACACACATACATACATACATACGTATATATATATATATATATATATATATATATATATATATATATATATATATATATATATATATTAGGTTGGGGCAAAATGTCATTTTCTCACATAAGGTTGAACGTCAAAAAACGACATTGTTTTTGCACCAACCTAATATTAGGTTGGTGCAAAAATAATGACGTAATAATGTCGTTTTTGACGTATTTTTAACGTCAGAAAACGACATTATTACGTCATTATATTTGCACCAACCTAATATATATATATATATATATATATATATATATATATATATATATATATATACTCGAATGTAGTGAGAATGAAACTAATACATAAATTCTAAGTCAATTCAGTTCACTGAAACGAAGTTGCAACTTTGTAGTGAGGAAATTGTTTTTGTCTATATGAAAAAAAATTAATGGATATATAATTAAGTAATTCATTGAGACTAGACGATACCTCAACAGAATGCAATGGACGGCCGTTTCGTCCTATATTTTGGACTCATCAGCGGCGCGCATCCACTACCGAGAATTGAAGCCAGTTACATTATCAAGGTAACGTCATACCAAATGTTCCAACGAGCCTCGCTGACGAAGAAGTAACAATTCAGATTCAAATATAGCATGGTTCGATGAGTTCCACCACGGAATATGTGATCGGCCGGCGCTATATCGAGTCTGATTCGTTACCTCTTCGTCACCGAGGCCGGTTGGTATAGTTGGTATGACGTTTGTCTGATAACGTAACTGTTCGGGTTTTCAATTCTCGGTAGTGGATGCACACTGCTGATGAGTCCCAAACATAGGACGAATCGGCCGTCCAGTGCTTTCTGCATTCTATTGAGGTTTCTTCTAGACTCGATGAATTACTTAATTATAATTATCTCAAATCCTCCTAATTCCCCCCCACACACATATATATATAATCATTTATTGTAAAATAAAAATGTAAAATCACTACAAAAATGGCCATTTTATTTGAACACTTCTGGTGTCTTCTTAAGAAGTTGAATGTAAAAGTCCGGGAAATAAACAGAGAAATAGGAATTACTCACCGACAGATCTTTTTTTACATCAGGTATTTTAGAGGGGAAATCGTATTGTTAGCAAAACTCCAGTCTCTGTCTGACTCCCCGATTTAGGAAAATAAACTTAAATTTAAAATTTTGACCGATATATGTTATGGTTTGGAATTTTATAAATATGCCCCAATAACCACATTAATTATTGTTATATTCACACAGAATTTGTATTCTTGGTGTCTTCGAGATTTTTTCTTTTGTATCAGAAAATCTTAAATAACTTTCCTTTCAAATTGATAATGCTAGATCAGTCATCGGAAAACTACGGCTCTTAAGCCGCATTCGACCTCTTTGACCTTTTGAATGACACGCAAACTTTTGTGGTTTGTTTCATTCTCACTTAATCTAAGAGGTTGAGTGAAGCCAATGTCAAAGGGAAATAGCTATTAAATACTAGAGTTATCACCCTTTCGTATTAATGCCTGTTGCGTTGTGAGTATATATATATATATATATATATATATATATATATATATATATATATATATATATATATATATAACTGGCCAGTCGTATTCGAGGATACTCGTCTACTAGGGCGGCTACCTATCCCTATTGCAGACGCTTGCTCAGGCACATTTGTCTTTATTCAACACTCACAGAGCCCAACTGTGGTTTATACTGCAACTATGCTGAGCAGACTTTAGTTACAGTTTCTAGCATGATCAACAATTTGAACACGGTCAGCACGCCGAAACCCTCGGCCACGATGACTTATGACTTCGTGCTAGCCAATGGTTCCGTTTACTCGATTTCACTCACAAAGCCCGTAGTATGGTTTCAGGCACTTTCCGAAGGTGTCGTACGCTGGGCACCTACAGTCCGATAACATCAGGAAGACTTCTTTCTGACAAAGAGACCATGTTAAAATTCAAACCATGGTGACCATGAGACCCGGGTTCAAATCTCACCATGGTCGATTTGTTCTAACCACTCGACCACGGCCACCTTGTGGTACAGTCACATACGTAACAATGTTTAAATATGATGTTTCTGAATGGTTTAACATTTCGTTCAACGTAACGTTACCAGCGTTTATAACCATTGGCGGGTTTCGTTAAGGAAGATCATACGTGTAAAAAAAAAATATTTTGCTTTAGAAACGAAAAAAACATTCATATTAATTTTTCCTCTGGAAAAGAAATATATTTATTCTTTCAAAAAGATATTTTTCTTGTATTTTCAAATTAATAAATTCGAAACAAATCAACAATATGTGTAAATCACATTATCATCAGGCATAGTAAATTTTCAATTGTTGATATGTAGAAAAAATATTTTCTCTTAATTAAAAATAATTAGCTTTTTCTCTCATTTCAAGGCAGATGCTTACGTGTATGATCTTCTGTAATAAAAATGACCACTTTACTTAAACGAGAAAATTACTTTGAATTTTTTTTATATAACCCCCCTTATGCTGAGTAATTTCTCATAAGGGCCACAAATCGGTAAAAGTTGTTCATACAATAATCTGGATTCATAAAATAACTTTATGGCTTAATTAATTCCGGTTCAACTAGTTTACTGAAACTTTTTACCGCATTAGTATATGACGCTTAATTTTTATAGAGAGGATTACCTAAAACTTAAAATAGCTCAGTACTCGGATTGTCATTAAGAAGCAAAATAGATTAGGCAAAAACAGTTTAATTTTAAGGAAACTTCATACAGTCATGGGCAAATTTCGACATGTTTATTATTATTATTATTATTATTATTTGTTCATGTTATGTTTCCTGTTTTGTATCCTGTAGGGTCCAAACTATGGCCCTTAGGCTCTATAGGAGAATTGTCATTTAATTGATAGCACTTTTCTTAGTATGGCCCTAGTTGTCGATCTTTTGAGCAACTTGTATATTGATGTGACCTGGGCCACTGTTAGTAAAAATGTTCATTCCTTTTATCACTAGGCCCAGAGCTGCTGCTGCTGCTGTTGTTGTTGTCGTTGTCGTTGTTGTTGTTGCTGTTGTTGTTTCAAACTATGGTCATTGGGCCTTATTGGAGAACTGTCATTTAACTGATAGGACTTTATTTAGCATATGGGATGTTTCTAGTTGGGTGATCTTCTGGGAAACTTGTATGTTGATCTGTTGATATTACCTGCGACACTTTTAGTAAAATTGTTCATTCTTTTTCTCACCAGGTCCAAAGCACCGATTATTATTATTATTATTATTATTATTATTATTATTATTATTATTCTATACCTTTGATTTCTGGTGTGTACACATTTCTTTCCGAGTCCCACCCAGAGACCTAAGCTTAGAAATGGCATCATGACATTTTCCACTGACCAATTAAAAACAAAAACATATTTTACATAGATAAAGACATTCGTAGGGTGTTGGTTGTACTCGTGAGAACATTTTTTGTATTTTTTAAGGCATAGACTTCCAGGAATCTTTTCACATAGTCTACTATAATCTTTCCCAATCACTCCGAGGGCTCCAACTACAACAGGGATAGCTGATGTTCTCAAGTGCCACATTTTGAGATTTCGATTTCACGGTCCTTGTATTTTAATAGGTTTTTATTAAATTTGATGTGACGACACAATGAACACAGACAAAACAATGAAAGCCAATCACACAGAAATCATTATTAGAAAAAGCAAACAAAATAAAAATGCCTCCTTATTGATATGGCAGTCCCTTCAAACTGCAATGTATCTTTGAAGCTCTTCAAAAAGCTATTAAAGTACAAGGACCTTGAAATCGAAATCTCAAAAAATGTAGCACATGAGAACAGCAATAATCCCTGTTGTAGTTGGAACCCTTGTATTCATTCGAAAAGATTCCAACAGACTTATTGAAGGGGTTCCTTGAAGCCCATGCCTTCAAGAATGAAAAAAAATGAACTCACGAGTACAGCCCACATCTTACGAAGGGCTTTATTTATGTAAAATATGTGTGCTGTGTTTTTTTTTTCTGTTCCTTTTTCAATTGCTCAGTGGAAATTGTCATGGCGCCATTTCTGACATTAGATCTGTGGTCAGGACCCAGGAAGAAATGAGTATACATCAAAAATCGAATGAAATAATAATAATAATTTCGATGGTACAATAAAAAGATAACTTTTAACCCTTTTGCGATTTGTACAACAAGAACTGCGCCTTTCTAAAGTTATCAATAGCCTGTAAAGTGAAAAATGTCTTTCTCGGAACCGTGGCTGGAATGTGTGGATTGGAACAGCTTCAGCTCAGATATTGTGGCAATACTCCATACTTGGTCTAATGTGGCTCTTGTAATGATATAGCTTTCGATGAAGCTATGCTAGTGTCTGCAGTTCTCTGCATTTTATATTACTCATCCCTAATGATTAAAATGTCCTCTTTGTTAATTTTATATCAACACTTAGAACATTTTGTCCTCAAATATGTGACGCAACTTGTATATATACTGGAAAAATCGAATCAAGTTGTTCGGAAAGTGATCTGCGATTTTAGAATAAATCTTTTAATTAGGATTTTGTATATTATAATAGTAGCACAAAAATATATTCCTAACTCCTAATGGTTAAAGTGACCTCTTTGATAATTTTATATCAAAACGTTCAGAATGTTGTTCTCAAATATGCGAAGCACCTTGTGTATACACTGGAAAATAGTATCTGGTTGTTCGGAAAATAATGTCCGATTTTAGAATAAACATTTTGTTTTCTAATACATTATTATAATAATTACACAAAAATATATAACACATTCGTCATGAATAAAGTGTACTTTTTAGTCATTCTGGCTTTTGTAAAGGTATAGCTTTCTGTGGAGATATGATAGTGACTGGAGTTTAGTGCATTTTCTTAAATTCTCAAATATGGATTCATAGAATAGATTTCTGAAATGGTTTTACGAATTCTGACAGATTCCTTGAAAGTGTAAAGTGGTTGCTGCTTAAAAGCTCCTAAATTTGTTCAACGCGAGTTTTACTTTCCTAGAGAGGTACTAAATGGCAGCAAAGTTTGACAATATGACTTCTCGAGATCCCGTAAACGATTTTGAATTCTACCTAGGTTTGAAAGTAAAGGTTTCAGCATCTTCAGCTCAGATATGATAGTAAAACTCCATATTTCGTCTAGCTCTTGTAAGACTAAAATATGGCCAAAAAAAAAATATCCAGATGCTTCCTGGAGCGATATAATGGAACGAATTGCTACTGACTAGTGATGAGGCTAAGAAAGCATCTAGGAAACATTTCTGAGGTGGGTATATATACTTTCATGCAAAGATAGAATTACATAATAACAAAAGAAGTCAAGTATTGTTAGAGAAGTATTTGTAATTCTTAGACATGTGTTCGATTAGTTTAGTTTGGTTTGGTTTGGTTTGGTTTGGTTTGGTTTGGTTTGGTTTGGTTTACGGCATATCAACCTCCACGGGTTATTTAATACCGACAAAATTTTTATTGCTGTTAATTTTTTTTCAAAAAATGTATTGCTGATAATATTTTTTTCAAAATTGTATTGCTGTTAAAAATGTATTGTTGGTAATAGTTTTTCTTCGAAAATTCATTGCTGGTAATAATTTGTACAAAGTATTCTGGTATTAAAACCTATTTTTACATTTTCATAATGTTTTGACACCAATTTGGGCGTTAACTATTTGCTCATAGCTGGGACCCTAACAGGTGCTACCAACCCGGGTCAGGGTGGACCTGGGAACACTAGCAATTAAGAGGTGATTCCACGCTCCTCCAAACTTCCTGATCAGAGGTCTTGCTGTTTGATGTAGTTTATCGTTTTGCCGAGGACGCGGATGTAGTTTATCGTCATACCCAGGACGGTGGGTTAGGTTAGTTTATGTTCGGTTAGTTAGTGAATAAGATATATCAAACACTGTCTGGTTATTTAATATCGACTATAAGTAATTAATATCGAATATGCGTATTTAATATCGGTTATAAGTATTTAAAATCGAATATGAGTATTTAATCCCTAATAATTTTTAAATATAGATTATAAGTATTTAATATCGAATAGAAATATTTAATGTCGTTTGTAAGTATTAATATTGAATATAAGTATTTATTATCGATTATAAATATTTAATATCGAATATAAGTGCTTAATATCGAATGCATTATGGGGAAAACCATAATGAATTGATAAATAGGTAGTCAGTTGTATCAGCCCAGATTAAGCCCGACCCAGAATAGCATAGTATAGCTTAAGCTTATAGCTTGAAGCCACCTTATGTCTTGAGGTATAAATATCCTGAAAATCACTTCATACACACTTTTACTGTATTTCTTATCTAGACTCTTATGTGGTGAGTCCAATTCCACAATTTGGTACTAAGGACTAATTCTCAACATCACCGATTCTCATTAATTCTAAGAGCTGACTCTCATTTTAAAAGTAGTGATTGATTGCAATTAGATCACTGGTCACTTATATCAATTTCAAGTTTGACCATCATCAGCAGATGTCCAAAAACTAGCACACCAAAGTGCCTATCAAATTTTCAGGGAATCAACGTTAAATTGTGGCCTAGAGATTGCATACACACAAAGTGTGGACAAAAAATGGCCATACTTCAATCTGTTTCACCACAATCAATTAGCATCAAGAAATTAGGCTTACTAATTTACAAGCCAAGTAATCGAGATAAAACTGAGGCTTCTAGAATATACACAAGAAATCTATGAGGAAATGTGACGCTGCCTGACCCACAGTATCTCTATTAATGGAAACAATAACGGACATCTTAATACACGGGAAAAGGAGACGTATTCTGGTCTAGATATACATATTCTAACATAGATCATTTTACACTAGAGTAACAAATTAACCCAGACAAACTTGTAACCATTATATAAAACAACCTATGCGAGAAAAAAAGCAGGATATACTCTGGACTAGAAGTAGAATCTCGATTGTTACACTAGTTTGCACTAGAGATATAAATATAGACATAGGTTCGAGAAAATATGCACACATTGATCCAGTTTTACAGTGAGGGGTAATGTTGATTTAGTTTATACTAAAATTAAAAAGGGAGACATTGATAAGGATTTACAATAGAGTTTAAAAGGTGGACTTAGGTCCGGATTAAGCTAGAATTGAAAAAGTAGGTAGAGGGCCGGTTTTATGTCAGGTTCATAAAGTTAGACATGGGTCCGGTTTACACTACATTAAAAAAAGGTAGACATTGGCGAAGTTTACATTAAAGTTAAAAAAAGGAGACATAGATTAGGTTAACTTTAGTGTAAAATATCTCGGCATAAGTTCGCTTTACACTAGAGACAAAAAGAAGAGAGAATCAGTTTACACAAGCGACAAAAACGACCGGTTTACACTAGAGTAGAAAATTTAGAGATGCTGTTTATATGAGTGTCAAAAGGATAGACACAGGTCCGTTTTACACTAGCTACAAAAAGGTAGACTTAGGTCCAGTAGATATTTGAATAAAAAATTTTGACATTAGTCTAATATATGTTTGAGTCAAAAAGGTATACAGACGTCCAGTTTATACTTAATTGGAAAAGGTAGACATAGATCCAGTGTGCACTTCAGTAAAAAAAAGTAGACATAGATATAAGTATACACTTCATTCAATAAGGTAGGCATATGCCCTGTACACACTATAGTAAAAAAGATAGACATAGATCCAGTTTACACCTGATTCAAAAAGGTACACATAGGTCCAGTTTACACCTGATTCAAAAAGGTAGACATAGGTCCAGTTTATACCTGATTCGAAAAGGTAGACATAGGTCCAGTTTACACCTGATTCCAAAAGGTAGACATAGGTCTAATTTACAGCTGATTCAAAAAGGTAGACATAATTCCAGTTTTCGCCTGATTCAAAAAGTTACACATAGGTCCAATTTACACCTGATTCAAAAGGTTAGGCATAGGCCCAGTTTACACTTGATTCAAAAAGGTAGACATATGTCCTGTATACATTTGAGTCAAAAATTTAGACATAGGTCCAGTATACACTTGATTCAGAAAGGTTGACATATGTTCCGTATATACTTGATTTAAAAAGATAGACATTGACTCAGTATACACTTGAGTAAAAAAGGTAGACATAACCCCAGTTTACAATTGAGTCAGAAAGGTAGACATTCGTCTAGCATACACTTGAGACAAAAGACATAGGTCCACTATACACTCGTTTAAAAAAAGATATTGTTCCGATTTATACTAGAATTTAAAAGTTAGACACTTCGGGTTTAGACAAATTGAAAAAGACAGATATAGGTCTATTTTACGCGTGAATCTATGTATCTAGTCGTAAGATTGTGTTTTTCTGCTGGAATGGAGATTCTTAGACCTCTGCAGCTGATGCAGTCTGAATATTCTATGCACAACGACAACGCAAATTATACCTTGTATGCTTCCATAATAAAATCTGTTGCAAGAAGAGGTGTTCATTTTTTTAAGTGATTCATTTATTTAATTCTACAATCTTAAGATTTCTAAGTAAATATATTTACCATTACATACTGGAACATGTGTCTGCGCGTTTGAGAATGTTTGCATGGCTGCATGTGCCAATGTCTGAATTACATGCTATTATTTGTTTTTGTGAAGTACTATTTTTCCTCGATGATATACAATTAACGTTTGGGAAGAGACGTAGTAATTTCGATGCCAATTCCTTGGGGGTGCTGTAAGTTTCTTAATTCTTATGTTCTTAATAAATGCAACTTATACTTCATGCAAGGATATATTTTACCATTTCCTTCTATTTATAAAGAGGATCTTTTCCTAAGAATATACACACAACTAATGAAAATTTAGTTTTTTAGATTATTTCTACTTGTTTGTGTTGATGAACAGATAAAGTTCGCGAAGCTATACTTTCTTTTAAACATACCCCACTCCGTGCAAAGTGATAACAATTTCATTTAATCATTTCTTACCGAAGATACTTTCATTTAATAATTTCTTACCGAAAACACTTCATTTAATCATTTCTTATCGTAAACACTTCATTTAATCATTTCTTACCGAAGACGCTCTCATTTAATCATTTCTTACCGAAAACACTTCATTTAATCATTTCTTACCGAAGACACTCTCATTTAATCATTTCTTACCGAAAACACTTCATTTAATCATTTCTTACCGAAGACACTCTCATTTAATCATTTCTTACCGAAAACACTTCATTTAATCATTTCTTACCGAAGACACTCTCATTTAATCATTTCTTACTGAAAACACTCTCATTTAATCATTTCTTACCGAAAACACTTCATTTAATCATTTCTTACCGAAGACACTCTCATTTAATCATTTCTTACCGAAGACACTCTCATTTAATCATTTCTTACCGTAAACACTTCATTTAATCATTTCTTACCGAAGACACTCTCATTTAATCATTTCTTACCGAAAACACTTCATTTAATCATTTCTTACCGAAGACACTCTCATTTAATCATTTCTTACCGAAAACACTTCATTTAATCATTTCTTACCGAAGACACTCTCATTTAATCATTTCTTACCGAAGACGCACTCATTTAATCATTTCTTACCGAAGACACTCTCATTTAATCATTTCTTACCGAAAACACTTCATTTAATCATTTCTTACTGAAAACACTCTCATTTAATCATTTCTTACCGTAAACACTTCATTTAATCATTTCTTACCGAAGACACTCTCATTTAATCATTTCTTACCGAAAACACTTCATTTAATCATTTCTTACCGAAGACACTCTCATTTAATCATTTCTTACCGAAGACGCTCTCATTTAATCATTTCTTACCGAAGACACTCTCATTTAATCATTTCTTACCGAAAACACTTCATTTAATCATTTCTTACTGAAAACACTCTCATTTAATCATTTCTTACCGTAAACACTTCATTTAATCATTTCTTACCGAAGACACTCTCATTTAATCATTTCTTACCGAAAACACTTCATTTAATCATTTCTTACCGAAGACACTCTCATTTAATCATTTCTTACCGAAAACACTTCATTTAATCATTTCTTACCGAAGACACTCTCATTTAATCATTTCTTACCGAAAACACTTCATTTAATCATTTCTTACTGAAAACACTCTCATTTAAGAATTTCTTACCGTAAACACTTCATTTAATCATTTCTTACCGAAGACACTCTCATTTAATCATTTCTTACTGAAAACACTCTCATTTAATCATTTCTTACTGAAAACACTCTCATTTAAGCATTTCTTATCGAAGACACTCTCATTTAATCATTTCTTACCGAAAACACTTCATTTAATCATTTCTTACCGAAGACACTCTCATTTAATCATTTCTTACCGAAAACACTTCATTTAATCATTTCTTACTGAAAACACTCTCATTTAAGCATTTCTTACCGAAAACACTTCATTTAATCATTTCTTACCGAAGACACTCTCATTTAATCATTTCTTACCGAAAACACTTCATTTAATCATTTCTTACCGAAGACACTCTCATTTAATTATTTCTTACCGAAAACACTTCATTTAATCATTTCTTACCGAAGACACTCTCATTTAATCATTTCTTACCGAAAACACTTCATTTAATCATTTCTTACTGAAAACACTCTCATTTAAAAATTTCTTACCGTAAACACTTCATTTAATCATTTCTTACCGAAGACACTCTCATTTAATCATTTCTTACTGAAAACACTCTCATTTAATCATTTCTTACTGAAAACACTCTCATTTAAGCATTTCTTACCGAAGACACTCTCATTTAATCATTTCTTACCGAAAACAGTTCATTTAATCATTTCTTACCGAAGACACTCTCATTTAATCATTTCTTACCGAAAACACTTCATTTAATCATTTCTTACTGAAAACACTCTCATTTAAGCATTTCTTACCGAAAACACTTCATTTAATCATTTCTTACCGAAGACACTCTCATTTAATCATTTCTTACCGAAAACACTTCATTTAATCATTTCTTACCGAAGACACTCTCATTTAATTATTTCTTACCGAAAACACTTCATTTAATCATTTCTTACCGAAGACACTCTCATTTAATCATTTCTTACCGAAAAGACTTCATTTAATCATTTCTTACTGAAAACACTCACATTTAAGCATTTCTTACCGTAAACACTTCATTTAATCATTTTTTACCGAAGACACTCTCATTTAATCATTTCTTACTGAAAACACTCTCATTTAATCATTTCTTACCGAAAACACTTCATTTAATCATTTCTTACCGAAAACACTTCATTTAATCATTTCTTACCGAATACACTCTCATTTAATCATTTCTTACCGAAAACACTTCATTTAATCATTTCTTACTGAAAACACTCTCATTTAATCATTTCTTACCGTAAACACTTCATTTAATCATTTCTTACCGAAGGCACTCTCATTTAATCATTTCTTACTGAAAACACTCTCATTTAATCATTTCTTACCGAAAACACTTCATTTAATCATTTCTTACCGAAAACACTTCATTTAATCATTTCTTACTGAAAACACTCTCATTTAATCATTTCTTACCGTAAACACTTCATTTAATCATTTCTTACCGAAGACACTCTCATTTAATCATTTCTTACCGAAAACACTTCATTTAATCATTTCTTACTGAAAACACTCTCATTTAAGCATTTCTTACCGAAAACACTTCATTTAATCATTTCTTACCGAAGACACTCTCATTTAATCATTTCTTACCGAAAACACTTCATTTAATCATTTCTTACCGAAGACACTCTCATTTAATTATTTCTTACCGAAAACACTTCATTTAATCATTTCTTACCGAAGACACTCTCATTTAATCATTTCTTACCGAAAACACTTCATTTAATCATTTCTTACTGAAAACACTCTCATTTAAAAATTTCTTACCGTAAACACTTCATTTAATCATTTCTTACCGAAGACACTCTCATTTAATCATTTCTTACTGAAAACACTCTCATTTAATCATTTCTTACTGAAAACACTCTCATTTAAGCATTTCTTACCGAAGACACTCTCATTTAATCATTTCTTACCGAAAACAGTTCATTTAATCATTTCTTACCGAAGACACTCTCATTTAATCATTTCTTACCGAAAACACTTCATTTAATCATTTCTTACTGAAAACACTCTCATTTAAGCATTTCTTACCGAAAACACTTCATTTAATCATTTCTTACCGAAGACACTCTCATTTAATCATTTCTTACCGAAAACACTTCATTTAATCATTTCTTACCGAAGACACTCTCATTTAATTATTTCTTACCGAAAACACTTCATTTAATCATTTCTTACCGAAGACACTCTCATTTAATCATTTCTTACCGAAAAGACTTCATTTAATCATTTCTTACTGAAAACACTCACATTTAAGCATTTCTTACCGTAAACACTTCATTTAATCATTTTTTACCGAAGACACTCTCATTTAATCATTTCTTACTGAAAACACTCTCATTTAATCATTTCTTACCGAAAACACTTCATTTAATCATTTCTTACCGAAAACACTTCATTTAATCATTTCTTACCGAATACACTCTCATTTAATCATTTCTTACCGAAAACACTTCATTTAATCATTTCTTACTGAAAACACTCTCATTTAATCATTTCTTACCGTAAACACTTCATTTAATCATTTCTTACCGAAGGCACTCTCATTTAATCATTTCTTACTGAAAACACTCTCATTTAATCATTTCTTACCGAAAACACTTCATTTAATCATTTCTTACCGAAAACACTTCATTTAATCATTTCTTACTGAAAACACTCTCATTTAATCATTTCTTACCGTAAACACTTCATTTAATCATTTCTTACCGAAGACACTCTCATTTAATCATTTCTTACCGAAAACACTTCATTTAATCATTTCTTACTGAAAACACTCTCATTTAATCATTTCTTACCGTAAACACTTCATTTAATCATTTCTTACCGAAGACACTCTCATTTAATCATTTCTTACCGAAAACACTTCATTTAATCATTTCTTACTGAAAACACTCTCATTTAATCATTTCTTACCGTAAACACTTCATTTAATCATTTCTTAACGAAGACACTCTCATTTAATCATTTCTTACCGAAAACACTTCATTTAATCATTTCTTACTGAAAACACTTCATTTAATCATTTCTTACCGTAAACACTTCATTTAATTATTTCTTACCGAAGACACTCTCATTTAATCATTTCTTACCGAAAACACTTCATTTAATCATTTCTTACTGAAAACACTCTCATTTAAGCATTTCTTACCGTAAACACTTCATTTAATCATTTCTTACCGAAGACACTCTCATTTAATCATTTCTTACTGAAAACACTCTCATTTAATCATTTCTTACTGAAAACACTCTCATTTAAGCATTTCTTACCGAAGACACTCTCATTTAATCATTTCTTACCGAAGACACTCTCATTTAATCATTTCTTACTGAAAACACTCTCATTTAATCATTTCTTACCGAAGACACTCTCATTTAATCATTTCTTACCGAAAACACTTCATTTAATCATTTCTTACCGAAGACACTCTCATTTAATCATTTCTTACCGAAAACACTTCATTTAATCATTTCTTACTGAAACCACTTTCATTTAAGCATTTCTTACCGTAAACACTTCATTTAATCATTTCTTACCGAAGACACTCTCATTTAATCATTTCTTACCGAAGACACTCTCATTTAATCATTTCTTACCGAAAACACTTCATTTAATCATTTCTTACCGAAGACACTCTCATTTAATTATTTCTTACCGAAAACACTTCATTTAATCATTTCTTACCGAAGACACTCTCATTTAATCATTTCTTACCGAAAACACTTCATTTAATCATTTCTTACCGAAGACACTCTCATTTAATCATTTCTTACTGAAAACACTCTCATTTAATCATTTCTTACCGAAAACACTTCATTTAATCATTTCTTACCGAAAACACTTCATTTAATCATTTCTTACCGAAGACACTCTCATTTAATCATTTCTTACCGAAAACACTTCATTTAATCATTTCTTACTGAAAACACTCTCATTTAATCATTTCTTATCGTAAACACCTCATTTAATCATTTCTTACCGAAGACACTCTCATTTAATCATTTCTTACCGAAAACACTTCATTTAATCATTTCTTACCGAAAACACTTCATTTAATCATTTCTTACTGAAAACACTCTCATTTAATCATTTCTTACCGTAAACACTTCATTTAATCATTTCTTACCGAAGACACTCTCATTTAATCATTTCTTACCGTAAACACTTCATTTAATCATTTCTTACCGAAGACACTCTCATTTAATCATTTCTAACCGAAAACACTTCATTTAATCATTTCTTACCGAAGACACTCTCATTTAATCATTTCTTACCGAAAACACTTCATTTAATCATTTCTTACCGAAAACACTTCATTTAAACATTTCTTACCGAAGACACTCTCATTTAATCATTTCTTACCGAAAACACTTCATTTAATCATTTCTTACTGAAAACACTCTCATTTAATCATTTCTTACCGAAAACACTTCATTTAATCATTTCTTACCGAAAACACTTCATTTAATCATTTCTTACCGAAGACACTCTCATTTAATCATTTCTTACCGAAAACACTTCATTTAATCATTTCTTACTGAAAACACTCTCATTTAATCATTTCTTATCGTAAACACCTCATTTAATCATTTCTTACCGAAGACACTCTCATTTAATTATTTCTTACCGAAAACACTTCATTTAATCATTTCTTACCGAAAACACTTCATTTAATCATTTCTTACTGAAAACACTCTCATTTAATCATTTCTTACCGTAAACACTTCATTTAATCATTTCTTACCGAAGACACTCTCATTTAATCATTTCTTACCGTAAACACTTCATTTAATCATTTCTTACCGAAGACACTCTCATTTAATCATTTCTAACCGAAAACACTTCATTTAATCATTTCTTACCGAAGACACTCTCATTTAATCATTTCTTACCGAAAACACTTCATTTAATCATTTCTTACCGAAAACACTTCATTTAAACATTTCTTACCGAAGACACTCTCATTTAATCATTTCTTACCGAAAACACTTCATTTAATCATTTCTTACTGAAAACACTCTCATTTAATCATTTCTTACCGTAAACATTTCATTTAATCATTTCTTACCGAAGACACTCTCATTTAATCATTTCTTACCGAAGACACTCTCATTTAATCATTTCTTACTGAAAACACTCTCATTTAATCATTTCTTACCGTAAACACTTCATTTAATCATTTCTTACCGAAGACACTCTCATTTAATTATTTCTTACCGAAAACACTTCATTTAATCAATTCTTACTGAAAACACTCTCATTTAATCATTTCTTACCGTAAACACTTCATTTAATCATTTCTTACCGAAGACACTCTCATTTAATCATTTCTTACCGAAAACACTTCATTTAATCATTTCTTACTGAAAACACTCTCATTTAATCATTTCTTACCGTAAACACTCTCATTTAATCATTTCTTACCGAAGACACTCTCATTTAATCATTTCTTACCGAAAACACTTCATTTAATCATTTCTTACCGAAGACACTCTCATTTAATCATTTCTTACCGAAAACACTTCATTTAATCATTTCTTACCGAAAACACTTCATTTAATCATTTCTTACCGAAGACACTCTCATTTAATTATTTCTTACCGAAAACACTTCATTTAATCATTTCTTACCGAAGACACTCTCATTTAATCATTTCTTACCGAAAACACTTCATTTAATCATTTCTTACCGAAGACACTCTCATTTAATCATTTCTTACCGAAAACACTTCATTTAATCATTTCTTACTGAAAACACTCTCATTTAATCATTTCTTACCGTAAACACTTCATTTAATCATTTCTTACCGAAGACACTCTCATTTAATCATTTCTTACCGAAGACACTCTCATTTAATCATTTCTTACTGAAAACACTCTCATTTAATCATTTCTTACCGTAAACACTTCATTTAATCATTTCTTACCGAAGACACTCTCATTTAATCATTTCTTACCGAAAACACTTCATTTAATCATTTCTTACCGAAGACACTCTCATTTAATCATTTCTTACCGTAAACACTTCATTTAATCATTTCTTACCGAAGACACTCTCATTTAATCATTTCTTACTGAAAACACTTCATTTAATCATTTCTTACTGAATTTAATCATTTATTAGCGAAAACACTTCATTTCACTCATTTCTTACCGACAACACTTCATTTTCATCATTTCACTCCGTGAAAAGTGAAAATGACACTAAAACACCAGTAGTTACTCAGATTGAAAGAGAATATTAAATTTTTATTGAGGAGAAAAAAAAAGGAATAAAGACAGAAGATGGTTACTGCCATTGCATCAAATTTTTTTAAAGATTGTAGCTATCGTGGGAGTAAAAAATAAAAAGGTAATTCCCCCGGTGAGAAGGACGAAAACGGAAATTATTACAATAGAACAAACGGTTTCATCTAGCCAGTTTAACAGTAAAACGCTAGGACCGAGTTGCTAATCTAGCAGTACGTTTAAATTCATGTCCTGGGTATAACGATATACTACATCCGGCAGTAAGACCTCTGATCGGGGGATTGGAGTTTTTGAGGAGCGTCGAACCACATTTTAATTGCTGTTGTTCCCAGGTCCATCCTCACCCGCGCTACTAGCACCTATTGGGATACCAGCTAATGCCAAATAGTGAACCACCAAATAAAAAAAAACACGACGAATGTATAAGAATACATTTTCATATAAAAATTACCGAAAATACATATTTATACTTTAAAAAATGACCAACACTATATATTAATAAAATACATTTTCATATAAAAATTACCAAAAAAAACATATTTATATTAAAAAAATGAAGAACAATATATATTAATAATAAAATACATTTTCATATAAAAAAATATAAAAAAATACATAAAAAAATGACCAACAATACATATTAATAACAAAATTGCCCACAATACAATTTTAAAACCAAAAAAACTACATTTTATAATAAAATGATTAACAATACATTTTATAGTAAGATGACCAAAAATACATTTTATCTCTAGTCGAAGGTATATTATTGCGTTAAATATATATTTAGTTGAAGCCATAAAATTGTGTTCAAAATATTTAGATTTCGGCATGAAATAACCCATAGAGATGTCGATATGCCGGTAAAGAAAACGCTTAAATTCATCCATTTGACGTACCAAGGAGGAAAGTTCATTAGAAAAATTGCTATGAAAATGTTTATAGTAAACACAGATCGAAACCACTACACGGCGCTGGGAAAGTGACTTGAAGGGCAGATAATATTCAGGCAGTTGATATCGTACGTGATATATGTTTGGGCGATCATGTTTCTTTCGATTCATAACAGAAGATTTTCCTGCCGTAGGTTGCAGTTTCTTTCTGTGTTAGACTGATTTCCATCCAAGGCTATAGGACCCAGTCTGTCCTATTAAGTAATGAGTTCCTACCTTTCCCAAGAGGTGGGTATTTGCTTGTAAGTGAATGCAAATAACATGGACCGGAATTCGAACTCGATTCTCGGATTACATTACAGATCCATTTTTATGCTTAAATATGCTTCACGGTGAACAATAAACGATTTATTTATCAAAATTCGAACAAGATATTGAAAAGGATATAGATTTTATAACTGATTGCACAAAGCTTTACAAATGTTCAATATAGGCACCACTTGTGACATGAAACGTCAGTTTGGTAGTCCAGCTCCTGCCAAACACGCTGTAGTCTGTCTGCGTAACATTCCCCAGTGCTACAGTGATCCGCTGCTTAAGTTCCTCTGGGCTTGTAGGAAGAGGGTGGATATAGACCTGTCCTTTCCCATAGGCTTATAGAAAAATATCACAAGATGAACGTAGTGGCAATTTCAACAGCACATAGCGATTATCACTAGCACGCCAGATCCATCTTCCTGATCGATTCTCATTGTGATACGTCTGCACTGAGAAGCTGGAGAATGTTACGTGAGGTATGATACAACGTGTTTGGCTGGAGCTGGACTACCAACTTGATTCGTGTCGTGTCACAGATAGTGCACATATTGAACATTTGTTAAATCTATATCCCTTTGACTACGGTGTTCGAATTTTGATAAATAAATTTTGTATTGTTTTGTTGAACGCTATTTAATTTCGTTTGCCTGTTACATATAGTTATTCAGAAGTTCACATTTTAAATTATGTCTATTTTTTCGGTGGGGACACTCCGTTTAAAAAAAATTTCTGATGTTTAATTATCTATATTTCTTGATTGTGAGTGACTATGCATTGTTTCGCAAAAATAATAGCACGTCTTGGGTATGACGACAAAGTAATTCCGACAACAAGGCCGCTATCGTGAGGTTTTGACGAGCGTGAAACCACCTCCTAATTGCTGTTGTTCCCATGTCTCCCTTAATCCGGCGTGGTAGCACCTGTTAGGGTCCCAGTTATAGGCAAATATTTAACTCCCAAACGGGGTTCAAAACACAATGAAAGTGTAAAAATTGATTATAATAGTAAAAATACAAGCAATACATTTTTTAAACAAATGTTACCAGCAATACATTAAAAAAAAACAAATTACCAGCAATTCATTTAAAAAAAATTACCATCAATACATTAAAAAAACAAAAATTACCAGCAATGCATTAAAAAAACGAATATTACCAGCAATACATTAAAAAAAACAAATATTACGAGCAATACATTAAAAAAGACAATTACCAGTAATACATTTTTAAAAAATTACCAGCAATACATTAAAAAAGAAAGAAATTACCAGCAATACATTAAAAAAAACAAATATTACCAGCGATACATTAACAAAAATTACTAGCAATACATTAAAAAAACAAATTACCAGCAATACATTAAAAAAAATACCAGCAATATATTAAAAAAAAACAAATTACCAGCAATACATTAAAAAAAGAAATTACGTGCAATACATTAAAAAAAACAAATATTATCTTCAATACATTAAAAACATTACTAGCAATACATTAAAAATAACAAATTACCAGCAATACATTTAAATAAAAACAATTACCAGCAATACATTAAGAAAGAAAGAAATTACCAGCAATACCTTTAAATAAAAACAAATATTATCAGCAATACATTAAAAACAATATTTCCAGCAATGGATTAAAAAAATTATCACCAGCAATACATTAGGCCCTCCACTTTGCAAAAATACATCAATGAAATCTGATCTACAAACTGATTTCCTACAAAGAATAAATTTTCTATTCATTCCGACCTATCATAAAAATCCCGTCGACAAGAAATAACCCATTGAGGTGTTGATATGCCGTAAACCAAGCATATGCAAAATTTATATGAAACTGAAAGATCAGTTAGGTGCCATCTTTTGATACATGACTGACGAGGCAGATTTTTTCTCGTAGTAAGTTGTCATTTCTTTCTGTGGTAGTCCAGTTACCATCCAAGGCTATATAGAACCTGGTCTGTCCCGCTATTTACCCCTAGCTAGGGTAAAAAAAAAACATTTTACCAGCAGAGGATTCATAATTTTCCCAAAGTTAATGCACGTAAGTGCATGCAATGGATTAGAACCCAGCTCTCCGATTCTTTTATCCGAGACGCTATCCATTACGCTACTGTGCATTCTTAAACGCACTGAAAGATAATACTCTTTAATATATTTATTAAAGACATTTTTATGCTTAACGTTCTTTTTATAGATACAAGTATTTAAGTAAATGCTCTGTTTATAATAAACAGTATTAAATAACATTTACCGGCCTGAATGTCCGAGAAATTTTCATAGAAAATATTCGTTCTTTGACAGGATTCGAAACTGCATCCTATACGGAACCGTCATTTACGCTGACGTGCCTTGCCGTTAGGCTACAAAGAAGCGTTCGGTAGGCAAGGTCGAATTTACTGCTTATAAACTTCAATCTTCCATGAATCTCGAATATTCATAACTGCTCATGGTGTATCAAATGTAAACAAATGACGTCATATATTACGAAATGGACAAAGTCCGACAATTTATTTATTAAAGACATTTTTATGTTTAACGTTCTTTTTATAGATACAAGTATTTAAGTAAATGCTCTGTTTATAATAAACAGTATTAAATAACATTTACCGGCCTGAATGTCCGAGAAATTTTTTCATAGAAAATATTTGTTCTTTGACAGGATTCGAACCTGCATCCTATACGGAACCGTCATTTACGCTGACGTGCCTTACCGTTAGGCTACAAAGAAGCTATGAATATTCGAGATTCATAGAAGATTGAAGTTTATAAGCAGTAAATTCGACCTTGCCTACCGAACGCTTCTTCTGTCAAAGAACGAATATTTTCTATGAAAATTTCTCGGACATTCAGGCCCGTAAATGTTATTTAATACTGTTTATTATAAACAGAGCATTTACTTAAATACTTGTATCTATAACGTTAAACATAAAAATGTCTTTAATAAATAAATTGTCGGACATTGTCCATTTCGTAATATACTCTTTAATATATAATTTCAGAAATATGCACTTCTTTTAGTTCTGTATATACTTTAAGAGTATCTTTACTGCATATTTTGAAATGCAGTTGGTATTAACTACGTATAAAATTATATATATATATATATATTATTAGGTTGGTGCAAAAATAATATCGTTTTTTGACGTATTTTTTAACGTCAAAAATCGATATTATTTTTGCACCGACCGAATATATATAGTTATATAGCCATGAGAAGTCCTATAAGCTTTTGTGAAAAATCAGTTTGTAGACAAAGAACAAGTTCGATTG
The DNA here is from genome assembly GCA_963932145.1 of Acanthosepion lycidas. NCBI lineage: Eukaryota > Metazoa > Mollusca > Cephalopoda > Sepiida > Sepiidae > Acanthosepion > Acanthosepion lycidas. Next base: position 16,252,630 of record OZ010596.1, on the reverse strand, counting down.
TAAGTTATTGCTTAACTATGAGTTGCTGCTAATTGAAAATTAAGAACAAAAATATCGATTACTTATTGTTTCTACATTATTATATCAGAACAAGTATGCGAAACTTTCTTGTTAAATTATTATTATAAGTAATGAATAATTTTATATCTTTGTTGTAGATGGAATTTGAGCTTAATGAAACAAAGCATAATTAAATCAACACCACAGAACGTCTTACACCAAATTGAAAAAAAAATGAAATATATATTAAGAATTGTCTTAATTAAAAATAAAAGTTATTGTCATTATTGATATGCGTCAAGTTGGATTTTCAGCAACGCATACGATCAAGACGAAGCTTATGTTTGCGTGTACATATATATATATATATATATATATATATATATATACACACACAGGGTGTTACAGCATAATTGTACAATTGTTAGATTAAGATTTGAACCGTTGTATCTTAGAAATGATTAAAGATATCTTACTGGAAAGTTCGGATGTTTTTATAACGCCATTGAACTATAATTTGAACAGTAAGAATATATCTAGCATCTAAGTTGCTTTTGTGACACCTTATCAAGTTTTCCTCTCTACTGCTCCCAATATTTTTAAACTTATTCACTGTTCTCTTGATGGTTCTTCAATCGATTTGAAGGTGGAAGCCAAAGTATGTATGCTGGTACCATTACTGAAGGCCTGAATGATCTTTTTCCTCTCACCATTGCTCAGTTGGGACGACATAGTGCGGCTGACACAAAACGATTTGAACTTGTTCCCTTTCTAGCTGAATAACTCGAAAGGAATTTTCAGTGATTCTTACAACAAATATTGCCAAAATGTCCTATGAGAAAACCTTTAAAAAAAGAAACTCAGTTAGTTTAGTGGGGATTTTTTAGATATTAAACATGTTGTGGGATGAACAATTATCGCATGCTGCTACACGATTTGAACAGTTTTGCTGTTACACACGGTATTTGTTTTCAAAAATGTATTGCTTCTATTTTTACTATTAAAACCAATTTTTACACTTTCATAGTGTTTTGTTATGATATTTTTAAGCCCTCTTGGGTTAACTCGCTCAAACTTATTAATTATTTATTCCTATGCCATCCTTTTTTTTTCTTTCGTCGAACATCTCTTAGATATTTTATGTAATTTATAAGATCCCTCGGTTTTAATTCGCTGTAATTTATTTATTTTATATATATATTCTTATTAGTCGTAAAGTTTAAAACGTTTTTTTTTTATCTATAAGCACTATTGGGTTGACTCGCCGTAATCTTTTTATTAATTTTAATCGCTATTTTTCTTATCTCTGTATATAGTAATTATTGCTGGTGAAATGAAACGTGAGGGGAAGTGGGTAAGAACGGAAAATTACCTTCTAAGTATCCGATGAGGGGGTGTCCACCAAGGAGGGACGTAAAGGGGAAAAAAAAAAGAAATTACCCGTGAACAGCTTAAAAAGAATTTGCTTCGTTGTGATTGGCTGTTGGTCAATCTCCAATCAAATGTGTGACTACGGGGTATATTTATAAAAGTCAGTGTTAACAAGCATTTTTTAGAAGGCGTTTCAGAGTCTGATCAGCTCTGAAGGGGTCGATTTGGTGAGGTCAGTATGATGTTTGAAAGACCCGAAACTGCCCAATGATCCTTTTCTAGAAAATCACTGACGACGCCCTCTAGCGCTAAAAGAACGTATATTCAAAGCAGAAAAAAAAGAACCCAGTTTGGGGGTTAAATATTTGCCCATAACTGGGACTCTAACAGGTGCTACCACGCCATTTTTTAATTAAGCCATTATCAAAGATGTCAATTACTGTAAATTATATTAAGCAATATACGGACAAGACAGTGATGATAGTCTGTTATTGTTTACATGGATGATTTCCAAGCAACGATAAACACGTGTATAAAAATCCTTGAAGCTATATACATCAAACAGGTGAAATCTAACGAAAACAAAATCAACTATGGAATCTCTACAAATATCCTAACATGTCTATAATTGGTAACAGAAGCCATTGGTTTATACCTTGGCTTCCCATACTTAATACTTCTCGAATTCACTCTCGCGTGGTCATGTGTGACGTCATGAGCTGCGGTACGATTTTCGCTTCTAGCGTCTTATATGCACGTGTTTATCGTTGCTTGGAATTCATCCATGTAAACAATAACTGACTATCATCAGACCGGAATGTTTTTAATTTGTCACAGAGTCGACCTAATTCAAAGTGGTATGATATGTTGGGTTACGGCCTCTAGGAGTAAAGTTGAAAAGTGTGACACACTGACATTGGCATTTATTATATAGATATAGCAACAAGAGTGTTAAAGGAAATAATTAAGACAGAGTGGAAAACGCGTCACAAGAAAACTTTTTACACTTTGTCATACATCTCCCCCCAAACATATATATATATATATATATATATATATATATATATATATATATATATATATATATATATATATTTAGATAAAAAGATAAAAACAGTAAGATATGTAATCCTGTGTTCTTATTGATATTTTTATTTTTTACAAAATAGTGCTCAATGTAAATTTACTGAGCATTAATATTATAAATTAACTGATTTAAAATATGGTTTCTTCGCTACACAGTAATAACTATGTTTCAAAAATGGAAGCTAAAAACTATAAATTTTATTTTGTAATTAAATTAAGAACATTATTTCCATTTCATCCTCAAGCGAATTTTGTAGTAACTTTTTTTTTTAAATTTACTGAGTTTCAGAGTCTGTCTATATTTCTGAGATGAGGTATTATGTACAGTATTTACATTATGCGGACCATTGTCCACATCTTTGTCGCCATATTTGTCACAACGTTTCGGCCGTTGTATGCTCCGGCCTTCTTCCTCAAGGACGCATGGCACAGTGGATAAAGGCGTTGGTTAGATAAGAGAGTGAGTTCAACACCCGGTTAAGGCAGTGGAGAACATTCAGAGGGAAAATTAGCAGGAGATAACTGATAACTGACATCCATCAAACATGGCACGTGGAACTAGAACAGTCTACCCCAGGGATCGAAATAAAGGGTTCAGTTCGAAATTCCAACCACCTGAAGAAGGCCGGAGCGTACAACGGCCGAAACGTTGTGACAAATATGGCGATAGAGATGAGGACAATGGTCCGCATAATGTAATTACTGAGTTTCAACTGCAAGGCAAATTCATAATTTACGGTTACCAAGAAATCCAGTCATCCAGACAAGGGGTGGTAGCGTGTTCATTTTTATTAATTTTTGTTCTATCATTTATTTGTTACATTCGAAAAATGGTTTATACACGTGTGGGGATGTATTTTTCAACGAATTCTGGCATCCGTTAAATTCATGTCGTCTGGGTTTTTTTTTTTTTTTTAATTTTATTGTTAACGCCATTTTTTCTATTTGTATACTTAATGATTTTTTGGGGATGTTCAGGTTAGAATACGTTTTATTTAACTACTATTTTAAAATAACTTTCCTTTTAATTTTTAATAGAAATGTTTCTTTTTAAAACAAGTAAATGTAATAGAATTTCTTCCAGTATATAAAATTATTTTTCCATAGTTTTCAAATATAAGTATGTATATTACCAGGTTACATTTTTTATTTAAGATTTTATTTTTCAAAATATTATTGAAGGAAAATTTTTTGACAATGACGGAAAAAATAGCTATTTCATATATATATATATATATATATATATATATATATATATATATATACCTAAAACACCAGGTAAACCTACCTAGGTTTCGCCTACACGGATCTTCAGTGTGAGCTGACCACTTTAGGTTTGTATTAGGTTTGCTCTGCTTAGAGTATTGAGCTCTTTACGTAGTTGCTTTTACTCGTTTTGGATGCTTTTTGCTTTGCGCTCTGAGCTTGAATTCTCGACGATTGTTTTCGCCTCAATTTCATGTTCTTAGTTCTTTCTATTTTAATCCCTCATTTTTCCTTGGGCAATAGTTTGTTCAATTACAAACGAGTACCACTATATATATATATATATATATATATATATATATATATATATATATATATATATATAGTAACAAACAGAGAGATTGTTTCGATGTTTCACATCTCATCAATGTGGCTAGGCATCCGATTGCCTCAAACCAGAAACGAAACCCGACTGATTTACTATCACTCGGAGATTTTACCCCGACCCCATTGGCGCACGCCAGGGATGAACATGAATTTAGACGTATTTATTTTTCGACAAACACGCCAGCGACCGAAGAACTCGATTTTTCTTAACGAAGAGTCTTGCATCAGGAGCAGTAATAGTCAATGTTTACAAATTCACTTTGCTCCACAAACAGCTCAACAGAAATAATCAGGAATATATATATATATATATATATATATATATATATATATATATATATATATATATAGTTTATGAAAAACTAGGTAATCCGTATGGGTAAACCTAAGGAGGATAAAATCCAGTGAGCTCAATGTAAATCCAGAGCAAATAATTTAAATAAAAACAGACCACTTTAATATTCCATGTAATAAATTATTTCACCACCGTTTAAATGTGTCAATATCTGCTAACTCACTTATGTCTTCTCTCCCCCGTCACATCCTCACTTAGTTAATTTACATATGTTTAATACGGCCCGTCAAAAATGTGTAAATTTTCTTTTCATTTTTTGTTTGGAAGTAAAAACTGATGATCGGCAGTCCTTTTAAAAGGGCTGTGGCGAAATAATTTATTATATGGAACCTTAAAGTTGTCTGTTTTTATTTATATTATATATATATATATATATATATATATATATATATATATATATATATATATATATATATTATTGGTATTCTTACGATATTTTCATAAAGATTTGAAGTTGAATTATTTTCTCTGCTATTTCATATACATTGAACTTGAATGAGCTTATTCAACCATTAACTTAAATTTATGATTCATCAAAAAAGTGAAATAGCAAAAAATGCAGGTATTTCTATTTTTTAAATTATTTTGTCACCCCCAAGCAAGGCGAAAATACCACAAAAACGCAATGGGATACTGGGAGTGAAAGAGGATTAGAAGACTTCAGAAGGAACCGGAAACCATAATCCAAACAGGAAACATGGGTTAAACCAATATTACTGTTCAAAAGAAGGGCGAGTAGTGTGAACCGGGCGATAAGGGAATATTGTAGGTTCATGAAGGGTAAACATAAAGATGCCAATGAAAAAGCATCAAAAATATAATTATTTTACTGTAGTTACATAACAAAACAATAGATATGATAGATTCAAAAAGGAATATATATATATATATATATATATGTATATGTATGTATGTGTATTCATTTTTGAATATTTCATATATATATATATATATATTTATATATATATATGTATGTATGTATTTGTGTGTGTGTATGTATATATTATCATCCACAGAGAGACTGTTTCACTGTATCACAGCTCTTCTGTGTGCCTAGACATCCGATTGCTTCAAGCCGGGATCGAACCCCGACTGATTCAACATAAAGCAGAGATCACAACCCTTTTATATATATATATACATATATACATATATATATATATATATATATATATATATATATATATATATATATATATATATATATATATATATATATATATATATACATATATATATATACATATATATATATATATATACATATATATATATATATACATATATATATATATATACATATATATATATATATATATATGCGTGTGCGTGCATGTGTGCGTGCACGTATGTGAGTGTGTGTGTTTTAAATTTTTCCATGTTATCCTTATTATTTCTCGGGAAGAACACCGAAAATAAAAGCCAAGTTTGTCTACTTATTCTCTTGTCTTTGAAGAAAATGCTTTCCCTGTTAATAATAAAAATATATTATGCATTTATGAGGTATCGTATAAATTGTCTTCTTTAAAACACACATCTATGTTTTCCTATTGTCAGAAAGCTGATGTTGCCAACTTTCGCATCAACATAAAACTTTTTTTTTTTAATTCATCGCCATAACGTGTCAACTGAGAGTCTTTCCTCTGCTATTCTTATACGTTATATAGATATATATAATTATATAATTATATTTGGACGAGTGATGGAATGTTTAAGTCGCGTGCGAATGATTTGGTGAGAAAGATTTTAATAATTCGCTCAGAGATTAATGCCCTCGACTCCAGCATTTCCCAGTGCAAATCTTGAAGTTGCGCTTAAAACATTTACATCTGATTTTGCGAATGTTGATGTGGAGTGAACAGATAAAACGGAAGGGAAAAGGACACAGTTATCAGTTATCTCCCCTCCGCAGATTCACCACTGCCAAAAGCTGGTATTGAACTTACACACTTTGGGTCCTGTCATTGGATCTAATCAACTATTTTACCACTGCGCCATGTGCCCTTGATAAAATCTGTCTAACAATTTCTGGGTATTATAAACCTAATGTCTACCCCAGTGAGAGAAATAAAGGATTCAGTTCGATATTCCAACTACCTGAAGAAGGCCGGAGCGTACAACAGTCGAAATGTTGTAATAAATTTGGTGACAAAGATGAGGACATTAGTCCGAATAATGTAAATAGTGTACATAATACCTTAATTCAGAAATATAGACAGATACTGAAAGATCGAAACTTTGTAATAAATATGGCGACAATAGTCCGAATAATGTAAATAGTGTGCATAATACCTCATCTCAGATATATAAACAGATACTGAAAGGCTGAAACGTTGTAATTAATATGGCAACAAAGATGAGGATAATAGTCCGAATAATGTAAATAGTATACATAATACCTCATCTCAGAAGTATAGACAGATACTGAACGGCCGAAACGTTGTGATAAATACGGCGACCAAGATGAGGATAATGGTCCGAATAATGTAAATAGTGTACATAATACCTCATTTCAGAAGTATAGACAGATACTGAAGGGTCGAAACTTTGTGATAAATACGGCGACCAAGATGAGGATAATAGTCCGAATAATGTAAATAGTGTACATAATACCTCATCTCAGAAGTATAGACAGATACTGAACGGCCGAAACGTTGTGATAAATACGGCGACCAAGATGAGGATAATAGTCCGAATAATGTAAATAGTGTACATAATACCTCATCTCAGAAGTATAGACAGATACTGAAGGGTCGAAACTTTGTGATAAATACGACGACCAAGATGAGGATAATAGTCCGAATAATGTAAATAGTGTACATAATACCTCATCTCAGAAGTATCGACAGATACTGAACGGCCGAAACGTTGTGATAAATACGGCGACCAAGATGAGGATAATAGTCCGAATAATGTAAATAGTGTACATAATACCTCATCTCAGAAGTATAGACAGATACTGAAGGGTCGAAACTTTGTGATAAAAACGGCGACCAAGATGAGGATAATAGTCCGAATAATGTAAATAGTGTACATAATACCTCATCTCAGAAGTATAGACAGATACTGAAGGGTCGAAACTTTGTGATAAATACGGCGACCAAGATGAGGATAATAGTCCGAATAATGTAAATAGTGTACATAATACCTCATCTCAGAAGTATAGACAGATACTGAACGGCCGAAACGTTGTGATAAATACGGCGACCAAGATGAGGATAAAAGTCCGAATAATGTAAATAGTGTACATAATACCTCATCTCAGAAGTATAGACAGATACTGAAGGGTCGAAACTTTGTGATAAATATGGCGACAAAGATGAGGATAATAGTCCGAATAATGTAAATAGTGTACATAATACCTCATCTCAGAAGTATAGACAGATACTGAACGGCCGAAACGTTGTGATAAATATGGCGACAAAGATGAGGACAATAGTCCGAATAATGTAAATAGTGTATATAATACCTCATCTCAGAAATATAGACAGATACTGAAAGGCCGAAACTTTGTAATAAATATGGCGACAAAGATGAGGACAATAGTCCGAATAATGTAAATAGTGTATATAATACCTTATCTCAGAAATATAGACAGATACTGAAAGACCGAAACGTTGTAATAAATATGGAGACAACGATGAGGACAATAGTCCGAATAATGTAACTAGTGTACATAATCTAGTAATAGTGTACCTTATCTCAGAAATATAGTCAAAATTTTATTGCTTCAAATCTCTTCTTCATCTCTGCGGTGACTGTTTCACAGTATTTGAAAAAAACATAAATGATGGTTTCTACTCAAATAGGAATATCCGCAAAATAACGTTTAGAATAGAAGGAAATAATGTTGGATAAATAATTCATTGGTTACTTAGAAGTATGGTTTGGTTTTTGTTTGTTTTAAGGCTTATCAACCTCAATGGGTTATTTAATGCCGACAAGATTTTGGTTCCTGTAATATTTTTTCCAAAAAGTATTTTAGTAATATTTTTTTGATATTTATTGCATTTAATAATGTGTTATTGGTAATAATTTTTTTCTTCAAAAATTTGTTGCTGGTAATATTTTTTTACTTATATTAAAACCGTTTCTTTTTTTTTTTACACGTTTTGACCCCAGATGTTAACTATTTGCCCATAGCTGGGACCCTAACAGGTGCTACCAGCCTGGGTCAAAGTGGACCTGGAAATACCAGCAATTAAGAGGTTGTTCCACGCTTCTCAAAACCTCCTGATCGGAGGCCTTGCTGTTGGATGTAGTTTATCGCCTTAACCAGGACGTTTAGAAATATATATATATATATATATATATATATATATATATATATATATATATATATATATAATCAAAATAATAATTAAAAGAAATCTAAATGAAATAAAAAAAACAAAAGAATATTAATATACAACCGAGTGTTTCTGAAGGTTTTAATTTTTTTCATATTTTTTATTGTTCAATATATATATATATATATATATATATATATATATATATATATATGTGTGTGTGTGTGTATATATATATATGGTGGGAGTATTTGTGTATGTGTGTTTGTGTTTGTGTAGCTAAACGCATATATTTTCCTAAACAATAAAATGCTGGGGAAAAATTTAAAAAAAAAACAAATGAAAACTACAGACAAAAGTTCATATTCTCCATCAAGACATTCATTTCTGTAGGTCACTGCTACCAGCAAGCAGATAGATTTTTTTTTGATGATGATGGCCATGTTGGTCGAAACTCGTCAAGGAATCTAAATGAAATAATAATAAAAACGAAAGAATATTAATCTACAACCCAGTGTGTCTGAAGATTTTAATGTTTTAGTATTTTTTATTGTTCACTATATATATATATATATATATATATATATAGATAGATATATATATATAATTATTTATTTAAAAAAAGTTTATAACATAAATATGTTATAAAATCACTTCAAAAATAGGCATTTTGTTTCAACACCCCCGGTGTCTTATCAAGTGATGATGTTGAATGTAAAATAAATGGTTTTAAAAGTTTCAAATTAATTAAATATCCTACACAAGGAAAATGTATACATATATTGTAAGAGGACCGGATGATATATTAGCGTCTATTCTAACGTAATTTCAATGAAGAAATAAATTGAATAACATATGTATTTCTTCTTTTCTCATCAGTAATTTTATAGTTTTAAACTTAATAGCGATTAAATTTGGATTTTAAAATTGGCAGTTTTTAATTTTAATATCAAATTTTATCATATAATTTAATAATTATTGGTTAGAATAAATTCTTTTTTAATATTACCCGTATTTTAAAGAACGAATAACATGACTTCGTTGTCAAGCTTTTTTAATTTTCCTTTACTTGTATTTTGATTGGTCATTCTAGCTTTTGTAACACAGTTTTATCTTGCGAAGGATCGGTAATTAATTTGAAACTTTTAAAACCATTTAGTTTACACTCAACATCATCAATTGATAAGACCCCGGAGGTGTTGAAACAAAATGGCTATTTTCGTAGTGATTTTATAACATATTTATGTTATAACTTTTTTTTTAAATAAATAATTATATCTGCTCTATTTTGTATTGAGCACTCTTTTAAGAATAGTAATTGTTGGTTATTGGAATTCATTCTGTATACACCAATCATATACTTGAGTATTATATATATATATATATATATATATATATATATATATATATATATATATGGGGGAGTATGTATGTGTGTGTGTGTGTGTGTGTGTGTGTGTAGCTAAACGCATAGATCCCCCCAAACAATAAAATGCTGGGAAATTGCAGTTATCTTTGCTTTCCTTTAGATTATGTTTTTTTATTTTTTGTTTTTTTTGGTTTTTTTCTTATATGAGAAAGAAAACTCGGACAACTTGAACTTTTGTTTCGTTCCCGAAAAACAAAAAAAAAAAAAGAACACAAAAAAACGGTATGTCAAAGGGACATTTTTTCCTGAAACACCGTTATTATTTTAACCACCTTCACTTTTCGGCGATGTTTATTATTTTAAAAGATATAATTAGAATTGTAATGAAAGTGAATTTATACATTTTCTTTGTTCCTGAGAACTGACAGCAAAAATAATAAACACTATTAGATTCTTTACTGGGATGGTTGGCAAAATATCGGCTATTAACCAATTGATCAGGAATTTATAATATGATAAATGACCAGAATTTCTTTAGAGTTGTTTCATGTATTTTCATAACTCATGTCTAAAAACTTGTTTTCATATATATTTCTTTATAAATTGGTAAATAATAAATATTACAGCACCTTAGTTTTAATACGATTAGTTTTTGGAATGTTGTAAATATGAAATGATTCTTATAAGTAATCAATGTAATAAATTTATTATTCCCGTTGTAAATACTCCAGAACGAAAAAAAAATATAAATTTACTTTCAGCATATGTTTAGTTTTTTATTACAATTCTAATCGTCAATTTTAAAACAATAAACACTGCCGTCAGTTAAAATAATAGCTTCCTTTTGACACTAAGTTTTTTGTTACGTTACGAAGGACTATGACTACCAAAAGATCAATGATTCTGGGCTGTATTTTAAGTACACTTCCCGCCAATTAATATCGAAAATGGCTACAGTGACTTTCTACTCTTATGGCACGTAAGACCATTTTGTATATGATGTTTCTTTTATGAGATTATGGCCCTCCACAAGTTCCGATTCGTCGTAGTTCTTTTTCCTTTTTTTTTTCTTTTTACAATAATGTTCACCCTTTTTTTATTTTACAATAATTTTTACCCTGTACAAGTCCCAAGAGCCACTCAAGGTAGAGTGTTACAGAGTAGGAGGCACTGTTTATGGAAATATATGAGTAAGATAATGGTTAACCATAGACTTGAACATATTAAGATTGCAGAGATCGGGGAGCAGGATCGGGAATTGGCAAAAATGCCCAGCAAACAGAATTGGCAAAGTTTGCAGAAAACAGTAACAAGAGAAAGAAAAGAATAGGGCAAAAATAATATTAGGCAAACAAGATATGTAAAGCAAAACAACAGTAATAAGGCAAAGCAACAGTAATAATGCAAAACAACAATAATAAGGCAAAATAACCGTAATAAGGCAAAGCAAGTCAAAAGGCAAAATGTTCACAAACTAAGAATCTTGTTAACATACAAAAGGCCATACAGACAAGTGATTATAGAAGTTGGGTGAGATCAAGAAGTGACCTATCTTATTGTCTAGGAAAAAATCCCAGCATGCATCTGTGTGTTTTGACTACAAATTTGGTTATGTATTTCGCTCAATGTCTTTGCATGTCCTCTCCATATGAGTGTTAAAGTCTCCAAGCCCTTCTTTCTCATGATGTACAAGAAATTTCGGCTGGCTATTGCTGATTCTCAATAGAAATGTCCTTTTTGTTTCCGTAATGAAATGTGGGAAAACAGCATTATCAGGTAAGTAGCCCTGGTTAAATGGCATTGGTAGAGATGACCAACAAGAAGAATTGACAAAGTTTGCAAAAAACAGTAACAAAGAAAAGAAGCGGGAAAAAAATAATATTAAGGAAAAAATATATCTAAGGCAAAGCAACAATAATAAGGCAAAACAACATTAATAAGCCAAAAAAATTCACGAAGTAAGAATAGTGTTAACACAAAAAAGGGGATGAAGACAAGTGATCGCAGAGTTCTAATCTTCGAGACAATAAAGAACAAAACTAAATCTGATGAGAATGAGAAGTTGTATCTCTTATTGCCTAGGAAGAAATCCCAGCATGCATCTGTATGCTTTTCTATACATTTGCCTAAACGAGAAAAGACAAAAGGGAATTGTGTAGAGTAAGTGGCCCTGGTTTAATGGAATTGGTAGAAATGCCCAACAAGCAGAATTGACAAGATTTGCAATAAACACTAACAAACAAAAGAACAGGGCAAAAATAATATTAAGCAAACAATATACACAAGGCAAAACAATATAATAAGGCAAAATAGTCCACAAAGTAAAAATGATGTGAACACACAAAAGGGGATGCAGACAAGTGATCACAGCATTCTGGCTTCAAGAAAAGAAAGAACAAAACTAAATCTGATGAGAATGAGAAGTGGTCTCTCTTATTGCCTAGGAAGAAATCCCAGCATGCATCTGTATGCTTTTCAATACATTTGAGGACTGGCCTAAACGAGAAAAAGAATAGGCCATAAATATTAAGCAAACAATATACGCAATGCAAAGCAAAAAATAATAAGGCAAAGCAACAGTCATAAGGCAAAATGTTAACAAACTAAGAATGGTGTTAACACACAAAAGGCCATATAGTCAATGTTTGCATTTCAAATTCCCATGTTTTTTGATTGTCAGCGATTATTTTGTCCAAAAATTACTTTTTTTTTTGCAGTCAGGCAAGAGAAAGATACCTGTTTAAATGCTGACCAATACTGCTTTCCATAAGTTCATTTTTCTAACTTCTGAATTTTCATATCTCATATAGATGATATATTTATGAATTTAAGAATAATACTAGATTGGCAGTTAGGTCTTATCATTTTACTGTTGAAATTATTACAAGTGTGCAGTAAGTGGCCATGGTTAAATGTAATCGACAGAAATGCAACAAACAAAAACAAAAGAAAGAAATAACAGGTAAAAAAATAATATAAAGTAAGAAAAAATATATATGTAAGGTAAAATAACAGTAATAAGGCAAAGCAACAGTAATAAGGCAAGCATTTCCCAGACTAAGAATGGTCTTAACATACAAAAAGGATACAGACAAGCGATTGAAGCGTTCTGACTTCCATTCAAGAACAGTACTAAGTCTGAGTGACATATCATATTGGCTAGAAAGAGATCCCAGCCTGCATCTGTATGTTTTGCCTGTAAAGTTCGGGTGGGTCATTTTTTTTAGTCATTCCTTTACAGGATTGGGAACAATGGTTTTGCTTTTCTACTGCCTGATGCTATTTTTCAAACCAATTCTTTATTCTATCCACTCTGAATATAATTACTTGTTCGAATCAATCACTAGCTTCTGCGGAAGGAGCATATCGTAGAGGAATTTCTTCCAGTCCCATCATATACACAGCAGCATCACCTTTGGATCAAGACAGACCATTAATACCGATAATTATGATTCCATCAATTTGTCTGGCGATTTCTGTCCTTATATCTTATTTAAAACGATACTTCAGAACTATTGAAATAGTTATTGAATAACTCCAAAATAAACAAAAAACATATTAGAGAATGGATATATGGGTGGCTACTCTTGTCCAAGGATGCCGGTCTAATCGGGTGGCTAACCAATTCCATGTTACAGACAACTTCTCAGGCACATTTGTGTTTGGTCAAAACCCAGAGAGCACACCTGTGGTTTATATTGCAACGAGGCTGAGCAGACCTTAGTTACAGTTTCTGGGAGAGAGTGCATTATCTACCGTGATCAGCAGTCTAAACAAGGCTAGCACGCTCAAGCCCTCGGTCACGATGACTTGTGACTTCGCGCTAGCACAAATCATCGACGGGTTCCGTCTACCAAATCTCACTAACATGGCTCGAGTTTTCCTGTTTTTCAGACATTTTCAAAAATGTCTGATAGGATTTAACAAAATACATTCAAGTCAAAGAGTTTAAGGACTAAGAACAAATGCAGTATAATCCAAAGGCGTGCCACGCTGAGATCAAATCCTTCAGACGGTTAACATGAAGAAGTCACCATCCTGACAAACCGACAAGGGTAGAATTCGAACCCGGAGTGCATAACCAGAAAGTGAACCACTAAGCCACGTGCCTGCATGTAGATAAAAATAACATAATTAAGTAATTCATCGAGTCTAGAAGAAACCTCAACAGAATGTAGAAAGCACTGGACGGCCGTTTCGTCCTATATTTGGGACTCACCAGGACCACTACCGAGAATTGAAAACCGGACAGTTGCATTATCAGGCAAACACTATACCAACTGGTGGGACTCCTCCGAGTTTCTCTTTACCCATGGAACTGTGCCTCCACGAGCTACGTCTACTATCCCCCAGCCGCTCACATAAGCAAGGATATACAGATAGAAATAATTAGGAGGATTTGAAATAATCATAATTAAGTAATTCATCGAGTCTAGAAGAAACCTCAACAGAATGCAGAAAGCACTGGACGGTCGTTTCGTCCTGTATTTGGGACTCATCAGCTGTGCGGATCCACTACCGAGAATTGAAACCCGAATAGGAGGCAAAGGCCATACCAACTGTACTAACGGTTCTTGGTGACGAAGATGTAACGAATTAGACTCGATATAGCGCCGCTCGATCACAAATTCTGTGGTGGAACTTCTCCGAGTTTCTCTTTTATGCACAGGACTGTGTCTCCACGAGCTACGACTACTAAATAAAAATAACAATTGTTTAAAAGTCCGGGGCGAACTGACACCAGCGCACAAAAAGACGATGAAAGCTGAAGCAACAGACTTATTGGCGTCTTTTCATATTGTTTATAACTAATGGAATACAGTTAAATATATGGCGATTGATATAGATTATTTTGTCTCATCTTACCATACTTAAAATTACTTTATATTTACTGATTTTTCTGCTATTTGTAAACAGTAAGCAGAGCTTTTTCTACCATTTTTTTTCTTTTTTGCTTAAGATCTACTTTAGAGCATGCGCACACATATACACGTTTAGCGCCATTTTGAATTTTGCTCAGTTGTTATGTTTTATTTTTATTTCTTCTCTTTTGCCTACACAAATATCTCTTTATAATAATTACGTTTCAATAAGATTCAAGGATAAGTGATATTTCTAGTTTAGAAAGAAAGAAACTTGCTTATAGAATCTAATGTACATTTATTCTCAACACGTACATGGAAACTAAATAAAGCGATGAACACTTTTTACTTCATTCCATATTATAAAACACTATGTGGCATGGCGTAAGGTTACATCACGTTGGAACACGTACGAGCACCGAAGTTACGAAATATCGACCCCGGTCAGTAGATAAATTGACGACGATTTAAGAATACCAGCTGCTCGAATTGTTAACTGGAAATCCGTGCCCCAATTTCCATTAGGTTCATTATAATCACTTACGCGTAAATAGGACTGGAAATGTAATAAATCTATCGCTTCTCTCCCCAGCTATAGGTTAATTAGTAAAACTTGTATCCCTAAAACATTATCTCCTAAAAAAATCTTACAATTTAAAATAACAAAAAAAATCTGGCTTTAAACAACCTCAAAATAAGTTGTAGAAAACTAATGAACCAATCAATAAAACAGTGTGGTTTTATACATTTATCGGTTACGCAGGCTTACGTCCCCTTCTTTCGATTGAACAATGTTGATAATACAAGGCAATACACGAGCCCAATAAGAGATTGGCATGTCAGTAAATAGGCAGGATCGAACTGGGAATACATTTCTCTGTATTTCACACGTATTATATCACATTTCTTTCATTATTAGTATTTTAATGATTTAAAATGGGACAATTATTTCATGCAGGCAACAATAAAGTTAACTGGATAAAAGTTCGAGATTTGCATAAACAGGAGAGAGAATTCAATCATTTGCAATATTACCTAAATATCGATTATATACTTGAATATTTAGATATAAATGAAAAAAAAATATAGATAGATAGATAGATAGATAGATAGATAACGATAAACAGATTGACATAGATAGATAGATAGATAGATAGATAGATAGATAGATATCATTAAATACACGCACCTATCGATAGATATACAGGGCGTCCATAAAGTTTATTTGCTCTTTAAAAAAATTATAGCTTTATTTGTATTTGCGATAGAAATAATCTGTAAAAAATGTTATAAAATTTAATGTACCTAGTTTTAAGTATAGCTAAAATATCTAATGTGATTTCAGGCATTACTGTAAATCAGTTGGCAAGTGTTTTCCGTGAACTTCAAAATCCTATTCCCCTTTTTATTGCTAATGATGGAGGACATGTGGAGACTTAAATAAAATTTCAATAAAATCTTAAAAAATATATAGTTTCTAATCCTTTTTACAATTTATATCTATCGCAAATACAAATAAAGTTATAAATTTTTTTAAAGTGAACACGAACTTTATGGACACCCTGTATATGTCCAGGCTCAGATAGATAGATTTGAACAGATTGAGATAGATAGATAGATAGATAGATAGATAGATAGATAGATAGATAGATAGATAGATAGATAGATAGATAGATAGATAGATAGATGTGAATAACCCGAGATAGATAGATAAATACATAGATATGAATAACCCTAGATAGATAGATAGATAGATAGATAGATAGATAGATATGAATAACTCGAGATACAAAGATAGAAAGATAGAAAGAAAGAAAGGAAGAAAGAAAGACTGGTGTGATTTGAAATAAAGGCAAATAGAATTAGATTGATTAAGATAAAAATTTTCAGTTGGGGCGGGTAATCATTCAGAATACGTACATATATTGTGCGTAAATCGAGAGAAAGATGTGTGTGTGTGTGTTCGCGCGCGCGCTCGTGCCCGCGTGTATGTGCGTGCGTGTGTGAGAGAGATGGAGAGCGACAGTGTGTGTGTGTAAGAGAAAGAGGTATAGAGAGATATATAGAGAGAAACAAGAATGCAAACACACTGATCGACATGCCAAGAATGATTAAGTCTGAAAAAGCTGTAAGGCGGAATCCATCGTATGCCCGGCGTTTCTCCTCTGGCCATTTCAGTGTATAGAAGTTTTGCCGACAGCATTTTTTTTATAACAAACAAGTCACAAGCAGAAACTCAAAGACTCAATCTTCTTGTTGACAATAATGAAGGTCTCCTGTAGCTTAAAGCAAATTCAAAAGAATCACTTTTCACTTGGTAATAAAATAAATGCTTTACAGAAGAATCGTAAAGGTTTCAAGAGAAAAATTACTATTTTTAGCGATAATGCTTTATCATTCTTTACTTGTATTAGAATAAAATTAGTTAGAAATCTTTTCTGTCGTCTGATTTTTCCAATGTTGCGAAGTTCATCGGCCAGTGAAATATCCTTCAATTAACCATTTGAGCCCAGCGTTCCAGAACAATTTTAACGATTCTGCTTGAGCTCTTGAGTCAAAAAACGCAAATAACTGGTACGTAATGTTTCACGGTAGATATACAAATGCTTACAAGTGTTTACCCACCTGCGCTGGGCATTAGGTCATTTTTCTCTACCATTGTTCAACCGGTAGTTGGGCTTTACGTCATTTTTCCCCTACCACAAGTAGGTTTAAAAGATGTCAATTATCAGTTATCTCCTGTTAATTTCCCTCTGAAAGTTCTCTACTGTCTTAACCGGGTATTGAACTCACACTCTTTGGGTCCTGTCACTGGATCTAACTAACGCCTTTAGGCACTGTGCTATGTGTCCTTGTTAGTTAGATCCAGTGACAGGAACCAAAGAGATAACTGATATCCATTAAAAATAGCACATGGAACTAGAACAGTCTACCCCAGTAAGCGAAATAAAGGGTTCAGTTCGATATTCCAAACACCTGAAGAAGACCGGAGCGTACGACGGCCGAAACGTTGTAATAAATATGGCGACAAAGATGAGGACAATAGTCCGAGTAATGTAAATAATGTAGATTCACTCTGTTCTACAAATATTTTCATGGCAACTGATTTTTTTCTCTGTTGTCATGACTATATAAATTTAAGCGTGCTACTTGATTGTCAACTTGGTCTCACCGTTTTACTATTTAAATTGATGCGACTGCCATATTTTACTCTAATACTTTTTTTTGCACTTCTCAACTTCAGAAATCCCTTCCGATTTCTTGCTTCTCACATAACTGCAATCTACAATATTTTAAATGCATATTCACCAACTTCTGTCTTCTTGAAACCTGTTGCTTTTTGTCCTTTTTCTCAATCTGTCTCATTCGATATCATTCCCTGTAAAATCTTATGTACTAGTAACATTTTTGCCTTGCTTCGAGTGAAATGATTAAAAGTACGCTCCAGTCATTGACTGAACAACCAGAGATAATTTTATGAAATATTTCTCTTAAATCAATTATTCAGGAAAATAGGTTTCTGAACAGTTAACCCTCTCTTGGACACGGACGCAGTATGAAACGTCAAATTCTTGACTGTCATCATTATCTCTTACGTTCAATATTCCGTATGAGTTTAGAATTTTATTAAGCCTTCTTTCTTCATTATATTCAATGGAAATTTGCATTTAGACTGACATAGTTTTTGTCGGTTAAAATAGCTCTATCCTCCATATGAGGAAATTTTGGGTTTTGTTGTGTGGTGTATATATATATATATATATATATATATATATATATATATATACTAACGGCTTTCCATACTTCATACTTGTCCAATTCACTCTCGTGTCACGTCATGAGATGCGGTGCGATTTTTGCTTCTAGCGTCTTTTATGCACGTGTTTATCGTTGCTTAGAAATCATCTATGTTAACATTGGCAGACTATCATCACTGTCTTGTCTCTATATTGTTTAATATATTGTAATTGACATCTTTGATAATGGTTTAAGTTAGCCGAAAGCTTAGATTGTATTAAAAAAAAATGGATCACTGTTGTGAATTTCTTTCTTCGTTCAACGATAATGTTATTAATCTTATCAGATGTTACGAGAAAAATTTACATAAAATAAATAGACAACACTTGTACATTTCATTTCATTGAAAACGACTGACATTTATTTAGTTTTTTATACAATTTCTCATGTGATCTAATATTTTTTTTTCGGATGATAAATTATATAAAATCTGTCCGAATGTTCTTTTTATCCGAGCGCTTTCGGCTATACATTTAGCCATTTTCAAGGATTATATTTTAACTGTGAAAATTAGAAATAGTTTGTTGTATGTATGTTTTATAAAATGTTTTCATTTTTTTGTTTCAAAACACGGTCAAGATATTATGTCCATGTTCGAATTTAATATTATTAAGTGTTGGTTTGTTTGTTTTTATTAATAAGACTTACATCATTTTTAGCCTTTTTTTTTTTTTTTTTTTGCATGTAGACGATGCTATTATATTAGTGTTGTCGACAAGTATGTTACGAATAGTGTCCGGTAGGTCTCCATGAATATTTAAATGAAATCTAATTGAGCTATTGTCAGAAAGTGTAGAGTTAGTCTGCGTGTCAAACATGTTGTAGTGTGGCCTATATACTTATTTACGAAAAGAAAAAGTATTAGATCGCATGAGAAATTGTATAAAAAAAACTAAATAAAAGCACCTTGTCTGTCGTTTTCAATTAAATATATATATATATATATATATATATATATATATATATATATATATATATATATATATGTATAGTTTTAATGTGTCCTATATTTATGGGACTAAGTGCTTAATATCAGAGATAGAGCGTGTATATATATATAAATATAAAAGTGAACATTGAATTCAACACTCAGAGGCTGTTTCATGCTGTCTGACGATTGCGTCCAGCATGACATTATATGACTGATTTACATATTATGGTTATTTACTTTTAAAAAATAAAGTTGATACACAAATATTTATGGCACAAACGTATATAAGTATTTACACACCCAACACCTCCCCAGTCTTTTGTACACAGTTAAAGGTTTATCCCTTGCTTCCTGTTTGGGATTGAGTTTCCAGTTCCTTCTAAAAATGCGTTCTAATTCTATACTTTTAACGTCTCCGCCTAAAATCTGATATTGTTTTACTATTTTTTCTCAATAGGAGTAGATAGGATCGTCTATCGTCTGGTTCACACTCCACTCCGGTTTTTTTTTAACAGGAGTAGAGGTTTATCCGTTGTTTCATGTTTAGATCTGGGTTTGCGGTTCCTTATAAAGTCTTTTGATTGTCTTTCACTCCCAGTAACCCATTGTGTCTGTGTGGCATTATCACTTTGCTTGAGGTGAATTGCTTTAAAAAAAAAAGCCTACTGCGAAGAATGTTCACAGTGTTTTGCGTGACAATTTTACTCATTGGAATCCATCTTTTATATTTACAAATCTACCATTCATCCGTGCATGGAATATTGCTGCCTTTATCTCGTTTGCTGATTTTACTATATATTTGGAGATTCTCAACCAAATCCAAAGAAGAATCTGTAATTTAATCGATCCTCACCTGGCATCTCGGCTTCAGTCACTTTCCCACCGCCATGATGAGGTTTCACTGTGTCTTTTTTTTTATAAATATTTTCATGTTAATTGTCCAGATGAGCTTTCCTCCTTGTTCCCTCGGCTGGATGGTTTCAAGCGTACTACTAGATTGGCATTTAGGTCTCAATGTTTTACTGTTGAACTAACTACATGTAACCGCCAGTTCTATTCTAATACAATCTTCAAAAATTGTCATTCGCCATCTTCTGTCTTCCTGAACACTGTTCTTTTATTCTCCTTTCTCCTCTCTAAAGTTTTCTCGTTCTTTTCCACTCCCAGTAAATCCTTGCGTCTTAGTGACATTATCGCCTGGGTTCGGATGAAATAAGTAAAAAATAAAATACACTACATTATTACATATATTTATATATATACGTGTATATATATATATATATATATATATATATATATATATATATATATATATATATATATATATATAGTGTATTGGGCCAGCAGATCATTATTCAAACACACACATCTATATATATATATATATATATATATATATATATATGTGTGTGTGTATGTATAGGTAGGTAGGTAGGTAGGTAGTAATCCGTTGGTATAATCCAGGCGAGTCATATTAACACAACATAGAATTTTAGATATTTTAAAATTGACTCACAAAATATATATATAATATAACATTGAAATCCACATTCGGAAGCGAAAGACTGTTTCCTGCTAAACGCAATCGTCAGGCCACATGTGTTGTGTATTTTCCGACTATCTATATATATGGGTTAGCGGTGCATTGCAGGAAGAATAGCTATAATTATCTTCCTAAACCAAAACAAATTGCTGAATAAACGATCAGAACTAATCTTAAAATGCAGACACGAAAACAAACTTTTACCACGTTACTTAAAAACAGAAAACTGAAAAGAATAAATAAAATAAAATAAAATAAATATCAAAAACAGGTAAAATAAATTAATCCAAATAAATAAATAAATAAGGTAAGTAATAAATAAATTAACAAACCACTTCACTCCACTCTTTATCCAATATATCCAAATGTTGAACAGTTTTTGTCTTTATTTTCTCTCGAAACTGAAGTCATTATAAAATTATACCAACAATTCTACATCAACTTCTAGCATACGCGACACATAAATCTTTATAAACATTATGGCAATATTTCACGCGCAAGTGTATATCTTTTCACCTTTCCGTCCTATTTTAGATATTTTCACGTAACGCACGATGAAATCAAAATCTGTAATAATTTTTCCGAATGTATATGTTTGATATATCGATGACAGTTTTATAGTAATGAAAAACATAGAAGAAATAAAAAATAAATTAAATTTAAAGAAACCTTCGCTGAAAGCTCTCCATGACAGTTATTAACTTTCTAAACTTTAATTATTTCCCTTTCACTGATGTCTTAATGGACGCTAGTTGCAATTTATTCTAACACTGGAAAAATGCAATAAAAAGTTAGACCGGATTTTTTAATTGAATTTCTCTAAAATACACACACACACAGTATATATATATATATATATATATATGTATATATATATATACAAATAAACACACAAAATATGTATATACATATACTTAAGCATGAAAGTTTGAACAGACCTGAGCAAGAAAATTATAGGTGTTCACAACCCAACTTCCCTCAATTTTCCCGAAACTGAAGCCACTATACGAAACTTAGAAAGGAACATGACCAAACATAATAAACATTCATTGCCTGTTATATTCAACAATGATTGGATAATGATCTGCTGCTCCAATACACTAAATTAATACACACACACACACACACACACACACACATATATATATATATATATATATATATATATATATATATATATATATATATATATATATATATATATATATATATATATATGTGTGTGTGTGTGTGTGTGTGTGTGTATGTATGTATTTATGTATGTATGAATGCATAAATTTAGTGTATTGGGATAACAGATCATTATTCAAACACACACACACACACACACACAAATATATATATATACATATACACTGCGTGCCAAATTATTATCGAGATAATTTTTTTTCTAATATTTACAAAACCCTCCATTCAATTCACACAAAATTTTCACACAAAGTTGGCAATACTGACCTGCGCAATTACTGAATTTTTCGTACTGATCTGCGCAATGTAAACAAACTGGCGCCATATTTGTTATCAGCACGGTGATTTGAGAGTGCCAAATTATTAGAAAGTTTTAGTAAAATTCCCAGAATTGAGCCAACAAAACGTTTATTAATGTTGCACGTGAATGTTTATGATCAAAAGAACTTAATAAATAAGATATTCAAACAAATAATAACAGATACAAACAAAGGCACAATTATAAACAAATTAATAGGGAATGTGCTTTCCCAGTTTTGAAATTAGTTGAAGAAGTCTACGATCCATAGAATTTGTTAATTGTAGGATGTCATCTGCTGCAATGCCGCGAGATATGACAAGAATTGCTTCCCACAACTCAGCGTTGCTCCTGAATTGTTGTCCGTTGGCGTACAGTCTTCGCTTCATGATGCTCCAAAGGTTTTCGATTGGGTTAAAATCCGGAGAATTTGCTCGGCACTTCATATTTCGAGGTCAATCGAAGCCTAACTGTTTCAAATATTCAGTAGCCTTGTGAGCAGCATGTGAGGGAGCATTATCTTGCATAAAAACAATTGCCCTTCTGAAGGCAAGTCTTTGCCTTTTCATCCACGGTTCAAGATGCTCCTTCATAAACACTATGTATGCATCAGCAGTCATTTTGACGCCATCTGGTACTCTCCATGGGCCCACTAATGTTTTTCCAATAATACCACCCCAGATCATTATGCCTCCACCGCCTTGTTGGCGTCTTAAACGCTGATGGTGATTCTGTCCGTTCATTACACAGCCTTTGCACCATCTATCTGGCCCATCAAGTGTTGCACGAGTTTCGTCTGTGGACAAAACTTTAGAGAAGTCAATCTTCATATTGTCCTCGGCCCATTTCAATCGATTTTGAATGTGATTTCTCGTCAACAGAGGCTTCGATACAGGTTTGATTGTTGTTGCTATTTCCCTCAGATACCGACACCGAGTACTTTTGGACACAGTATCATCCCCAATGCGACTGAAAAGCTCTTGACTGGTAAGTCCAGGGTTCTTCGTGGCCTCTTGTCTAAGTCGTGACATGAGACGACGTGAAATAACCTTCGGCTTGCCTTTATCTGCCCTTTTGCGTACTTGTATAGGGTGGGCGGTGAACTTTTTTGATGACACCTCCCTATCATTTTAGAAATTTCTAGGGTAGATTTACCTTTTGAGAGTTCTGAGGTGATAGTTTTCTTTTCAGAATCAGTTAA
>OZ010596.1:16193746-16226246 GCA_963932145.1 Acanthosepion lycidas | reverse complement strand
TTAAAATTATCAGGCGTTCGTTCGTGCGCATGAGTAGTAGGGCAGGTTGATTTTCCCTTTCTTTTAGAAAATCAATACTACACTCGGTGTGAAAGCTGAGGTTTGATGTACTAAGTATTGGCACCAGAAATTGGATTCATAGCTTTTATTTAGTTTTGAGTATTTGGTTTTAAACATCGTATGAAAAAAAAATGTATAGAAATATCTAATGTCCGCAGGATTTTGCTTACAAAATGACTTCAAAATTTTACTATTTCAAGAATAAATTCAAATAAATTTGATATTTTTGCAACACATACCTTGAATGGGAAATATATTAAAACCTGAATTCTATTTCTGAATCACCACAAGCAAAATAAGCAAGTCTTTTACTGCATTCGATAAGTAAAAACTAAGTAAAATGTAAGACTACAAAAAAGGCTACTCAATGAATAAGATTTGTTTTATTAAATTATAAATAATAAAACCAAGAAATAGAGAGATAAAAGTCAACATAACATTATAATACTGCTGGGAACAAATTATGAGACAAGCTGTTTTAAATTTGCATTGTTTCTTGAAAATCACTCTAAAACTGCTGGACTGTATAACATATTGCATAATAAGGTAGCTATATTGTTCAGTATAATTTGCCTTTGAAGTAAATGGTGTGATTTGATGACTCACGGATATAGTAATAATACACTTGTGCCATGCTTCTTGTCCATATGCAGTGTGTAAAGCTTCAGCCAATTGCAAATATTATAATTCTCTGTTATAAGGCTTTTACTGATCACCGGAATGAAATTCCAGCGCTACGATTTTGGGTCTAAACTGTAACGATTTATAAAAAAAAAAGTATTTTTTTTTTCAATTTATCAAGTCATAGTTCAACTTTTCAACTGGGATTTGATGATATAAATACTGACAGCAATAATTAGACTCATAGCGTTTGGCTATTTTTGAGCATTTAGTTTTAAATTTCGTTTGAAAAATACGCAGAAAGACCTAATTTCTGCAAAACGACTTCAAAATCTTACTATTTCAAAAATAAATCTAAATAAAGTTGATATGTTATATCAGATAGATTGGATGGAAAATATATTCAAGCCATAATTCTAATTATGAATCACTACACGGAAATTATGCAATTGCTTTTTCTGTATTCACTATGTAAAAACTGATAAAAAAATTTAAAAGATTGCAAATAGCTATTGAATGAATAAGATTTGTTAGATGATAATTAATTAAAAAATAGATAAAAGTGCATGAAATGGACAAAGTCCGGCAATTATTTTAAGACATTTTTATGGTCTGTCTATATTTCTGAGATGAGGTATTATGTACATTATTTGGAATTGTCGCCATATTTATCACAACGTTTCGGCCGTTGTACGCTCCTGCATTCTTCAGGTGGTTGGAATGTCGAACTGAACCCTTTATTTCGCTCACTGGGGTAGATTGTTCTAGTTCCACGTGCCATGTTTGATGGATGTTAATTTCCGTCTGAAAGTTCTCCACTGCTTTAACGGGGTATTGAACTCACACCCTTTGGGTCCTGTCACTGGATCTAACCAACGCCTTTATCCACTGTGCCATGTGTCCTTGAGGGTATTATAAACCTAATGTCTTCAGCAACCATTTTTACCAGTGATCATATTGCAATTTTGCTGTTATCTCTCTGTTTTTACCAGAGCTCATAGAGCAACTTTGTTGTTATCATTGCTTTTCTCTGGCACTCCTTATTATTGGTTCCCATATTGTATTTATTTCTATGCTTGGTTGGCTCAGGAGATTGTTGTGGCCTAGCATATGTGCTGATTCCTTAAGTTTACGAATTTTCCAATGGTGTTCCTTGTCTATGATCTCAACATGATCCCACAGAGGGCGGTGATCTCCCTTCTCTCTCCATATGTAGTCAGCCACGCCTGATTTTTCTACTTCCCCTAGAACAGTCTACCCAGTGAGCGAAATAAAGGGTTCAGTTCGACATTCCAACCACCTGAAGAAGGCCGGAACGTTGTGATAAATATGCCGACAAAAATGAGGACAATAGTCCGAATAATGTAAATAAGACATTTTTATGTTTATACATTCTTTTTATAGATACACACATTTAAGTAAATGGTCTGTTTATAATAAACAGTATTAACAACCTTTACCGGCCTGAATGTCCGAGAAATTGTCATAGAAAATATTCGTCCTCCGACAGGAATCGAACCTGTATCCTATACGGAACCGTCATATAGCCTGACGTGCTTTTACCGATTTCATCACAGAGGAGCGTTTTGGTTAGCAAGGTCGATTTTACTGTTTTTAAACTACAATTTTCCATAATTTTCTCACAAACATTCATATTTGCCTGATGCGTATCCAAATGTAAACAAATGACGTCACACATTATGAAATGGACAAAGTCCGACAATTATTTTAAGTCATTTTTATGTTTATACATTCTTTTTTATAGATACAAATATGGAAGTAAATGTTTTTTTTTATAATAAACAGTATTAACAACATTTACCGGCCTGAATGTCCGAGAAATCTTCATAGAAATTATGCGTCCTCCGACAGGAATCGAACCTGTATCTCATACGGAACCGTCATATAGCTTTTTCTGTATTCACTATGTAAAAACTGTAAAAGAAAAAATGTAAAAGATTACAAAAGACTACTTAATGAATAAAACTTGTGAGATCATTTGTTAGATTATAATTAATTTAAAAAAATGGATAAAAGTGTATGAAACATTTGTTTCCCTATTGTCAGCATTGAAAAATATTGAGTTGTTATCGATTTAGAAGAGATATCTGGTTCAGACTGTGTTAAATTGATCCTTGCTTTTATCGAGTTACCTGGATAGTTTGATACTGCCACGTTTGAAATTCTACCTTCTTCATTGATATTTCCGTACGAGATTTTTCTAGACAAGGTTTCTTGCAAAAAACTAACTGATATATATATATATATATATATATATATATATATATATATATATATATATATATATATATATATATATATATATATATCTCATATATATATATATATATATATATATATATCTCATATATATATATATATATATATATATATATATATATATATATCATATATCTCATATATATATATATATATATATATATATATATATATGTATATGAATAAACTATTAAAATTTTAAATATTTCTTTATGTCCTAGATAAATATGTTTATTACAATAATAGTTATATTTAGTCCCGAAACTATTTACTTAAAAAATTAAAGATTTAAGTTAATAAAAAATTTTTTTCAGACATCGAATTTTCTATCAAACATTGTAAGCTATCTTTTACATAATTTTGTTAAAACAAAATTATAACAACTCCATCTCTTTTCCCCCACTATCTCTCTCTTTACCATAAGACTCACTTGTATACATTTTCTACAATTCATTTCCGTTTTGTCAACCATCTAAATAGGTCAAGGTTCTGTCACTCCTCCTACTCCAATATAAAACATACTTAAGAGAGATATAAAATTAACCCCTCCCTATACTTTATATTGTCTGTTTAACTGCCACTCTCAACCGCCTCTATTAAATTACAAAAATTACACTACCCACCAATTACTAATCCCATTTTTCCTCTCAATTCGTTGTTGGAAGTTTTACCTGATGATCCTGAATCCTTAAAAAAGGATTTAGGTGAAATAAATTATCGTAATGGTACCTTAAAGTGGTTTATTTTTCATTACATTATATATATATATATATATATATATATATATATATATATATATATATATATATATACATATATATATATATATGCATTTAATTTATATTATATTTATTTATATAAAAAAACAAGCATTGAGGATTATCTGAATAAATAAATTTAGTTTGGTTTTTCTTAAAGATTTGTCATCGAACAAAAATGTTCTGACAAATGTTCCGAATTCGTCTGGAGATTTCTTAGATCACAATTAATGAAATAAAATATAAAAGTGTATATAACACCCTAATACTGCTGAGCACAAATTATAAGACGAAATGATTTAAACTTGCATTGCTTATTGAAAATTACACTAAAACTACTTTATTGTATAACATCTTACATCAGAATATATTAGGTTGTTGCAAAAATAATGTCTTTTTCTCACATATTTTACTATGTGAGAAAACGACATTATTTTTGCACCAACCTAATTAGAGTAATGGGTAGCAACACACAACTTTGTATAAATACATGTAACCCTAAACAACATATAGTTTTGTACTACTTGCACCTCTGAAGATGATCTTCGAAGAAAATCGAAAGTACTTGGGAAGTAAAGATAAAAGAAATTTAAACAGATATAGCACATTTCTCTCATCCTTTAATATCAATACACGAAAAGTTATTCGTGAGTATGAACGGATTTTGTAACAAATTAGCAGACATTAGCTTATATTGTTCTTCAGATTCTTTTTCTTTATTTCTGTGAATTACCATAAAATTCTTGGGAAATGATAATAGAGTGATTTCCCGTTGCATTCTGCACTGTGTTTACATTTACTTCAGATCGTTTGGTTGACAGCAAGGAAATAGAGCTCTGTCTACCCTACGATTATTAAATCGTGATGTATCTGGCGAAGAATTGATGAATACATGTCTTTCCTGAAAGCAACTAAATAGACTAGGCGGGAATTAATAATCGGGTCACTAATTTGACTGTTCGCGCCGATAGCTATTGCGCTGCCCTCGCATCTTCAGTTTCTGTATGGCATACCGAACTCAGAAAAAAAAAAATTCGAAATCCTGAAAGATGTCTGGTCCCAAATGCTTCGAATAAGAGAGCTGCTATTGAATAACCATTGTCTTTTGTATTTGTATCCATTTTCTGTAGTTCAGTTCAGTAAATATAAAATTAAGGTCAACTCTTTTGTTTCTTTCTTTCTTGCCGTGAGTTGACTGGCTACGAATACATCGAACACTGATTGTCGACAGCGACGACGACGCCGTCACAGACTCCGTGAAAGCAATGAGCCAATCAAAATCAAGTATAATCGTCACAAATACAATAAACTCTCGCTACAGCTTCAAATGCCGATAAAATATCAATAAAAATCCTCTGGCTGTTCTTTTAGTTTGCGATCTCGTCTCGTAGTCCGCGTGATGCTCAACACAATGAAGGCCTGTGGCGAGATATTTTTATTCTCGGCAACGGTAATCTCGTGAGATTTTGCGCGAAAATGAAAACGGTTAGAACCCGACGACAATGTTGGTTTCTAAGTTTCAACGTCCTGAAGGCAATACCGAAATTCCTCTGTTTTGTTTAACATCTTTATTTTTTGCACTGACTTATTACGTGCAATGATTACACACATAAACATATTTGAATTACTCTTCAATTTAAGAAATATAAGGGAACAAACACTCGTGTGCGCTCATACAAATATATACATACATATGTGTGTGTGTGTGTCTGTGTGTGTGTGTGTGTGTGTATATGTATGTATGCATTTTAAAGAAAAACAGACCACTTTAAGGTTCTATTATAATAATTTATTTCACCAGAGCCCCTTTAAAGGACGCTGGTCATCAGATAACACTTACAAAAAGTGAAACGAAATGAAAATTCACACTTGTTATCTGATGATCCAGAATCCTCCTTGGGACTACTCATACAGATTACCAAGTTTTTCATAACTTATATATATATATATATATATATATATATATATATATATATATATATTGCAATAAACACCATCACTTTACAAGGCACCAGAAGTGTTGAAACAAAATGGCTATAATTGTTGCGATGTTATAATATGCTTATCAGGAAACTGGCTCCATTTTTACGTAGTCTACAGTTAATTTTTGCCGGAGCCTACGGGCTCGGATTCTCCACTTTAAACTCGGCCTTGTGCCACATCTTGATGCGTGGGGCATCGGGTAAATAATTATAACATGCTTATAATATATTTTTTTGACTAAATATTATTTGCTATATTTTGTGTTGAGCAATTTTGTAAAAATAGTGGTTTTGGTTATCGGAATTTTATTCTATCTATATCAACTCTGTATTCGTGTATATATATATATATATATATATATATATATATATATATATATATATATATATATATATATATATATATATATATATATATTTGTGTATGTGTGAGGGAGAGAGAGAGAGAATATTACATAATTTATCGAACAGAATGCAAAAAGCACTGCACGGCCGTTTCGCAGTGCGCATTCACTACCGATAATCGAACCCGGACCGTTACGATCGTACCTGCGGACCTCGGTGACGAAGAGGAAACTAACTAGACTTAATATAGTGCTGCTGCTCCTAATTCTGGTGGTGATACTCGTCCAAGTATGCATAATCTATCGTAACCGGTCGCAAGAACGACGTGTTCTTTCACCAAGCTGCTCCTTCGAGAGCATTGAACCTGGATCATGCATATGTTTTGGAAGATTTGAACAAATTCACATAATAATTCGTCGCGTCTAGAACAAGAAACCTCAACAGAATGCAGAAAATACTGGACAGCCGTTTCGGCCGTTCAACAGCAGTGCGCCTCCACTACCGAGAATCAAACCCAGATCGTTCCAATACAACGCAAGCATCACACCACTGCGCCATATCCGGCCTTCTTCGGGTTTTTGAATTTCGATTATCCTCAAGGACACATGGCCCAGTGGATAAAAAAAAGTTGTTGGATCCAGTAACCCAAAGAGGTGAACAAAAACTTGGCAATAAAGGGAGGTAACATCCGGAAGAAGCAATGGCACGTGGAAGTAGAATAATATTTCCTGGTGGACGAAATAAAGGGTTCTGTTCGAAATTCTAATACACCTGAAGAAGCCTGGGGCGTACAACGGTCGAAATGTCGTGAATATGGCAATAAAGATGAGGACAACAGTCTGAACAATGTAAATAGTGTAAATAGTTACAATACCTCATCTCAGAAATATAGACTGTGAATATGGCAATAAAGATGAGGACAACAGTCCAAACAATGTAAATAGTGTAAATAGTTACAATACCTCATCTCAGAAATATAGACTGTGAATATGGCAATAAAGATGAGGACAACAGCCTAATGTAAATAGTGTAAATAAACTTAGTATCTTATTTTGAAACCAAAATATCTAAACTCTGATTATCAATGCTAATAAACTACTCAAGTATGAAACATTATTGCTTACCTTAAACTTAAGCAGTAGCATGCAGAAAGGTGTGGCAAAGGGCGCGACGGCCCCGGGTATCCATATCGGTTAGCGAGTCCAATGAAAGAGTAAAATAAAAATATAGTTGATATTTAATTTTAATAAATTGTTTATTTCCTGTTTTTACATATTTAAAATGTGTTACTTTCTCACATTTCTCATTACTAGGCCTTGACTGCATGCCCCTTAGACTCAAGGAGTTAACCTCGGTCATCAACAAACTTCGCTAAGCCTCTACACGTTACTGGACAATAGATAGTGCTACTGTTCCTCACAGATGGAAATCTCT
Organism: Acanthosepion lycidas; assembly: GCA_963932145.1. NCBI lineage: Eukaryota > Metazoa > Mollusca > Cephalopoda > Sepiida > Sepiidae > Acanthosepion > Acanthosepion lycidas. Next base: position 16,218,766 of record OZ010596.1, on the reverse strand, counting down.
GATTTCCTTCTTAATCTTAACGTATTTTTTTACTAAATTTTAACTGATAAAAGGATTAAGAGCGGTTTATGAGTTATAGTTCAAAAAGTGAGAATGATGGTTTGGTTTTGTTTGCTTTGCTTTGCTTTGTTTTACGGCATATCAAACTCAATAGGTTATTTAATGCCCACAAATTTTTATTGGTGGTAATATTATGGTTTGTCAAAAATCTATTTCTGGAAATATTTTTTTTTCCCTCAAAACTGTATTGCTGGTAATATTTTTTTCCAAAAATATATTGTTGGTAATATTTGTTTTCAAAAATGTATTGCTGACAATAATTTTTTTACAAAGTATTTCTGATATTAATACCTATTTTTACACTTTCATAGTGTTTTGACCTCAGTTTCGGGGTTAATCATTTGTCCATAGCTGGGACCGTAACAGGTGCTACCACAAGAGATGGTTCCACGCTCCTCAAAAGCTCCTGATCAGCGGCCTTGCTGTTGAACATAGTTTATCGTCTTACTCAGGACGCGAATGTAGTTTATCGCCATACCCAGGATGCCAACAACGTAGGATGTGCTTGATATGAAACGAAGAGGTGGTAGTAAGTGGAGACTACGAGGATCATAGGGAAACTTAACGATTTATCAGTGCATTATTCAATGCACAGATCAATTGTTAGGTTTCCTATAACCTTATTAGGCTATGATTTTTTCAAATCGTGATTGAAGTTTTAATCCACGGAGAAGTCTTGTCATCAAAATAGCAGTTCTATGAAAAAACTGTTTGAATTACATTTTCTTCTGAAAATATTGCCCTCTTGATTAATTTCCTGTTGTTCTCGTTCCTTCATAATGTTTCTTGTTTTTTTGGGGGTTTTTTTTTGGGGGGGGGGTCTTATTCTTTCACACTCAGTAGCCTCTTGTGTCTTATTGGCTTTACTGCCTTGCTTGGGGTGAAATGATTAAAGAACAAAAAACAAAAAAGAAACCAGAAAAATGTTTCGATTCCGTGGAAGGGACAAGGCATTTTCAAACGGTAAAAGACTGAATCGATGAGACTAAAGAATGCTGTTTGTCTGAATATTTGCCATGGAAAATGTGAGGGAGTCGAGATAGCCTTGCAATTTTGTGTCTCTTTGGGAACGAGGTTAAAAGCGAAAAATGAGTCACCCATCCTGTAAGGCTGTGTAACTGTGTTTGCAGTTTGCAGTCAAAAGAAACATTACATATATTTTCATAAATGAATAAATCGAAGGTTTTCCAACTGCAAAAGATCCCGTACTCAAAAAAAAAAAAAAACAGGAGCTAAAACGCCCGGCATCCAAATCATCCGATTCCAATGAAATACTTCCATATCCCAGTTGTTTCAAGAATGGAACTGATTCTGATAACTCCCTTCAAATAAAAACTAGGGATCCATCCTATAAACAGCACCTTCCCATTGGACAAATAATCATAGGGGAATGAGAGAAGAACAGGGTATTTTTGAAGAATAAACTTAAAACGTGATCTAGGCTTACGGGTAAGCGTAAGAATTCCTCAATTTAAATCGACAGTTTTCCATCCCATTCTGTCATTGTGAGTTTTTTTTTTTTTTCATTACTTCACCCCAAGCAAGCCACTAGGACGCAAGAGCTTACTGCGTGATGGAGAATATGAGATAAAAACTACTATTAAGGAGAGAGAACAAGTGCAAGAATTAAGAAAACAGAAGATAACGATTGACATTGCATTTAAATTTTTGAAGATCAAACTTGACTGGGAGGCAAGAAGATGGAAGAGAGTTCCACGAGCGAAAATTGAGCGAGAAAAATAGAAAAGTAGTTAGGAAGACAGTAGATAACGATTGACATTGCATTTAAATTTTTGAAGTTCAAAGTTGACAGGAAAGCAAGAATCCGGAGAGAGTCGCACAAATGAGAAGTGCAATAGAAGAAACTCTTACCATAGAACTTACGGTTACGACTGTAAAATGATGAGACTTTATCGCCAATCTAATACTTCGCTTTAATTTATAATGTTTAGATAACACAGAGGAAAGTTCATCAGATCAATTATCATGAAAGTATTTAAAGAAAAGGCAGAGGGAAGATGAGTTAAGGCGGTGGGAAAGGGACTGAAGCCTAGATGCCAGGTCAGGATTAATAAGATTGCAGGTTTTTCTTTGTATTCTATCAAGAGTTTCCAAATATATAGCAGAGGCACCAGACCAGATGTACCAGCAATATTCAAAGCAATATATATATATATATATATATATATATATATATATATATATAACATTGAAGGCAACACCCGGAGTCGACAGCCTGTTTTATGCTAGACGCAATCGTCAGGCTATGATCATTGCCTTTAACATGAAACAGACTGTCGCCTCTGTGTGCTGATTCCAATGCCCACTTTTATATTTACATACGCTCAATCCCTAAATTGAGCACATTCACCCATAAATATAGCATACCTTAAAACCATATTATATCTCTCACACATATATATATATATATATATATATATATATATATATTGTCATCCACAGACAGACTGATTCGCTGAATCACAGCTCATTGGTGTGGTTAGACATCCGACGATTGCTTCAAGCTGAGATCGAAACCCGACTGATCCGGCAACATTGGCGCACTATTGAAAGAAAGGCGAATTTTTATGTACTTATTCTGTGACTCACGCCAATGAGCTTGTAATATTAGTAGTATTAGTCACTGTTTACAAATGTGCACTTATCTCCCAAGAGTGCACAACCGAAATTAGGTTTTTCGGGTGCGGCTATATATATATATATATATATATATATATATATATATATATATATATATATATGCATATGCATGTTTCATTAAAAACGACAGACAAGGTACTACAGTTAAGCATTTTTCTTAATTTTTCAGCACACACTCAATTAAGCTGAAAAATCGAATCATCTTTGATAATGGCTAAAGGTATAGCCGAAAGCGCTCGGAACTATAAAAAATTTGGACAGTTTTTACATAATTTTTACATATATATCTCTATATATATATGTGTGTGTGTGTGTGTGTGTATGCATATATATATATGAGTGTGTGTATATATATGTGTGTATATATATGTGTTTATATATATATATATATATATATATATATATATATACCACGAGAATTCACCATGACAGTTTTTATTATTCACTATATGAATACTATTTCCTTCCTACTACGTGACATCACGACTCTCCACATTTACCTTTGACTTTTCAAAAAGCTCTAAAGAAGGCGTTACTATTAATTTAGAAAAGATATAGCTATTCCTTTTTTTCAATTTCTCATTTTTTTTCTGCTAGATTCATTGCTGTCCAAGGCACGAGAGGCCAACCAGCTCTCCGATTGAACCCATATCTGTTGGTAGAAGATATGAAGTTGTGCAGTTTCCTACTGCATTTATACTAAGTGAAGATAAGATTTCTCATTAGAAATCCTAACGCGGCTCGTCTACTTTCCTTGTTCATAGCTTTCTGCATATACATTGTCGCTATTTATTTATTTACTCGCTAGATAGAGTAATTCGCTGATCGCGTGTAAGGATCAATTCTGAACTGATAGCGCGATACGAAACGAACATTTTGTTGGCTTCTATGATTGGTTAATATTCCGGTTCCATGAAAATATAAGACAAATTCTGGAACTCATGTCAGCCATTCTTCTGTCTGAAGATTGGATAAAAACGTTTCTGACGGAATGTAAAGCTTAAATATAAGATTCAGATGAATGGAATGAATCATGGTGGGAATCATTTTCGTGTTGATCTTATAAGACATAATTCGATCATTAATGGGTCACGAGCTGTGAAGGATGCTTTATCTTGTATACAAATGCCCATGCAAAAATACAATGCATAACAAAGAATTGTTTTATATATATATATATATATATATATATATATATATATATATATATATATATATATATATATATATATATTAAAAACGACAGACAAGGTACAATAGTTAAAAGCTTTTTATTTAATTTTTCTTGTGTTCGAACAAGAGCTTTCTTTTCTGGACAAAGAGTGTCCATATATATATATATATATATATATATATATATATATATATAGATAGATAGATAGATAGATAGATAGATAGATAGATAGATAGATAGATAGATGCACCTAGTGAGCCAGACAAACCTACCTAGGTTTCACCTAAACGGATCGTCGGCTCTCCCTGACGATCCGTTTAGGTGAAACCTAGGTAGGTTTGTCTGGCTCACTAGGTGTATCTAGGTATGCTCTACGGTTGTATTGAGCTCTTTTGTTAGTTAGTTGTTTACTCATATCGGTTTTTTTTTCTTAGGGCTTCAAACCTGCATCTGTGCGATTTTTTTCGACAGACTTTCATGTTGGTAGCTCTTCTTTTTTTTAAAACCTTTTTTTCCCTCGAGATTGATTTGATTATTTGCAAATCAAAACTTCGAGGGTTTTTCGAAATGAGTATAGTTATCTATATTTGTATACATATATATATATATATATATATATATATATATATATATATATATATATATATATATATATATATACTGGGAAATGGATTAAACCTGACATATTTTCAATTTATTTCTTTGAACGTTATATTTAATGTAATATAAAGATTATAGCAGCGGGCTTTGGATGATCAGGATGTGTTACGTCTTATTTGGCCGAGAGATCAAGGCACGTCAGATCTAATGAACGTTTCCCCTATGGTTTCCCCTGCCGATATTCGTATATTTTTTTTCTCTAATATTTAGGCCGGTAGACGCAAATAAATAAATATGCTGATTAATAATTAAACATGACATCTACTTAAATATGAGTATCCATTAAAATTAACGTTTAATTAAATAAATACACATGTGTGTGTGTATTTATTTAATTAAACGTTAATGTCTGAATGATTGGATTTCTCTGTATCCTTGGATACAAAAAATTATGAATTGTATGTGCGTTTAAAACTCAGTAAATTTAAAAATGTTATTCGAAAATTCGCTTGAAGAACTAATGCTTTTAATCTAATTATATAATTAAATTTGAAGCTTTTCGCTTCGGTTTTTGAAACATGGTTATTACTGTGCAGCGAAGAAACCATATTTTAAATCTAATTTATAATATTTATGCTCTTTAAATTTACATTGAGCACTGTTTTGTTAAATAAAAATGAAAAATACCAATAAGAACACCGGATTAAATATCTTACCGTTCTTTCTTTTTATTACATATATATATATATATATATATATATATATATATATATATATATATATATTCATTTAAAAATTATGCCATAAATAGGTTATAAAATCGCTACAAAAATAGCCATTTTGTTTCAACACCTATGGTGTCAAGTGACGATGTTGAATGTAGATTGTAGAATAAAGGTTTTAAAAGATTCAAATTAATTAACCACCCCTCGTAAGGGGAAACGCTGTTACATGAGCTGAAATGACCAATCAAAATATAAGTATACGGGAATTCAAAAAACTTGACAACGAAGTAAGGTTATAATAACTATTAAATGCTTTAAATTTAGGCTTATACTAAAATAGAATTTATTCTAACTAATAAGTATTTAATTGTACGATAAAATTTGAAATTAAAATTAAAAACGACCCATTTCAAAAATGTAAATTAAATCTATACTGAGTTTAAAATTTTAAAATTATTGAGGAAAAAAATACATATGTTATTCTATTCATTGTGTTTCTATTGAAATTACGTTGTAATTATCGTTAAGATCGACTGCCCTTAACTTAATGACAACATGGATACAAGTGTAAGCATGGGATTATGACATCTTTCGAAAGACAATACAAACATATATAGTATAGGATTGGTGCATAACCCAAAAATGCTGTTCTTAAAAGAGTGCTCAATACAGAGTAAACTAGATATACTTTATTCGAAAATTATAACATTAATATGTTATAAAATCACTACAAATGAGAATTCAAAAAACTTGATAACGAACATTGATTATAATTATTAATGTCTTAATGTTAGGGTTAGACTAAAATAGAAATCATTCTAATTAATATTTAATACCATCATTTGATAAGACACCAGAAGGTTTGAATCAAAATGACTATTTTTATAGTGATTTCATAACATATTTATGTTACAATTTTCGAATAAATTATATATATATATATATATATATATATATATATATATATATATATATATATATATATAGTATAGATATAATAGATTATATATATATATATATATATATATATATATATATATATATATATATAGATATATATATATATATATTGGATATATATTAGTTGGATTGATGTGAGTTTGAGTCACAAACTCACATCAATACAACTAAATGTGTTAGCTCTATCTCTGATATTGAACGCTTTCCAATAAGTACCGAGCATATAATATATAAATAATTATATATATATATATATTTATGCTCTGTAAATTTACATTTAAATTTAAATAATTATATATATATATATTTATGCTCTGTAAATTTACATAATATTTATGCTCTGTAAATTTACATTGAGCACTATTTTGTAAAAAAAAAAAATTAAAATATCTATAAGAACACCGGATTATATATCTTACTATTCTTTCTTTTTATTAATATACATATATATATATATATATATATATATATATATATATATATATATATATATATATATATATATATATATATATATATATATATATATATACATATATATATATATTTTTACATACACACACTTTTCACACACACATATATATATATTTATATACGCACACTTCTCACACACACATGTACACACACACACACACATATATATATATATATATATATATATATATATATATATATATATATATATATATATATATGATGTATTTTGTCAGTAACACGTGCCTGAATTATTTTCGTAGAAACAGTGGTCAGGACAAGTGAGACCAATGAACTTATCGGTCCGCATCAAAAACATCATCGAGTCGGCTGCACATGGTTTATCAAGTGGGAGCCTAAAAAAAAAAAGAAACCTCCTTTAATCTCAGGTCAATATTTGAATATTGATAGCCACCTTTGAAATAAAAGACACTGACCTTGGCGAAGCAGTCATTTTCATCGTCGATGAAAGCGAAACAACTTCAAGGATGAAAAGTTAAAAAACAGTCTTACTCTTGTAGAGAACAGACTTGATCTCCGGAGAATAGCTGTCAATGTATTTTTTCCTTACTTTTCTACAACTGACAATCTCTTTCTTCTTGATTTTCGACGCATTTATAACCTAAAATCATGAACAATACATTTACATGTTACAAACAATAGGCGTTCCTCAGGGCTCTATACCCGGACCTACTGACGTCATCAGCTCAACTTGGTGTCTATGTTAATGACACAACTATTTACTTCTTAATAGTAAAACTGATCCGTTTGATAAGGTCAAATTGGCACTTGATCTAAAAAGTGATCTATATTATGTTGTTAACTGGGCAAGAAATGGCTTCTTAATTTTAACACCTCCAAAATGAAGCATCTATTTTAATCGCCTGCGATAAATCTTTTTACCTTCCATCATAATGGCTGATGGTAACCTCCAGTAGAGTGACTCGGTGAGCCTTCTCGGACTAACGTTTTACGCTTACATAAAATGAAAATATTATATTAAATCAGTTTCTAGATCTATAACTAGGAAAGTTGCGTCGTACTAGAAAATTTTACATATTTATAAGTCTACCATTCGTCCTTCTTTAAAAATTTTTGCCACATATGATATGCTGCTCCTTCTATATATTTAGAGATTCTTGATAAATTCCAGAGACGTATCTGCAGTATTACTTGTCATGAGCTGGCATCTCGTTTTCAGTCACTTCTCCTCCGCCGTAACGTAGCTTCTCTCTGACGTTTCTATAATTATTTTCATGGTAATTGTTCGAATTAACTTTTATCTCTGGTAACTAAATTTTATGCATTTAAGCATAGTACGGCAAGGTCTCATTATTTTACAGTTGAAATGGTTAGATATAACCGTAAGTTCTATGCTAAGAGTTTCTTCTTCCAAACTGCGAAAATCTCTTCCGGTTTCTTGGTTCCGAATGTGATCTTCAAATATTTAAATGCAACATCAATCATCATCACCGTCTGTCTTCTTAGTTCTTCTTCTTTTATTTTTCTCTCTCTTTAATAGCGTTTTTTTAGTTTTTTAGTTTTTTTATTCTCTAGTAGTCAGTAACCCTTGTGTCTTCTTGGCTTTATTGCAGGTTTGGGGTACAACAATAAAAAAATATCTTTATTATGCCAGTGACTGTTCTATTAATAGCTTACCACTGACAATCCGTTTCTTCCTGATTTTCGATGCATTTATATTCTAAATTCATGAACAATACATTTATATATTAGAAGGCTTCATTATGTTAGTGACTGTTCCATTAATTTCTTTCCAATGTCAATCATTTTCTTTTCGTAATTTGTGATAAAAATCATCGATGATAAGATGGAGTAAAACTAAAAATAAATAATAATCTACAGAACGATTCAACCTAAACATACTGCCCTCTTGATTAACCTATTTTGGTTCTCGTTCCTTAATAATGTTTCTCTTTTTATTTTATTTTTCTTTCACACTCAGTAACCTCTTGTGCTTTAAAGGCTTTACTGTCTTGCTTGGGTTGAAATGAAAAAAAAAAAACCCAGAATAAAAAGATGTTTCGATTCCGTGGAAGGAACATGGCATTTCGAAACTGTAAAAGAGTGAATTGATGAGACTAAAGAATGGGGTTCGTCTAAATATTTGCCAGGGAAACAGCGAGAAAGTCGAGATAGGCTTGTAACTTTGTGTCTATGGAGACGAGTTTGGAAAGCGAAAAATGAGTCTCCCATCCCGGAAGACTGCGTAACTGTGTTTGAAGTTTGCTATCAAAAGCCACATTACATATACTTGTGCTAAAAGAAATACATTATAAAAAGCTTGATGCTGCCAAACAAATGATCTTCGCACGATGCGGGCAGACATTATGGATGTTGGTCTGCCTGAGTGAGCACCGGTGATTTTAACTGTGTGCAATCTGTGTACACGTCTTTTTCTGGTGTTTATTTAGGGGTATGCATCGAGGTCAATGCAATTGTTAATTCGTGTTGATTGAATTTAACGCGCAGTTCTGCTTGGTTATAAGTGATAGGGCAGAAAGGATTGAGTTGTTTGCAACTGTAAATGGAAGATAGAACAGGATTTCGTAAGTTGGGTAAAGAGAAAAAGGAAATATAATACTTCCTGAGAAAGGATTGGATGGAATGAAAAGAAAGAAAGAGCGAAGGAAAGAAATAAAAAATTGAAAGAAATAAAGGAAGAAAGCAGAAAGAAAGAAGGAAGAAAATAAAAATCAATTGGAAAAAAATGAAAGAGAGAAAAAGAAAAATCAGTTCAAAGAAAGAAAGTAAAAAGAAAAACTGAATGAAATAAACAACTAAAGAAGAAAGAAAGAAAAATCCCTTAGAAGAAAGAAAGTGGAATTAACTGGAAAGAAATAAAGGAAAACAAACTAAACTGATTAGAAATAAAGGAAGAAAGAATGAAATAAAGGAAGAAAAATCAATTGAAACAAAGAAAGAAACAAACAAAAATCAATTAGAAGAAAAAGAGAAAGCAGAATTGACTGGAAATAAAAGAAAGGAAGAAAGAAAGAAAGGAAGAAAGAAAGAAAGGAAGAAAGAAAGAAAGATGAAAATCAATTAGAAAAAAAGAAGAAAGAAAAATCAATTAGAAAAAAGAATTGATTGGAAAGAAAGGAAGCAGAATGAATTAAGTGGAAAGAAAGAAACATAGAAAGAAAGAAAGAAAGAAAGAAAAAAAGGAAGGAAGGAAGGTAGGAAGGAAGGAGGGAAGGAAGGAAGGACGTTATTTAAATATAAATACACGAATTGAGACGTCGCTTTTCCCATTCCTGGTTTTGGTAGTAAAAAAATCACCTGTGTTTGAGTTGCCCAACACTCATATTCCAGCCATGACAGAGTTTAAACGCGTTTGTGCGACCTTCTGGGTATTAAACCATCTACGGACAGAATATCGCTAGACTCTCGCTGCTCGACCACTATTTCCATGGCAGATGTTCGCTCGTATGATATTCTGTATCTTACGAGAGATTCTATCTATCTATCTATCTATCTATCTATCTATCTATCTATCTATCTATCTATCTATCTATCTATCTATCTATCTCCCCTCCACATACACACACACACACACACTCTCTCTTTATCTCTCTCTCTCTCTCAGACGATATATGAGTTTCTGTATCTTTAGAAATAAGATCCTATCTATCTATCTATCTATCTATCTATCTCCCCTCCTCACTATCTATCTCTCTCTTTAGAAATAAAACGACTCTATCTATCTTTCAATATATCTCAGTAGATATACAGTGTGGGCCGTGGAAGAAATATTTGTACATCATGAATTTCTCTATTTACGTTCAATTTTATAAAAAAATTCGATACAATATTTGTATACCATGTCATAATGCTGCAATATGCAAAAAAAATCACCAAAAATTGTATATTAATTAAATTATATGAAATTAAAAGAAGATGGAGGCGAAAAAAATACTCATACAACATTATAATACATATTTAATACTTTGTAGCATATCCCTTCCGCAATTCAACAGCAATCAGTCTCTTTCTATAGCTTTTAATCAACGATTTGCAAATTTAAGTTGGTATTTTACTCCATTCTATTTTGCATATTCTCTTTAGACCCAGGATATTTTTTGGGAGCTCTTTTATTAATTTGAATTTTTAATAAACGCCTCAAATTCTCTCTTGGATTCATGTCTGCAGACTGTGGTGACCATTCGAGTGCACGGTCATTGTTTTCAATAAGCCATTTTGTTTGTAGATTTAGCCTTTCAGGTTCATTATATTGTTGCAAATCTCATTCATTTTGGAGTCCAAGCTTCACTACTGACCCAAACAAATTAGAGTCCAAAATATCTTGGTATATTTTTGAATTCATTCTACCATCTATTATCTCTAAATTATTCGTTACATTAGCAGAAAAATATCCCCTAAACCATTATATTGCCAACACCAAATTTCACCGTTGGGATTCTGATCTTCAGTGCAAAGTCTTTTCACCAAACGTGAATCCTTGAAATTACGACAAATTAATCCAGATTTATTCCTATGCATGGAAACAAGCTTTATCCCTATGTTTCTTCGATAGTAGTGAAATTTTTCTTGGAGAACGCAGTCTTGGTTTATTTCTACGAAATTCATTGCTTATTGTTCGCTTCGTATAATAATAACTCCTGATGTTTTAATTCTTCGTGTATTTCTCTCCGATGAATCATTGGATTTTCTTGAATTTTGCGCTGAATTCTTCTCATTCCTCTGGAAGAAATCTTGCATGGTACACCAGATCTCAATTTATTCTCAATAGTTTTCACCTTTTTATACTTAACAATAACGAAACTACTTGTAGTAAGTGGTATATTCAGGATATTTGCTATTTTCCTATAGCATTTGCCTTCCTTCCACTGTTTGATGATCAACGCTTTTTGCGAATTTGTTAGTTCCTTTCCTTTTCCTTTGATGATAAGTGTTGTGTACGTAAATAACCTTATATAAGAAATGACTTACGGAATGTTCTAGATTGTTCCGGTAATAAGATATTTGGAAGAATCTGTTAAAATTTTACAAAGAATTATGTAAATAAAGGTAATTTAAGCCTCTGGATATTAAAGACATATTTTGTACGAATATTTTTATCGCCTCAAAAATTAATAAATAACACATAATTTCATTTATAACAAAGTTTTTTTGTTTTTTGCATATTGCAATGGTGTAAAAATATTGTATGGATTTTATGTTTTTTATAACTGTGTTAATTAAAGAAATTCATGGTGAGAATAGATAGATATAATCTCTCTTAAAATACAGAATACATATATATGTGAATGTGTCCTCCACTCACGCTATGATATATATATATATACACTATGAGATTCTGTATCTTTAGGAAAAATCGAATCTATCTATCTTCCGTAACCCTTTTTTCTATTTCTTTCTATCTTAATCCATCTTCCATAACCCTCTCTCTCTCTCTCAATCTATCTTCCATAAACATTTCTCTATCTCTCTCTCTCTCTCTCTCTCTCGGTCTATCTCTCTCTATATATATTTTTTCATCCACAGACAGAGTTCATCAGTTTGGTTAGACATCCGATTGCCTCAAGTCGGGATCGAAACCCGACTGATTTGGTATCAGTCGGAGATTCTACCACTGAGGCATTGGCCTGCGATAGGGACGAAAATAAGTTTAAACGTATTTATTTTTAAGATAAACACGCCAGTGACTGGGGAACTCAATTCGTCTTAACGAAGAGTCTTGCATCAGCAGCAGTAATTGTCACTGTTTACAAATTCACTTTTCTCCCCCAAGAGCACAACCGAAATATTTTTTGAAGAGCATGTATAGATTGTCATCCACAGACATGCCGCTAATTGCCATATAAATATTTTTCCTTTACCGTCACGTGATCTATTTCAGGATGAGGTCAACTGTGCTGGCTATCCGTGTTCAAACCCAAGTATCGGCAGACACTTTATTCTTATATGACAATATGTATGTATATATGTATGTATATATGTATGTATCGTATAAGATTGTGTACGTTAAGAGAGAATATCATATCCAGTGTCAGAATTTCAAACAAAGACAGAAAGGCAAAAAGAAAAAGATAAAAGCAAACTGGGAGAAAAGAAAGAAATTATGTCAACAAAGATAAACGTAAGTGAAAGGCGAATGAAAATAAAGAAGAAATAGGAAAGAAAAGAATGAAAGAAAAAAAAAAACAAGAGAATGATAAAGAAAGAAAGAAAGAAAGAAAGAAAGAAAGAAAGAATACATATTTTTTCTCTCTATTTTTTTCTTTTTTTTTTTCCTTTACCAGACACTAAAAGAGCACATACAAAGAACATTTCAAAAGAATAAGAACTAATCTTAAAGTGGGGGGTTAAATTAAAAAAAACAAACAAACCTTTCAATCACATTTACACCGAAAATCTGCAAACAATCATAAAGTCATATCGTGGCATTTTGAAAACTCCAAATAACTGTGCGTTGAAGTTTAACATAATAATAATAATAATAATAATAATAATAATAATAATAATAATAATAATAAATAAAATTAAATTAAATGAATTCTAAAACGAATTGAAAAGACAACACACATTGGAAAGCGTCGACTGAATGTGTCATGTGGTTTCCGAAATCGAAAAGAAGGGAAAACTGAAATGATATTCACAAAAGGACATCCGGGAAACAAAAAACAAAACCTGTGTTTCTTTGGTGTCGGCGAGAAAATTTGAGAGAGAATGTCGTGAAAAATCTCGCGAGAATTTTTCAATCTCATGGAAAGAGATTTCAAAAATGGAGACAAGGTAAAGATGTCGGCCAATAACTGAAATTGGATAGCGCAGATAAAATAGGATTATTCTTTTTGCAATCTTTAAGTAAATTCTGAAGAATAATGGAATCTGTGAAGAAAAAAGTGGGGGGGGCAGAAGGAAACGGTCAGAGGAAGGTTGGTGCGTAAGAAAGGAATGTCGGTAAGAAAAATCTGGATAAACGCGAAGAAGGACAAATTGAAGTTGTGCAAATAAATGTAATAAATGAAATGTTGATTGAAATAAAAAGAAGGAAATCAGGAAGGAATGAAAAAGTCTTGAATGGAAAAAAAGCCTGAGATTGGGAAGAAAAAAAAATGAAGGAAAGAAAAAGCGAAAGAAATGTGGAGAGAAAAAAATGGTGTATGAACAATAGGAAAAAATGTAGGAAGTATGGAAAGAAAAAGAAACGGAGACGAAATGTGAGAAAGGCTTGGAAAGAGAAAGGGATGGAATGAAACGAAGAAAAAGAAGTAAAAATATAAAGGAGAAAATAAAGGAAAGAGAGAGAAAGAAAAAGAAGGAAAGAAATATATATATATATATATATATATATATATATATATTAAGAAATGGAAAGGAAGGAAGGTTAATGAAGAGAAATATAAGAAAAATGAAAATAAAGAAAGGAATAAAAAAAGGAAAAGTGAAGGAAAAAAGAAGGGATAAAGAAGGAAGCGAAAAGGAACTATACTATTAGGTTGGTGCAAAAATAATGACGTAATAATGTCGTTTTTTGACGTATTTTTAACGTCAAAAAACGACATTATTACGTCATTATTTTTGCACCAACCTAATATAAGAAATTCAAAAAGAAAGAAAGAACTTTAAGTAGAAAGAAAGAGACAGAAAGAGGGAGAAGGTAGACAAAAAAGAAAGAAAGAAATGAAGAACGGACAGTACACAGGATGAACGAAATGGATGAAAACAGAAGTAAAGAATAGAGGAAGGGCTGATGGAAGGAAGATACCAATTTGAAAAAGATAAAGATTTAAGAAGAAAATCGACAAAAACGAATTAAAACAAAAGAGGAAAGAAAAAAATGAATAAAAAAAATAGATGAATAAAAATATCATCGTAAAAGAATAAAAGTAAGTCGAAAAAATAATACATATATTAGTAAGAAATATATTAGAAAGAAAGAAAGAGAATTTGAAAGTACCATAGAGAATTGGTTAGAAATATATATTTGCAAACCATTACTTTTTTACTACGTTTGATATTCGCTTGATGCCTCAGAACTGTGACCTTGTACCAGAATAAATTATGCCTAATAAATAACTTCCACGTCATCAAAAGCATTCAGAAAGTGAAAGAGAAAAAAATAAAGATATTTCAGACAATGAAAGACTGTTCGATTCGAAACGTAACGAAATCAATGAATTCGGTTGATTATGATAGATTTTAGACGTCATCGATAAAGAGGTGGTAATGGATAATGACTTGTACCTTCAACGATTCACTGTCAAATCGAATATAACTTTTTTCTTTCAACTGAGGATTCGGTTTATCCCTACAGAGAATGATAGAACTTGAAAGATATCATCATTAGAAAATAAATAATTTATTAAAAATAGATTTCCACACAAATGTATTTACCCATCTTTCTTCCTCGTTCTCTTATTCTACATCTCAACACACACACACACACGCACGAATCAGCCAAATCTAGTGTATTGTTTTTACAAACGTAAGCAAACGCCAAGCAGCCAAAGTGCTCTATTTATTTTACTGAAGAGCTTCGCATTTACGCAGGTGACTGTTGTTTTTAGAATTAGAATTGTCGTTCAACAGTGCTCAGTTGAATATATATTTTCAAGAGCTAAATTATGTTATTTACAGACAGTACTGTTTCGCTGTGATGGGTAAAAATCCGTGGGTAAGTAATCCAAGTAGATGCTAATAATATAAAATATTAAAATTGATCCCAAATAAAAAAGAGCTCAATATATTTATTTTAGGGTATATAAATGAATTACATAAAAACGAAACTCCATTACACCATTAAGATGGACATTACTTTTTCTTAACATATATGTTTACAATTTCCTATGTAAGTTTTCCCTTTTGAACAAGAGTTGTTATATTAAATATAGGTCATTGTTAATCTTCAACTGTTTTTAATTTCTGTCTAGACCTGTGTATGCCATGATTTACTGTCCATCCTGTTCTAACTACCATAGTTTTCATTTTGTCGCCCCTATCGCTCTTTTAATGCCATTTCCCTTATTTGGTGTTTGTTCCTCTTCTTTCTTCTTTATTTTCTTTATTTTCTTCTTTCTTTCCTTCGTTATTTAGTTCTCATTTAATAAAAAAAAAAACAGTTAAATTCATTTTTTAACAAATGTTTTTTCATTGACAAGCCCCAGGGAGAATATCCTGGCGGAAGTAGGGGAAATAGCCATCTGAATTGCTTAATAGTTTCATTTTTATGTAATTCATATATATATATATATATATATATATATATATATATATATATATATGAATTACATATATATATATATATATATATATATATATATATATATATATATATATATATATATATATATGAATTATATATATATATATATATATATATATATGAATTATATATATATATATATATATATATATATATATGAATTATATATATATATATATATATATATAAGGCTCTAATATTCCATGGTTATAATTTATTATATTGTAATTAAATTTGTAGGTCTGATGAATTGGATCGTGGGTACGATTTCAATGTAATAAATTATAACCATGGAATATTAGAGTTTGAGCTTTTTATAATATATTCTTACTCTGTCCTTGACATTGAGTTCTACTTGGATTTTATCCTCTTTGAATTTTATATATATATATATATATATATATATATATATATATATATATATATATATATATATTAGGATTTATTCATATAGACAAAAAGATTTTACTAACTACAAAGATGCAACTTGGTTTTAGTGCATTTCCACTGCACGGATGAGAATCGAAAATGGTTACCATTTTCGATTCTTATCCGTCGAAGTGCATTTCAAATGCACTGAAACGAAGTTGCATGTTTGTAGTGAGTCAAATGGTTTTGCCTATATAATAAAATTATAATAAATAAATAATTATCGCTCTAGTATCGGTATCGAGTCCTGTTTTGGATTAATGCTGTGAACGTTGGAATTTATATATTAATTTCGTTCTCATCGCATCCGGTATATATATATATATATATATATATATATATATATATATATATATATATTGATATATATGGATTCCCTAATTCCTTAATTGATAAACAAATTGCAATGTACCTCAATAAACTTAATAATACCTCTAATATAATTGATAATATTAATAATAATTTGACCCTAAAAATGCACGTGAAAATAAACATAATACTATTACCTTATACTATTGTAACATGCATAATAATTAAAAAAATGATGAAACAACAAAAATATAATATGTGGAAATGTTAAACCCATTAATAATGATAAACAAATTTAAGCTCATCATATATTATAAAAAATTTTAAACAATTGACCTCATAGTCTCTAATATCCCTACAACCACACACAAAAAAAATGTAGTTAATCAATATACATGCCAGTTTAGAAATTGTATCTAAACATATATTGACTTTACTACAACCACTCACTCCCGTAGACCTACTGATCTAAGCTCTATTAAACAATATTTTATAGCCATGTACATAATATTAGATAGATATTAGTTGATAAAACAACTCTACTCACACATACAGACAGTAAAAAAGTACCTTCAGATATTAGAGGCCATCGACATCATCAAACCAGAGCAACCCACATTCAACAAAATTACATTTGAAACTAGTCACAACACATTACAATGCATCTAGACATATGGTTCTGTTGTTAATATTTCTTTCTTTCACGTGGTACGATATCATAGAATGTCATCATGAATTTGAGACCTGCAACTGCAAATGCGCGACCGTTATTGTCACATAGGAATCTTCTATGTCCACATAACAGAATATCATATTTGATGGTGAATATCTTTGTTTAAATGTCCATATAACTACTCTCAAGATGGCTCCTGTAAGCCGAAAGCTTAGATCAAGGAACAGCATAATAAAAAATATCTGAATTTTCTCTTTATTTCCGCACGAAATTAAATATACAAAGTTTCGACAGGTTCATGATCAACATAGAGACATTCATTTTATGTTATATTTAACAATATATGCTTGAAGAATAACCTGCTACCCCAATAACTATATATATATATATATATATATATATATATATATATATATATATTGGCAGCAAACCTTCTTTTATGCACATTTCATTGAATACGACAGACAAGGTACTTTGATTTAGCTTTTATACAATTTTTCCTGTGAGCTAATTTTTTTTTCCAGATGATAAATTATATAAAAACTGTCCGAATGTTCTTTTACCCAAGCGCGTTCGGCTATACATTTGTCTGTCGTATTCAATGAAATATATGTGTGTGTGTGTATGTGTGTGAGTGTGCACAAATGTGTTTACTAATTCCTCGTAGTGAGACAGTGTGTATATATGGAGAGGGAATATACACATATATACACACATGCTGACAGACACACACGAAAATAGAAATAGATCTATGAACACACAGGGTTCATTAAAACATTAAAAGATAAGATACCGATAAGTAATTGATCATTTCTGTCGGACCAGTCTTAATTGTTTTATGACACATCGCGCAGAACTCTTCACTGCCAGTTCAAGAAAGACATTCGGATTACTAACACAAAAAGAGAATGTCTCATATCGAGGATATTTAACATCGAAAAACATAAAGGAGAAAAAATTAATTATTTTTTAATAATATGTGAAAATCTCCACCGTTTACCTAATGAAGGTCGCGAGACCAGAAACGTGTAGTAAAATTATGGAAAATTTAGCAAGTTTAAAGACCGTAAAATCTCCGTGGCTTAATCGATTAAGGCACATCAGATTAAATGACGGTTCCGTATAAGATACAGGTTCGATTCCTGTCAGACGATGAATATTTTCTATGAAAATTTCTTGGACATTCAGGCCGGTAAATGTTATTAATACTGTTTATTATGAAACAGAGCATTTACTTAAATATTTGTATCTATAAAAAGAATGTATAGACATAAATAAATATATATATATATATATATATCCATTTTCTTACTTCTATAACAATGATTGATTTGAACCATTTTTAAAGAGATTTTTGATACACAAGAAAATAGCATGATTTCCTTAGCTATCCATTAACCGACTGTTTTCAGAATGTATAATATGAAGGAAAAATGAAAGAGAAAATATATTTAATCGAATGGTATTCTGATAAAAAAAAACGGTAAAGAGAAAATGTTGCAGAAAAATAAAATCTGGAAGAGAAGGAGAAAATCATAGAATTTGAGAACCTGGATTGTTTAATAAACAAAAGGGAATTAAATTATTTCACACTGTCGGCCCGCTGACGCATTTCTTTTGTAAAGCGTGTAAGTAAAACACTATAAAACGCTAAATCTCGTGAGTGTCTAAGATAAGCAAACGTCCATTTTAAATAATTGCTATGCATTAAATATACTGTAAACGTGTAACTAAATAAAACGCATTAAACACACACACACACACATATATGTGTGTGTGTCTATGTGTGTATGTATGTGTGTAATGCGTTTTATCTGTGCCTAATCTCGGATTATTTATATGGGTGTGATTGTGTGAACTATAACGCGTACACCTGTATGTATGTATGTATGTGTGTGTGGAAGTGTCACCCCAAACGGTCACTGGGGAGGATTTCCCCGCTCCCAGCACCGAACATTATCAACCACAAACAAGCATAAATACATTCAATTTTCTAAAAAAAATAAACCAGTTTGTCTGATGATCGCAAAAGCGTGAAACCCAGGATATATATATATATATATATATATATATATATATATATATATATATATATATATATATATATATATATAGCATAATGAGAAGCCACGTATACATTCTTAATGTGTATATATAGAAAAAGTTGCAAATTAAAAAAATAATAATGTTTTTTTATGAAAGTATTTATTTATTTGTATATATATATATTTGATATTTCAGACTGGCTCCAATCTTTCTTCAGAAATAACTGTTTACAAGTAGCGTCCGTCGTGTTTAAAAAATTAAATTTTTTTTAACTATATCTAAAAAAATGTTTAACTATTGAAATATTTATAAAGATTTAAAATACCCAAGTCTTTATTTAACCCTAGTTTATATCTCATGACGTCACACATGACCACACGAGAGTGAATTGTAGAAGTATGAATCGAAAGGCGTCGGTATAAACCAATGGCTTCTGTTACCAATTATAGACATTTAAGAATATTTGTAGAGATGCCATAATTGATTTTGTTTAGGTTGGGCTTCAACTGTTTGATGTACAGTATAACCCGGATATAAGAGAGTTGTCGGGACCGGAGAATAAGTATCTTATATCCGGGTTTCTCTTATATCCGGGTTACACTGTACAATGCTTCAAGGATTTTTAGTTTTTGTCTTCAGGGTTCACCTCTATATTTATATACGCTCTATCTCTGATATTGAGCCCTTTATCATATGAATATAGTACACATTAAAAATATATTTATTTATACATACATATATATATATATATATATATATATATATATATATTGTGTATTTCGGAAGCAATCACTCTTTTATACATTTTTCATTAAAGACGACAAGTATCCATATTTGATTAAGTGTTCTGATTACTTTTTTAAAAATATGCGTAACCAAGTTGGTGTAAAGTATATTTTCATCTGCAAAGGGTGGGGGATACAGATTCCCATCCAGCCAGAGGAAACTTCTTCAAAGCTAGGACGAAAAATTAATTACTGTTTAAAATAAACGGATCGTCTACTCAAATATGGGAATCCACCAAAAATAACGATCTGAATTATATATATATATATATATATATATATATATATATGGATCATTCATACAAAAAACAAATATAGAGGTTAATGATTTAAATGGCGAGAATACATCTTCGCAAACAATATCAATAAGATACACCAACCCCGAACCTGTATATGAATGATTTGATCCCTGTTTATAAATTCCAGTTGCAGAAGGTCTTTTTAATTTTTACAAGCTTTCGTCTGTTCCTACAGACATCCTCAGGTATGGAAATAGATTTGTTCTTGTTTTTACAACGAAAAAAGAGATGTAATCCGAAAAAATGCTATGAGAAATGTGAGAAATATATATATATATATATATATATATATATATTGAACGTTGATTCCTATGAAAGAATAGCCCTAGTCGTAACCTGAGTTTCACACGATCTTCAAACGTCTTAAAAGCTTTCATAACAGCAAAACTGGTCAAATCATGAAACACCAAAACTGTTTAATTATTAGATTAAGCTTTGTACCGTTATCTCAAAAATTATTAAAGATGTCCTACTGAAATTCTCCTAAATTTCTTATAACACTATAAGGCTCTACTTTGAGCAATGAGAATGTATTTAGCACTAAATTGAAATGACGATCCCTGATGCTGTTGTGAGAATCTAATCCAGTTTTTCCTCTCTTTTTTAAAACTTATTCACATCCTGATCCAGTGTTCCTCTTTTTTTAAAAACTTATTCACCATTCTCTTGATGTTTCTTGAAAGGACTTTGAATATAGAAGCCTATTCTGTTTCTAGCTGAATAACTCCAAAGGTTCTTCAGTGATTTTTACGACAAAACGTGTCAACATGGCATAACCTGGAAAAAAACTCAATTAATTTAATGTTTTTTAAGATATTAAACATTTTGTGGGAAAGTCAATTATGCTGTTAAACGATTTAGACAATTTGGCTGTTACACCCAATATATATATATATATATATATATATATATATATCTGTATGTGTGTGTGTAATGTTAATAGGAAGCAGCATCACTGTTTTATGCTTGAATGCAGTCATCATTTACTTACTGTCTTTTTATATAGAGCACCTTTACCCATAACTGGAGGCAGAGATATTTTGACTGCAGGATATTTACCGACCCCTCCACCCGGTCAGATGTGGCACAAAGCCGAATTTTTTTGTGGCGTATCCGAGCCCGTAGGCTCGGCCAAAAATTCTGTATAAAACGGGGTCGAGTAGCTGTTACCCGAGACAAGACTCTGCTCTTCGACATAGCCTCGTCTGGAGATGCTCTCTGCCCGAAGGCAGAGAGTTTGACCAAAACAGCTGGAGAAGAGTCTCCAAATGCAGACCAACATAAAAGTATTTACTACTGTATTTATGTGAATGGGGACATAACTGTTATCGTCAGTTGGTATGCTACAACAATTGGATAAAAACATCGTTTCGAAATTCGAATGATATCCCGGCATAGGAAAACAAACACCTGATGAAGGCCGGAGTGGACCCCGGCTGAAACTTTATGAGTATAACAACTGTGATATGCATCCTTGTTCCAATAGCAAAACTTCTAATAAGTTGTCTGGATTCTTACTTTCTCGTTTTGGGGGATAATCTTTATGCTTCTTTGTGTCAGGTAAGTTGATGAAGGATTTATCTTCCGGCTGTCTTTGACGTGAGACTGAAGATTTCGGCGAAATACGGCGATTCCATGAATGTGTCGAATGTTTTTGCTTTAGTCAAGAACGGCAATTTCCTTAGAAACGAACAACATTTTCTGCGGCAACTTATTTTTAAGCGCTCGAGACATCCATAAGCTTCCCAAAATCTAACCAAATGATCAAACTATTACAAGAGGCACTTCTTAATTGAGCCAAAACTTTCTCAGTACCTTCTCGTATATATATATATATATATATATATATATATATATATATATATATATATATGATAATTTGAGAGAGGAATTGTGTTAAACAAATATATTAACAGAAACAGTAATACAAACATATACAAACGAGAGTGTTATAGCAAGAATGTTCGGTCCGACTGTCAGAGCTGACTGCTAGAAACTTCCATCTTCAAAAGGCAGTACCTGCTCCTATTTATAGCTGGGAGAGTCCATGCTTGATTGGGTAAATTACCATAACATATATATATATATATATATATATATATATATATATATGTGTGTGTGTGTGTGTGTGTGTGTGTGTGTGTGTATGGCTGTTACACCTATATATATATATATATATATATATATATATATATATATATATATATTAGAAATCCTTCTAAAATCTTTCTAATGTTATCTGCTCTGAACTTTTCTATTCTCTCAATTATAGTGCATTTGGCATGGGTTTTATAATCGTGTTTTTGTAGTCGGAAATGTTGTTCTACGGGTAATAATCTTTCATGGGGAGTCGACTTAATTCCATTGCGATAATTTTTAATTCTGTAGTGAAAGGGCCATTCAGATTTTCCTACGTATTGTTTCTGGCATAATGTGCATTTTAGGAGGTAAATTATGTTATGATTTTTAATGTCGTGGTAGATTTTGAAAGTAGATTTAGAGACTAAGCAGGTGAATGAATTCGTGTGTCTAATGTGGTTACAGCATAAGCACTTCTTCTTGTTACATGGTTGGGAAAATCCCCTTGTTTTTGTTATTAGTTTTTTAAGTATTACCTTGTACTCTGAAATAAGATTACACACACGCGCACACACACACACACACACACACACACACACACACATATATATATATATATATATATATATATATATATATATATATATATATATATATTGGGTGTATCAAACATACTTTTACAAATTTTGAGGTCGGGATCCTCACACAAAAACAAGGACAAAAGTCAATAAAAACACAAATCCGCAAATCCTTCGTTGTTGAGTTATTAAGTTTAACGCTTACGGTAGAACAAAGACACAATGCACAAATACTTTTACAATCTTTGGAGGCGAGTTTCTCACAGCAAAACAAGAAAGTTTACTGTAGATGGCACTGTGTTGTCATGAAGACTAGATTACATTTGTCATTCGTGTAAATTTGTGACTGCTCTGTCTTTAATATTTAACTGGTTTAGTAGTGAGTTAACTGAGAAGTGTTCCGTTTAACAATTGCAGGATATTCATATCGTGAGCAGGCAGAATGGTTATGGACGCGAGGCTGCACGGATTGTATCAGATTCCGAAGGATTTGTTGATATGTTTTATGTGGAATATTGTCCTTGTTTTGGTGTGAAGAACTCGCCCTCAAAGTATGCAAAGGTGCTTTTGATACTGTAGGTGTCTGTCTGGGGTTGTGCCTTAGATAGATAGATAGATAGATAGATAGATAGATAGATAGATAGATAGATAGATAGATTCTTGAGGGAGAAAGATTCGAAGCAATGCACATGGTAGGTGAGAGTCTTGCACAGCGGGTAGATGACTGTGGTGGGGTGTTCAGCAGATCGTCAACGGATGTGACTGAGCCAGCAAACAAGGCGATGATTGATGGTGTGGATGATGCTCGTCTAGCCTGTCCACCGGCCGAGATCCTCATTATACACAAGAAATGAGCAAGTGTATCGCCTCGACGGTCATGACAGCGAATGAATCGAAGCCATGGACGCAGGAGGTGAGAGTCTTACCGAGCAAGGTCCTCTGGAAATCATATAATTAGGATAGATTCTCATCTCCCAAATTCCGTCTAAATGTTTCGGGATGTTTACAATCAAAATCAACTTCCATGTTATGTCTTCCATCTGACCTCAAGGATCAAACTCATGAAGTCGGAGCAGAGATACACGTTCTCTAAAAAATAATAGTCTACTAAACTATTATTTAACAGACCAACTGACCAACCAGCCAGAAATAAACTGAAAAAGTATATTTTCAGAATAAAATGTTGACTTTTAGTCCAACAAACCCACCTTCAAACTCAAAGACTCTCGTTGGTACCTCGTAAATGATTATATGTCCAGATCAAGTGTTACTCGTTCAAGATTGTCATCACGTTGTCGAATGTGTCCATTATTGTACAATATCTGGTTTTACACGTACTAGTCCAGAAGGTTCATATCACAAGAGTTAGACTATTGGCGTTAAATGACCGGTATAATTAACGTGTTCGGATAATGGTAATGATAAATTTATTCGTTTACTTATATAGAAGTATTCAGCATTTATTGAGGGGCTCAGTCAGTGATACTAGAGTTAAGATTTTATTTACACTCTGGCCATTGAACGGGGTTCAAAATGTAATAACTGTTCCTCCTATCGCTATTTGTAATGGTAATATTAGCCGCTATTTGTAATAGTAAAATTAGACGTTATATGTAATGGTAGAATTAATTGTTATTGTTATTATCAATATTAGAAAATGATATTAGCGATATAATATTTGTTATATAATAATTACATAATATTTATATAATATTTATTATATAATATATATTATTCATATATTTATTTGCTTAATTGTATATTTTAGATTATTATATTTTATTATTTATCTATTTTATTGTCCTCATCTTCGTCGCCATATTTATTACAACGTTTCGGCTGTTGTACGCTCCGACCTTCTTCAGATGGTTGGAATGTCGAACTGAACCCTTTATTTCGCTCACTGGGGTAAACTGTT
>OZ010596.1:16153746-16188746 GCA_963932145.1 Acanthosepion lycidas | reverse complement strand
CTCTGATCTTATTGGTTTTTATTTGGTGGTATTAAATATGCTGGCGGGGAGTAATTTACGTTAATAATTATAATGGATTTATATGTTAATAGTAGATGTGATGTGGTGGTAATGATATTAGGTTGGTGCAAAAATAATTTCGTTTTCTAAGATAGTAACATATGTTAGAAAACGAAATTATTTTTGCACCAACCTAATAATATTAGTGGGTGTTGGTGGTAATGATAATATTAGTAGCTAATAGTTATCTTAAATTGGTAGAAGTGATTACTAATGGTGGTGCAATGATAATAACAATAAATGTAATTATTGTGATGGTAGGTTGAATTAAAGAGTGATTTTTGCTGTTTTTTTTTTGTTTTTTTTTTATTTTTATCCGTTTGGTATAAATTCGGATAATAGGTACTTGTTCTCATGCCTACATTTAGAGATTATCTCTGATCTTTTGTTTAGTAAATTCTTTTGCGATGTGTGTGATATTATTGCTACTTTTTCGTGTAGTCAAATTTGGCATTTTTTTTTTGTAATGTTGCTGTAGGCAGGAGCTTTTTCCAATACTTTCCAGCTTATTGTTGGTGTCATATTTCTGTCGCAAAATGTCCACATATGTCTATATTTGTATGAGTTCCGGCGGACGAGCAAGTGTGTATGCGCGTCTGCGTTACCCCATTGGGTGTACGGATATGCATCTATGTTTGCGTTAGCATGAGTGACATCACGACGACGATTCCCCCCCACTCCCATAATAACACCAATATATATATATATATATATATATATATATATATATATATATATATATATATATATATATATATATATATATATACATATATATTAAATAGATGTATTAAAATATATAATATATATAAATATATATATATATATATATATATATATCTTATATATATATATATACATATTTTAAATATATGTCTTACAGTATATCTTAAATATATGCCTTAAAATAGATATATATATGTGTGTGTGTATGGGGGAGGGGTACCTCCCCAAAATTGATGAAAAAAATTAAAATGCCCCAAAATTGATAAAATCAATATTTTATCAACAAAATCTTTGAATAAACGTATCGATTTTGGGGATATTATCTGAAAATAAGTGGGATAACTATAGTAAATTTAAGGACAAAGTGTTTAAAGTGTTTAAAGTGTTTAAAATTAGATAGATAGATAGATAGATAGATAGATAGATAGATAGATAGATAGATAGATAGATAGATAGATAGATCTGAAAAGACCTCGATAGATAGATTATGAAAAGACCTTGATAGATAGATAGATAGATAGATAGATAGATAGATAGATAGGTATGAAAAGACATAGATAGATATGAAAAGACAGAGATTTATCGACAGATATATATGAAAAGACAAAATTCTGTAGCCTGATAGATATGAAATGCAAAGATAGATATAAAAACATATATATATATATATATATATATATATAGATAGATAGATAGATAGATAGATAGATAGATAGATAGATAGATAGATAGGTAGGTAGGTAGGTATGAAAAAATAAAGATATAGATAGATATGAAAAGACAAAGAGATCTATACACAGGTATGAAAAGACAGAACTCTATCGACTGATAGATATGAAAAGACATAGATAGATAGATAGATAGATAGATAGATAGATAGATAGATAGATAGATAGATAGATATGAAAAGACTGGCATCTGAGTACAATTTGGGAGCCCGGTAATATATTACCTCGTATATGAGATCAGGTAGCGTCATCTGGTAATCTCGAATAAATTGAATTACATTTCTCTTGGAACTTCTGAGATGAGGAGTTATCATTTTTCATACTATTTATATTCGGGCTATTATCCTCATCGTTTTGGCCGTTGTGTCCCGCGGTCTTCATCAGGTGTATGTCGGGTAATTTACATAGAAAATTTTCGAACTGAACCATTTCCTTAATTTACGGGGATGAATGGTTCTCTTTCCACTGCCAATGTCTAGCGATGACTGCAGTCACTAAAACTTCTATTTTGCTTCAGAGAATAGAAGTCGCAAGAACAGCTGGCGCTTTGTGTCGCTCCAGAAGGAAATTGTTCTAGATTGAAGACAAAGTCTCAATATTTTAAAGTTGAAATGGCTAGATCCCATCATAAATTTTATGCTAGGAGCTTATCATCTTGCACTTCTAGCTTGTAAAACTCTGTTCCGGCTTCTTGCTTTCCAGTCAACTTTGATCTTGAAAAAAACATCAATGTTATCTTTGGTTTAATTCCTGTTCTATTTTTCTCCCTGGTTTATAGACTAATATTATATAACAGTTCAGAAATCATTTTTTTTTCTGATGCCTCAAGTCTCTTCATCATCTATAACGAGATTGTCCAGCATTAACTGCCATATAGAAGGACTGATATTATATAACCGTTCAGCACCCTTTTCTTTTTTTTTCTATTGCCTCAAGTCTCTTCTTTATTTGTGAGGAGATTGTCCAGCATTCACTGCCATATAGGAGGACTGATATTACATAACAGTCCAGTGCTCTTTTTTTTTGTTTCTCTTGCTTCAAGTCTCTTCTTCATCTGTGAGGAGATTGTCCAGCATTCACTGCCATATAGGAGGACTGATATTACATAACAGTTCAGTGCTCTTTTCTTTGTTTCTCTTGCTTCAAGTCTCTTCTTCATATGTGAGAAGATTGTCCAGCATTCACTGCCATATAGGAGGACTGATATTACATAACAGTCCAGTGCTCTTTTTTTTGTTTCTGTTGCTTCAAGTCTCTTCTTCATCTGTGAAGAGATTGTCCAACATTCACTGCCATATAGGAGGACTGATATTACATAACAGTTCAGTGCTCTTTTCTTTGTTTCTAACGATTTCCTTATATCTGTGATCAATAAAATCGTGATCAAACAAACAAGAAGTTAAGTTTCTGGGTAATTAAAACAGATTTAATTTCTTCTAAAGTATAGATTTTTCCCCTTGTGGCGAGATAAACTGGAATGTTATCTTACCATTCGTTTAAGGCCATTATTTTTATTGTAACACGTTATTTACAGATTTCTATGACAACTAAGTCGTACTTCCGACAATAAATTTGATTTAGGAGGGAGACAATTAAAGACGGCTTTCTCTAGACTTGTTTCTCTGTAAACCAATCCGAGAAGCTGTAATGTCAAACTGTTCTTGCGTCTTGTCTCTTGGAAACATGGATACTCTAAATTTAATTGTCTGGGTTGAAATGTCGGATTTATAGAAAAGGGTGTTCGTCTTAGAGAAATGATATTCAATTAATTCAAGAAGAATCCCTGTAAATAAACACACCCGTATACACCAGCAACCAATGGTAATGGCAATCAGTAGACGTTTCCTTATAAGGAAATATTCGGCTGTCCTTGGACGAGCAGCCAGTGTTGCTGTCAGTTGAAATTTATAAAATCTTTCTCTTGAAACAATTTCTCATGAAAATAGATATTTTTTTTTCAATTCCAGTAGCTGTTAATCCTCTTTTCAATCAAATGTTCCATTAATGGTATTCTCAGCATCCTTCTGTAGAGCCACATTTCTGCGGCTTCAAACATCTTCTTTTTCATCTGCGAGGAAATTGTCCAGTATTATATTACGCAGATGTTGAGAATATATGAACGAAGGAACCAGTCAGATTTCACGAAGACAGTTTTTTTTCCTCCAAGAACTGCCACTTCAGGGAACACGCTCCTGCGTGTGTGCTTTCCCGAACGCCACAACCATTTCAAATCAAGCGTATGTTTTGATCTATTCCAACCTTATGATCTTCCTCTTTCATCGATATTACACAGTTCATTTACCCTAGCCATTTTAATAATAGACCTCTATTTTTGTGGCTCTCGGGGCTTCTCTTGGGTGAAATGTTGTATTTAAAAGCCGAGTTCAAATACTAGGTTAGTCTGTTGCGTTCACCTTCACACGTGTTCCTTTAACATTAATCAGTCACTTCTTCCTCCTTTCTATGGATTAAATAGCAGGATAAGGTGGATTTTTCTGGCAGCCAGTCTTGGAGAGTGAAAACTCGGAATCAGCTTGAAGAGGGATGAAGTCCCTCAAACTATCTTGACCGAGACACTTCCACAGCTGCTGCAGTTGCAATCCATTTGGAGCAACTATAACCCTCATAGGTTAGAGAATACGTATGATATATCGAATTGTCGGCTAGAGGCATGACATACCCGTATAGCCAAGGACCAATCGTTGTTTATTCTCCTTGTCCTCATAATCTTCACTTCCTACCACCTCCATTTTCAAAACAATTTTAAAAGTAAAGGTCTTCATTAAGCTGCTCTCGAACACTGAAATTTAACCATTGTAGCCCTGACCACAGCCTTATCGATGCTAGAGAACAATAACGTAATGCCCAGCCACTGGTTGAACAATGGCAGAGAAAAAATGACGTAATACCCAGTCACCATTTGGACAGTGGTAGAGAAAAATGATGTAATGCCCCAGCCACTGGTTGAACAGTGGTAGAGAAAAATGACTTAATGCCAGCCACCCGTTGATCAGAGGTAGTGAAAATGACTTAATGCCCAGAAACCGGTTGAAAAGTGGTAGTGAGAAATGACTTAATGCTCACCT
Source organism: Acanthosepion lycidas (assembly GCA_963932145.1). Lineage (NCBI taxonomy): Eukaryota > Metazoa > Mollusca > Cephalopoda > Sepiida > Sepiidae > Acanthosepion > Acanthosepion lycidas. Next base: position 16,184,146 of record OZ010596.1, on the reverse strand, counting down.
ACCGGTTGAACAGTGGTTGAGAAAAATGACGGAATGCTTAGCCACAAGTACAAACACCTGTAAATATTTTTTATATCTACTGTGAAAAGTTACATACCAATTATTTGAGAATTTTGACTCAGCCTCTCAGATAGAGGGTTTAAAATGGTTCATGACCACAGAGATCAAATTGTTAATATAAGAAGCAGTGATTTTGTTTTTGGAGATAGTCCGCTGATTAGGCAGACTAACATTATCTACTTGCAACCTCGCGTTCTATTCAACTGGATATAGGATATGGTGGTCGTCAAAAGGGGATGAGAAGGCTGTACATTCGGAGACTGTATATTCCTTGTAGAAACTTTGCCGAGCAAGAGTAACTCTGCAGCTTCTATGATCATTATTAGTTATGACGAGTACAGACAAGGATAATACGGTTATTATATTCCTGGAAGATATGTTTAATCTTCTTTGTATCCTCAGTTTTAAATTCTTCAGAATTTAATCTTATTTTTTATTGACTTCCAAACTCAAAGACTGTTGATTTCGTTTTTTTTTTCTTATTCACGTCTCTTTTTTTTTCTTTATCTATTTTGGAAGCATACTTCCTTTTCTCTTTTTCATTCATCTCCTTTTTGAGACTTCTTTTAGTTTATCGAATTTTATTTTCTTTATTCAGATCCTTTTTTTTTAATCTTCTTTTTCTTTTTCGAAATTTATTATTTTCTTCATTCAACTTCTTGTTTAAACTTTTTTTTCCCACTGTGCAGTTTTTGAAATAAAAAAAAATCACACATATTTTACATAGATACCCCCCTTCGTAAACTGTGGGCTTTATTTGTGAGTACAATTTTTTGTATTTCTTTAAGGCATGGGTTACCGGGGATTGCTTCAATCAGTCTATTGGAATCTTTTCCAATCAATCCGAGGACTCCAACTCCAACTGGAATTCTTAATGTCCCCATGTGCCACATTTTTGAGATTTCGGTTACAAGGTCCTTGTATTCTGATAATTTTTTGAAGATCTTCAAAGATACATTGCCGCCTTTTTCTACTTTCTTCTTTCTTTCTTCTTCAATCTCTCTTTCTTTTTCCCTTTATCTCTTTCTTTTGTTCTTTTTCTCTCTGTCGCAAAGTGCGCATAATAATGAGGTCTGTACTGTTATTCTAGATATAAGCTTGGTAATTGTGTGCAAGCGACCTCTGGTCGTGTGCAGCAAGAATAAACCCTTCAGTATCACCATTAGGACATGAACTTCGCAATGTGTGAACTGTATTTGTGAGTACAATCTTTCAGTCAATCTGAGGGCTCCAACTACAACTGGAATTGTTAATGTCTTCATGCGCCACATTTTTTCAGATTTCCACTTCAAGATCCTTGTATTTTGATAGTTTTTAAGATCTTCAAAGATACATTACAATGTGCAGGAACTGACATGCCAATGAGAAAGTATATTCTGGTCTTTAATCAAGTGTCTGGTCAATTAGCATTCATTGTTCCTTCTGTGTATATTGTATAACTTGTGACATTTAATTGCCTGAGTTGCGTGCAAGCGGGCTCTAGTCGTGTGCAGCAAGAATAAACCCTTCAATATCACCCTTAAGACCAGAACTCCTTAGCAACAGGTCGGTTGCTAATTGATTCACATTATCTTTGCTTAGGAGAAGGAACTGGCTATGTAAAGGCTTTTGGCTATTTCATTTTGGCTCTCACCACCTTCTATGTCATCTTATATAAGCTTAATATTGCCCTTCAAATGTGTAAATTTTAAATGCATTTTTTCCCTTTTGAAATTGAAGTCTGAAGATCCAGATAAAAATAAAATCTCTGGTGAAATAAATTACTTCAATGGAACCTTTAAGTGGTCTGTTTGTTCTTTAAATTAAATTATTCGCTCTGACTTAATATTGAGCTCTCTGGATTTTATCTTCCTTGGGATTATCCATACGGATTACCAAGATTTTCATTACTTATATATATATATATATATATATATATATATATATATATATATTGTCACCCACGGACAGACTGTTTCGCTGTATCACAGTTCATCAGCTTGATAGTTGTGTGCAAGTGGACTCTGTTCGTGTGCAGCAAGAATAAACCCTTCAGTATCACCCTTAGGACCAGAACTCCTTAGCCACAGGTCGGTTGCTAATTGATTCACACTATTATCTTTACTTAGAAGGAACTGGCTATGTAGAAGCTTTTGGCTATAGCTTTCTTCTATTTCATTTTGGCTTTGCTTTTTCGCTTCAGTTTCCTTCACGATATTATTATTATCATTTTCTGTTGTATAAACATTTCCTTCCGGGTCCCAAACAGAGATCTAAGGTCAGAAATGACATTTTCCACTGGTCATTTTTGTAAAAAAAAAAAAAAAATCACACAATTTTTACATAGATAAAGCTCTTTGTAATGCGTGTTCTGTACTTGTAAGTACAATTTCTCAATCAATCTGAGGGCTCCAAATACAACTGGAAATATTGATGCCCTCATGTGCCACATTTTTTTAGATTTCCACTTCAAAATCCTTGCATTTTGATAGTTCTTTTTTTAAATTTTAATCTTTAAAAAGATCTTCAAAGATACATTACAATCTCCAGGAAACTGACATGCCAATAAGAAAGTACATTCCGTTTTTTCGTGTTCTTTGATCACGTCTGGTAGATTAGCTTTAATTTTTCCTTCTGTGTATATTGTAAAATCGCATAAAAATGTTACGGGTCCTATCTCTGTAACCGGGTCTGGGTGATACCCATACACGTTTCTTGTTGCATATTTGACCAAGGATATAGAACCCAGTCTTTCCTACTATTTATCCATAGATGAGGGAGAAGTGTTGTATCCATAGTTTTGGATTCATAATCCAAGGTCATTAGCCGGTAAGTGAATGTAATGAACTCAGCTAGAATTTCAACTCTGCTCTCCGATTCGTCATTTATTGAGAAACAGGAAAATTTCGTTAGAAACAAAGAAAATAGTGCTAAACTGTGATATAATATCACTCCTCTTCTATCGCAGTGAATGCTGGGTAATCTTCTCAGAGATGAAGGGAAGACCTGAGGCAGTAGAAATAAAGTTCTACAAAAGAATGCTGAGAATAATAAGGGACTGAACATAACAGTAACGAGAAAGTTGAAATCACTAGGACACATAATAGAGAAAGAGGGCTTGAAGAATTTGACATTCACAGGGTATATTGGAAGCGAGAGGTAAACAGTGAGTAACGTACCTAACGAGCATGTCTACATGGATGGCAGAACAGGGAGTGGAAATAGAAATGAAAAGACAAACGTTACAAAGGATAGGATGTCGTAGAGAGCCTTGTTCTCCCAAGTCCAGAAGAGACACAGTATATATTAGGTTGGTGCAAAAATAATGACGTAATAATGTCGTTTTTTGACGGTAAAAAATACGTCAAAAAACGACATTATTACGTCATTATTTTTGCACCAACCTAATAGATTATTATTATTATTATTATTATTATTATTATTATTATTCCATATTAATCCATCCTGGGTATGGCGATAAACTACATCCGCGTGCTGGGTAAGACGATAAACTATATCCAACAGCAAGACTTCTGCTGAGGAGGTTTTAAGGGGCGTGGAACCACCTCTTAATTGCTGGTGTTCCCAAGTCCATCTTGATCCGGGGTTGTAGCAGCTATTAAGGTCTTAGCTATAGGCAAATAATTAAACCCCCAGACCGGTGTCAAAACACTATGAAAGTGTAAAAATAGTTTTTAATACCAGCAATACGTTTTTTGTAAAAAATTATGACCAGCAATGTATTTTTTAACAAAAAATTATTACCAACAATACATGTTTGAACAAAAAAAAGTATTACTAGCAATATATTTAAAAAAATATATATATTGCCAGCAATATATTTGGAAAAAAAATATTACCAGCAACACATTTTTGAAAAAAAAAATATTGCCAGCAATATATTTTTGGGAAAAAATATTACCAGGAATAAAAATCTTGTCGGCATTAAAAAACCCATTGAGGTGTTGATATACCGTAGAAAAAAACAAACCAGACCATTTCATTAATATCCAGGTTTCATGGACAATCTTCAATTTTCATTCCCTCTTATCTTAACTTTCCTCCTCTTTCTTCTTTCCCTCTCATCTTAACTTTCCTCCTCTTTCTTCTTTCTCTCACATCTAAACTTTCCTCCTCTTTCTTCTTTCCCTCTCATCTTAACTTCCCCCCTTTTTCTTCTTTCCCTCTCATCTTAACTTTCCTCCTCTTTCTTCTTTCACTCTTATCTTAACTTTCCTTCTCATTATTCTTTCCTTTGTTTTCGTAGACCCTTCCTTGCTTTCTTTAACATCGTTACATTTTCCCGCCACAAATACACTTTCCGCCTACGCATTTTTGGTATGACTTGATTTCTTAACATATCGGCACAGATTAGGAGATCAAACGTTCAAAATCAATTCCTCGAATTTATTTCCGGACGTTGATTGGGAAGTAAACCAAATGAGACTCCCCGTGAAATCAACGCCCTTCCATTAACTGGGTAAGTTCAATAAAACACTTCCGACTACCGGCAAGAATATGCGATTTTGACGCCCGACCGCCGACGTCGAAACTTCGATTCATGTTCAGAACGACGAAAGTGATGTAAATATTCGGCCTGAACCGGAGCCGGCGCCGGCGCCAAACATCTTACGGCAATTTTTCAATATCTTAGAAGAGTTGCGCGGCGCCGCGTGTGATCGAAGCTCTTCCGACCATGTTTAAACTGACAACTGCAATGAACAGGTGGGTGTATCCGACGCTTTCAAAATGAATGCCCCAACCTTTAATGGAGATTAAGGAATGAGCGTAAACTCAGTGTTCTTAACTATGAGCTCGATCTATGCGTTTACTTTGACTGTCCATCTGTCTTGACCCTGCATTCATTTTAGGCAAGGTACTTTATATTTTCGTCTCGTCACAGATCAAGATGCGCAATTCACGTTGTTCTCGTTAATATCCCAAGGAACGTCACTATTGTGAAAGGTGCTGGTTAACAAGCCTCTATCGTTGACCATTACTGATGTAGAAAGTTCAATCTGCAGTGGCTGTAGTGAAAATAGTCATCGGCATGTCCAAATTAAGTTCACAAAATGCATATCCACCTGCTGTGGTTGATTGAGTCTATTGAAGCAGCATTGGGGTTCCTATTGTGGAAGTTCGATAAATCATTAGAATCTAAATATCTCCCACTGTCTATACATGCGTACACACACACACACAAACACACACACACACACACACACACACACATATATATATATATATATATATATATATATATACACTACAGTTCACAAGTTTGAGGTTTCCTCTGGTAATTTTTAAATTTGGTACAAAATGTATTTGATTTGTACTTTAAATAAGAGGAAAGCATTACACATGTTTAAACATGTGTAATGCTATTTGCCCCAATAAATTAACCGTTAGAATAAAAACAAGATAAGCAATCCAAATAAATAAATGAAGTAATAAACAAAACAAAAGCTGCTCCCGCCAAAATAATAGTTAGAATAAATGACGGCAATCAACACCAAAACCTTTCCAAACCAAAACAAAACTAATAACTAAGCAATATACACAAATTTTTACTACGTTATTAAAACACCGATTAAAATAAAAATAAATAAATATATAAGATAGGAAATTATAATTATAACTAAAAATAAAAAATAAAAATAATTAAAAACAAGCAGAATAATTTAACCAAAATAACTAAATAAATAAACAAATAAACGACTTCCGGCAAAATAACCGCCAAAATAGACCAACCACAATGCACCACTGACCCGTATATGTAAATAGCCGAGAAAAAACATCACTCGTTGCCTTACGATTGCGTCTAGCAAGAAACAGCCTTATAAACAAAAAATTTAAAAAATGAAAATAAATAAGGATAAAAATATTAAATATAATACTATTAATAACAGTAAAATATAAATAAAAAAATAAAATTATAAATGATGTAGGCATCAGCAATACAATTGCATGAATATTTAAATATATACACAGACCTATATATATATATATAAATGTGTGACAAGCAATATAACTACATATGTACGTATATATAAATACACGTACACCAATATGCTAGTACCGATATAAAAAAAATAAGAAGCAACACTTCAACTGTATATCACCCAAAATCAATATTTTAGGGAATTTAACATTTGCTCTTATGTCTACATTTGAAAATAGGTCCGTTTCTTTGATTTAGTAATTAGTCAGAATTTTTATATTTGATTATTATAATCTTCTCTTGTATGCATCGATCGCATCTGTCCCGGAAGTCATTGGGAGTTTGAGACTGATTAATGCTATTCTTGGAATTATATCTACCAATTACAAATTGGTATTGCTCATACATATATATATATATATATATATATATATATATATATATATATATATATATATATATATATACTGCAGCAGGTTATTATGGAGGCATGTGTCGTTAAAGACTACGGAATTTTTCCGTTTAATAATCTTTTTTCTATTTCTTCTCGCTTACTCGTATTTTTTTTATATTTGGGTCTAAGTTGTTGAAATGAACCTAGTTCGTGGTGTTTTGCCGAGGGCTTTCGGTTGTCATCAACCGTCAACACCATAAATAAAACAGCATTTAGTACTGCCAGAAAACATCTTAAATATGTTTAATAATTAATACTCCAAATAATAAATACCAACCCTCTCCCAATTGCTAATGAAATAATCCAACAACACTTTCTAAATACACAAAATATTATCTATAAAATAAAATAATAAACACCTTAGACAAGAATATAAAAAAAAAACTTGCGAGAAAGCAAGAAGAAATGAAAAAAAGATTATTAAACGGAAAAGTTCCGTAGTCTTTAACAACACATGCCTCAATATATATATATATGTGTGTGTGTGTCTGTGTGTCTGTGTCTGTGAGAGTGTATGTGTGTGTGTTTAAAAATGACAACCGGAAAAAATTCTTAGTTCTTGCCGACATTTTTCGTTTTTCGATTCTATCAAGGTAAACAATGAAAGCGAAATATTTTTGTTGTCGTGATTTATTGCGCATGAAAACACAACAATTGTGGCACAAGGCCTAAAAGAGAGAATAGGGTGAAGCTGGTCGCGACTATCATATACCTAGCTACTTAGATTCATGACCCATTCACTCATTACAATTACCCCAGTGAGCGAAATAAAGGGTTCAGTTCGACATTCCAATCAGCTGAAGAAGGCCAGAGTGTACAACGGCCGAAAGGTTGTAATAAATATGGCGACAAAGATGAGGACAATAGGCCGAATAATGTAAATAATGTACATAATACCTCATCTCAGAAATATAGACAGATACTGAAAGTCCGAAACGTTGGAATAAATATGGCGACAAAGATAAGGACAATAGGCCGAATAATGTAAATAGTGTACATAATACCTCATCTCAGAAATATAGACAGATACTAAAGAAGCCCGGAACGTACAACGTCCGAAAACACAACAATTGTGGCACAAGGCCTAAAAGGAGGAATAGGGTGAAGCTGGTCGCGACTATCATATACCTAGCTACTTAGATTCATGACCCATTCACTCATTACAATTTGCAAATCCACCACAAAAATCGTCCCTCATCATTCAATCCGACATATACAATGCCGCATACAAACAGGTTACCTACAAAACACCCCATGACATAAAAATTATTTTGTTGCCATTGTTACATCAAATCCAAATTATGTGTATTTTTAATGCTCTTCAATATATCGGTATTTTTTTTATTTTATATTAAAATTCATAGTTCAAAGTTAGAACTAACACTTTTTTTTCATTTGTCATTTTTAAACCAATTTGTCACCGTGCCATGTGGATAAAAGATTTAGTTAGATCCAATGACATGACCCAAAGAGTGTGAGTTCAATACCCGGTTAAGGCAGTGGAGAACTTGGAGAGGAGAATTAACAAGAGATAACTGATAACTGACATCCATTAAACATGGCACGTGGAACTAGAACAGTCTACCCCAGTGAGCGAAATGAAGCGTTCAGTTCGACATTCCAATCAGCTGAAGAAGGCCAGTGTATACAACGGCCGAAACGTTGTTATAAATATGGCGACAAAGATGAGGACAATAATCCGAATAATGTAAATAGTATACATAATACCTCATCTCAGAAATATAGACAGATACCAAAAAAGCCCGGAACGTACAACCGCCGAAACGTTGTAATAAATATGGCGACGAAGATGAGGACAATAGACCGAATAATGTAAATAGTGTACATAATACCTCATCTCAGAAATATAGACAGATGCTGAAGACGGCCGGAGCGAACAACGGCCGAAACTTTGTAATAAATATGGCGACAAAGATGAAGACAATAGTCTGAATAATCTAAATAGTGTACATAAGGCATCATCTCAGAAATATAGACAGATACTGAAGAAGCCCGGAACGTACAACGTCCGAAACGTTGTAATAAATATGACGACAAAGATGAGTACAATAGACCGAATAATGTAAATAGTGTACATAATACCTCATCTCAGAAATATAGACAGATGCTGAAGCCGGCCGGAGCACACAACGGCCGAAACTTTGTAATAAATATGGCGACAAAGATGAGGACAATAGTCCGAATAATCTAAATAGTGTACATAGTACCTGATCTCAGAAATATAGACGGATACTGAAGAAGCCCGGAACGTACAACGGCCGAAACGTTGTAATAAATATGACGATAAAGATGAGGACAATAGACCGAATAATGTAAATAGTGTACATAATACCTCATCTCAGAAATATAGACAGATGCTGAAGACGACCGGAGCGTACAACGGCCGAAACTTTGTAATAAATATGGCGACAAAGATGAGGACAATACTCCGAATAATGTAAATAGTGTACATAATACGTCATCTCACAAATATAGACAGATCAAATCGAAAACTTAAAAAAAGAGATGCAACTTCTTTTTTATTAACATTTTTTCCATGTCGTCAATATAGTTAAATTTCACAGAATAATTTTAACGATAAGACAAATTGGTTTAAAAATGTCAATTGAAAAAAAATTCTTAGTTCTAACTTTGAACTATGAATTTTAATATAAAACAAAAAAAATACCGATATATCGAAATGCATTAAAAATACACATAAAATTCCAATTGAACCGTTTCAATGAAGTCGCCATTTGTGACTTGAAATTGGGTCCAGTAAACATGAGAACCATATTATTTTATTATATTATTTTTCTGAGGACTTTCGAATATTATTGCCTACGTTTTGAAGAATTGTGTTTTGTGTATATTTACGCAACAGATTTTTTTTTAATTCCTCCGTTCTCATATTTAATGGAACCAATTTCAAGTCACATACACGGTGTATTTTAGAAAGTCTGGGAGATATAAAAACAGAAAAAATTAATTAATATTAACTGACATCTAAAGAAAACTGCTTTTTTATATCTGTATTCAAGTTCTGTGAAGCCGTTCTGTCCACGATGAATCTGAGTATTTAAATATGAAATATAGCATTACAAAAAATGTCATGATTAAAAACTGACAAATTATTCTCTATGATAATGACAACATTAAATCCCTTACAGTGTCCAGGATGTTCGTATGGACGTTCCAATGGAATCGAACAAAAATATTAACTTTGTACACGGTCTTCAAAAATTTGATCCACAACTTGCTAGTCAATGACATTTTAATAAAAATTATTCGGTTATATCTTGTCGACTGATTTTAAGAAAACTTGCTCGATTTAAATTGCCTGCTTAAATATACTATATATATATATATATATATATATATATATATATATATATATATATATATAAAAATTGGATATGGAAAGTTTGTTCTGTTCAATGAAAATAAACATTGACCAGTCTTTTGTGAGTCAATTTTAACATATTTCAAATTCTATGTTGTGTTAATAGGAAATAGGACGCGCCTGGATTATACGGATGAATTACTACACACACCAACACACACACACACACACACATATATATATATATATATATATATATATATATATAGAGAGAGAGAGAGAGATAGATAGATACACACACACGTACATATATATATATATGTGTGTGTGTGTGAGTGTGATAATCCCTTGGTATAATCCAGGCGAGTTCTCTTGATACAACATAGAATTTGAAATATGTTAAAACTGACTCACAAAAGAGTGCTCAATATTTATTTTCATTAAACAGAACACATTTCCCATTTCTAACACACACACAGATATATATATATATATATATATATATATATATATATATATATATATATATATATATATATATATATATATAGTATATTTAAGCAGACTATCTAAATCGAACAAATTTTATTAAAATCAGTGGACAAGGTATAACCGAATAAGTTTTATTAAAATTTCATTGACTAGCAAGTTGTTGTGGATCAAATTTATATATATATATTTAGCGAGAGACCAACAAAATTCCTTTTAACACGAAAGATATATTGTAGGAAAATATTATGGCAGCATTCACCAAGTTAAACAAGGACACCGTTCCGAAGAGTTGCAGAAGATTCTGAAGTCGTCTGGAGGCCGTGGTTGAAGCCAATGGCGATTTTATTGAATAAATTTACTCTTTAGTATTTCAAGATAGTTTTGTGTAATTTTGGTAAATATATCTGTTAAAATGAAATGTCAGTGTTATTTTCATTTTTGCGTCATTTAGACGACAATTTATCCATCAGGACATAGACGATAATGGCTCTCCACTTACCCGTATCTCTTGTAGCTCTCAATAAATTTTATCCCTTTACTTCTTCCTCCAGGTCATCAACTTGCCTAGGCCCGCTAGGTGTGTTATGCGCTGTTTTCCCTTGTCTCTCTTTCCCTCTATTCGTCCTGTGAGTATCAGATTTCTCATTACGTGTCCCAGAAATTTGAGCTGCCTCTTCCTGATGTTAAGTATAAGATTCCTCCTTTTTTACATTCCCCCGCAAAAAAAAAAACACAAAAAACGCTCGGTCCATGATATCCTTAGTCAGCCTAATAACATAAGAACAGTTGTAGCTGAAGGATGACACACCGTAAAGAAGAGCAATGATCTTGTAAGACCCGAATGCACTAACGATTACCAACATTAGTGACGATGTATTCCAAAACAATAAAAATATGATTTCACGATCAGTTGTAGCTGAAGGATGACACACAAGTTGCTATCGACCGTGTAAGACCCGAAAGCCCTAACGATTACCAACATTAGTGACGATGTGTTCCAAAGTATTAAAAACATGATTTCACAAAAAAGATACGAGAACATTTTTAGTCAAAATTAAATGATGAATAATAGTTCACAGAATAAACTTGACAATTTGTACAAACAAGAGATTTTAAACAATAATTTTGGGTTTTTGGTTTGGTTTTTGGTTTGGTTTTTGGTTTGGTTTTTGTTTAACGGCATATCAACCTTAATTCCGACAAAATTTTTATTGCTGGTAATATGTTTTTTTTTTTCAAAAATCTATTTCTGGGAATATTTTTCCTTGAAGAAATCTATAGTTGATCATATTTTTTTCAAAAAATGTATAATAGTTTGTCTTGCTTGTTTTTTTCGTTTTTGTTTTTTTTTTAATTATTGCTGATAACAATTTTTCGTTTTTCCTTATTGCTGGTAATAATTATTTTATTACAAAGTATTTCTGGTATTAAAACCTATTTTTATACAAGTTTGGGTGTTAACAATTTACTGGGATCCTAACAGGTGCTACAACCCCGGGTCATGGTAGACCTGGGAATACCAGCAATTAAGAGGTAGTTCCACGCTCCTCAAAACCTCCTGATCAGAAGCCTTGCTGCTGGGCATAGTTTATCGTCTTACCAAGGATGCGGATGTAGTTTATCGTCATACCCAGGACGTGGATGGAGTTTATCGTCTTACCCAGGACGCGGATGTAGTTTATCATCATACCCAGGACGCGGATGTAGTTTATCGTCTTACCCAGGACGAATTTTAAACAAGCGACTTTTCATATCGCGAAATACTTGCCCTTATCGGATTTTTTTAAATATTTTCATAAATCAATTTCCGACGAAATTATCTGATATTAGGTTGGTGCAAAAATTATGTCGTTTTCTCACATAGTAACATATGTGAGAAAACGACATTATTTTTGCACCAATCTAATACCATCTTAAACGAAGTCAAAATTTCCGATAGCAGTCCTCACAACATATAAAAACGGAGAGCTGTCAAGAAGTTAAAATTTATTGGAGACGTCATTTTGTATATGGACACAAAATCAGTGTTTGTTGCGGTATGATACCTATGTGGGGAGTCGAAGCAACTTTTTAAGAGTAGGTTCGGACTTATCGACATATTGATAAATTTTTCAGAATAATTCTGATTTTAAGACAATTTGGATAAAAAAGAAAAAAAGACAATTGGAAAATATATTTCTTGGTCATTGGCGACGCGTTTCATCAATCCGACTTTATTAAGGCAAGTTTAAAAGCGAAATGTGTGGTAGTTAAATCAAATTCAAAATATTAAAAAGGGAACGCTTCTGTGAAAGCCTCCTTCTGGATATTGTTAACATTTTTTACTAAAATATATATATTAGGTTGGTTCAAAAATAATGACGTAATAATGTCGTTTTTTGACCTATTTTTAACGTCAAAAAACAACATTATTACGTCATTATTTTGCACCAACCTAATATATGTATATATATATATATATATATATATATGAAATAATTGTGTCAAAAGATAGAAAGAATGAAAGAAAGAGTATGACACGGAACACAGAATAAAGAGAGAAAGATAAACTGAAAAGAAAGAAAGAAAGAAAGAAAGAAAGAAAGAAAGAAAGAAAATGACACGGAACACAGAATAAAGAGGAAACGATAAACTGGAAAGAAAGAAAGAAAGAAAGAAAGAAAGAAAGAAAGAAAGAAAGAAAGAAAATGACACGGAACACAGAATAAAGAGGAAACGATAAACTGGAAAGAAAGAAAGAAAGAAAGAAAGAAAGAAAGAAAGAAAGAAAGAAAGAAAGAAAGAACGAGTATGACACGGAACGCAGAATAAAGAGGGAAAGATAAATTGGAAAGAAAGAAAGAAAGAAAGAAAGAAAGAAAAAAAGAAAGATGAATGAAAGAATGGGAAGAGAGAGAATAAACTCGAAAGAAAGAAAGAACGAAAGAAAGAAAGAACGAAAGAAAGAAAGAAAGAACGAGTATGACACGGAACGCAGAATAAAGAGGGAAAGATAAATTGGAAAGAAAGAAAGAAAGAAAGAAAGAAAGAAAGAAAGAAAGAAAGAAAGAAAGAAAAAAAGAAAGATGAATGAAAGAAGGGGAAGAGAGAGAATAAACTCGAAAGAACGAAAGAAAGAAAGAAAGAAAGAAAGAAAGAAAGAAAGAAAGAAAGAAAGAAAATGACACGGAACACAGAATAAAGAGGAAACGATAAACTGGAAAGAAAGAAAGAAAGAAAGAAAGAAAGAAAGAAAGAAAGAAAGAAAGAACGAGTATGACACGGAACGCAGAATAAAGAGGGAAAGATAAATTGGAAAGAAAGAAAGAAAGAAAGAAAGAAAGAAAAAAAGAAAGATAAATGAAAGAAGGGGAAGAGAGAGAATAAACTCGAAAGAAAGAAAGAAAGAAAGAAAGAAAGAAAGTATAATGACGTAAAGTGAAAGGAAAGAAGAAAGAAGCAAAGAAATAAATCATGAATGAAACAAGAAATTGAAAATATTCTAAGTAAAATAAAATGCAAATTCCTTTGTTTAATTTTTATTTTTCGACATTTGCTCGAATATTCAAGTAGCTACGTGGAGGTCGTATAGTTGAAGGGCAAAACTGAGAAACGCATTAACCTTACCATCATATACTGGGTTCAAATGCAGTTAATACTAAAACCGAAATGGCTTTATCTAATCTTTTTCATCCTTCTTCCAGAATTATTCGTATAAATTAAAATTTTGATTTATTTGCTTAGTAAAATATATCCTTGGTTTTACCGGTTGCATAAACAGATTACGAAGAATTTTATATTGGCTAATAAAAAGAAGAAAACGAAAAATACAGAAAGAAAGAAATGAAGAAATCAGACGATAATCAGTAAACGTGAAAATCGATCAACATATATAAATAAAAAGAAACAAACAAAAGTGAGGGAATGGATAAAAGAAGGAAATATCTTTTAAAAGTGATAGAGATAGAATAAAACTTGACCGAATATTTTTTTTTTTATCAAATGTATTGAACAAGATTGTGTAAACTGAAAGATTCTTTGACTGTACGTACATATAGTTTGCCCGAACTCTTGACTTTTTTAAATCCTTTCTTTAGAGTGAGGAACTCTTTAGTGATAACAAGGATAATCCCGATTTAATCTCCTTTGTCAGATCCAAATAATTGATATCGTTTAAACCTTTCATTTTGTCTTCTTTTCTTTTCTGATTTTATTTTTCAAAGATTCGCATCGTTTGGGATCTCCACATCAATGAAAATCGCTGATTTTGTATCCTTTTCAAAGACAATATTTATTCAATTGATCAAAAAATGTACTGTCTGCGTTTTTAGTATTTTTCATCCAACAATTATTTCACTGCTGACCTTTGTGGCGACGCGAGAGACATTTTTAAAAACCTGTGCATTGACACTTTAAATTTAAGAACCTTTATTAAATGACCTGTGTACATAGCCTGCGTTTTGTTTTTTGCTATTTGTTTTTTTTTGGGGGGGGGGTTGTATTTCTATGTCAGTGAACATCGGATATTAATATCGAATTTTTTTTAATACCATCAACTTATGTAGCATTTTTGAACAACGTTTGATAACAATACAACACTCATTCAAATGTAGATTGGACACCTCAACGTGGTGCAATGGTTAGCAAGCTTGACTCGTTAGCACAATTACGACTGAGTACTGACTTCTATTCTCACTGGGTGCCCCATACTTTCGGCCTTTTGCTACATCTAATTTACGGTTAGAATATCACCATTCATATATAAATTTATTGTTTATTCATTTATCGATGGTATGTAGTTTTTAGAAAAGGTCGAACGTTCGATCTTAGTCATTTAAGGAATTCTCTTTTCCCCTTTCGTGGATCGGTCGTTTATACAACTACCTCTCGTTTGATTGTCTAGTGCACGTATAACTTAAGTCCAGTTGGGTTTATAACGGCTAATATTCTGACCTACATCGAGGCCCGTTTCTGCTCATGGTGGAAATAGTCACCTTCTAGGTAAACACGGGAGTCACGGTGGAGTAATGGATAGCGGCTCGGATCGAGGAAATGCATGGATCCTCTTCTTCTCCAGCATCTAACGGTAAATAGCAAAGCAGACAGGGTTCTATAACTTTGGGTGGTGATGTAATGGAATAACCAGTCACCCCCATGAATGATTACATTATAGGTAGTAAGTACCTATAAACTCAACCGTCTACGAGAGACTCAGAGAAGAGTGAGAGCGAGAAGACGGAAGCACGTCCGACCTTCCAATTAGTAGCACTCACTACTAGATTGATCTGTGTGTATAACTGTACCGTATTTCATATTGTACTTGTGTACAATAAACCTTTCTTCTAGTATCCACCTGGTGTTAAGTATTTATTGCCTTAGCGCGGAATATAACAGGTGGCAACCGGTCTAGGGGGAAAAACTGTATTCAAACCCGGGCTGGAGACAGTTGGGCTCCTTCAAGCTATCTTGCTCCATCAGGTTATATTGGGGCTGCAGTACACATTGTGCTCGACGATAACGGGATGAAACAAAAAGTAAATACCTTGAATCCAAATCAACACTGTGAACAAAAGTCAACATCGTGCGCAGAAGACCAACGTCCTCTACAAAGTGTCCGAAATAAATATTTCCAAAATAGAAACTATGATCTTGAATTGGAATCGGATCAGTGATAGTACGTAATGTGAGTCCGTCATAAAAAATTAAGGATCTAGAATTAGTAAATACTAAATATTTCAAATACCTAGGTGTAGGGATCAGTTAAATTTAGCGTGGGTTGTAAGAAAATTTAACATTGAATAGGCTGCGCGAGGGATAGTTGTTTTTCTCAACAACGCAAATTGCTACAAAACCTGAAAATACGAGTCATGTTCTTAATCTCATCAGATAGAGTCTTTGATATGGATGTCATGCATAGTGCCAGACCCCGTTCAGAAATCTCTATACGGTCAGATGTATACAACTTCTTTCTATGTTTCATATTTAAAAAAAGGTTCTTTTGAGAGCGAAGCTTGCGGATAATGATGAACTTTGCGGGCTGGTGCTAACGAATCACAAAAAAGGGACTGTACCAAACAGCAGAAGCCACATCACTTGAGGACTTTCAACAAAATCAAAATCTGAAATGGATATCACATGTAACCAGAATGAAAATAAAGACATAAACAAAGTGGGGATGCTCCACACTACATCAAACAAAAATTTAGGAAGGAAACCTCCATCAATACTAGGAGATGCGATACCACCTACTGGACTTGAGAAACCTATTTTTCTGAAATATTGCTTTAAGAGAAAGATTTTACACATTTCAACCGACAGTAGTACTTATTGCTGTTCCAATATCCAACAAATATTTGCTTATAAGGAGACGTCTATATATCGCCATTAAGATTAACCTTGGGGCACCTACTGTTTTTGATATTCTATGGTGTCAACACGTACTAGGGCGTCACCGATTACTTTACTTATTTCCAAGTAAGAAGCCGTTATAAGGGAATACAGTGTCACTGCCGACACTGGAGTTTGAACGTAGATCGCCAGTGAGCAAACACAGGCGATCCTATTATTATATTAAGTAGCTCACGTGACTGTAGAGGAAACGGATATATGGGATTTCTAGTCTATCCTCTATTACTATGCGGACCGCTATTCTCTACTCTATTCACTATACTATTTTTCTATTCAGATTATTATACAGGCTACTTGTCTAGCGAGTATTATCGAGCAAGTACTATTAGTGCGAGTGATATTCGAAGGCCTCTGAAACCATTATTGTTCAACGGCGTTACTATAATTGTATCTGCGATTACAAAGTCTCTACTACAATAAGCATTACGAAAGTGACAAGTGTTAACGAGTGTTCGTTGACATCACAAAAGAATCCCGTATTAAATTTCTTAGTAATTATTAAATTTACTAGAGATAATGAAAGAGCAATTGCCTATTAATGTTCCAAATTCTTTTTAGGGTTTTATTCTTAACTGCAACGGAAATTCGAGTGGGCTAACGGTTAACTGGACGAAAAAGGGAATTCGCTAACGGAGTTCAAATTATGGATAAGGCATTCTTTTGTTCACTTAGTAATATTAACTTTAGAAAAGATATCAGTCTATTTCTCATTTTTCTCCTGCGTTTAATACTAGGGCATTTGGAATTCTATAAGGTCGGTTACAAGTCTCAAAAGACAATTTTGTATTCAAAAAGGTGGGAAAAAGCAACACGAAATGACCCTGCAATAATTCCCAAAACCAATTACCGTATATGCTCGTGTATAAGTCGATTTCACATATAGTGCGAATCTTTTGTGAAATACCAGATTTTTTTCATATAGCTCGTGTATAATGTGACCCCAGCTTCTAAGCAATACTAGTGATTCTACTGTAGTAAACTATTTCAAACCTCGGAATCATCTTAGACATATTTTATAGTAAATATATGGTCTTCATACATTTTTTGCACAAAGCGACACCAAAATAGTTAGAAAACCTACTTACTTTAAAATATGATAGGAATATTTAGATTGCATATTTTTGTTTCCGTTTTAGTTCATGCATATTTTATATTCATTCTTTTTTTGTACAAAGGGTACCCCAAAATGGTGAGAAAAACCAGTTACTGTAAAATATCTGATACAAAGATTTAGATGCCATACTTTTGTATTTATTCATGTCTGACTACCGTAGCTCTTTTAACCTAGGCCTGCCTCCTACGTAGTCTAAGTTTATTCCTTTCTGTCACTATATCAAGACATCATCCACTATGTATGCCAAATAAAATCAACAAATTTTTAACCTCTTCATAAAATTACCTGTGTATAGTGTGACCACCTATGTTTTTTTTTTGTGTGTAAAAATTGATCACACAAAAACTCGTATTAATCTAGTGTATACAAGATATCTAAAAAGTAACAATCAGATGATGGAGCAAAATTATTAACAAAGTAAGCGGAAATGTTTTATCTAAGAAGCAAGAATATGGCAGAACTGGGCATAATCTTGGACATAAAATAAATGGTCTTCATTCTTTCTGGTACAAAGCTACCCCAAAATGTTAAGCAAACAAAGATATAGATACAAAACTTATGTTTCCGTTCATGCCTGATTTTTGACCTCATCCAAAATTACTTGTTTATAGTGCGAGTCCCCCTTATTTTTTTGCTTAAAACGAACTGATAATTGACACTCGCACTACACTCGATGATGTGGAGAGCCACGACTTGAATGTAAATATTAGGTTGGTGCAAAAATAATGACGTAATAATGTCGTTTTTTGACGTTAAAAAATACGTCAAAAAACGACATTATTACGTCATTATTTTTGCACCAACCTAATACGATATAAGTAATTTCTTCAAAACTCGTTTCCAGTGCCCCAGTCACTAATAAGTATTTTCTGATGCATTTATTCTGAACTAAAATAATAAAATACGCTTCTTTATACAACTTTCCTCTGTGTAAACAAATAAAATCCATTTGTCTTGCAAAAACACGTCATTGACCCTCGTTTGTCGCCCTATGGCTTTAGTATTCCGAGCGTCTTCCCTTCTGTAGTTTGATATTTCTAAAAAACAATTAAAACAAAGAATCGCAAGCTGTTGGGTAATATTCTTTCGTCTTTTCTCTTTACATAGAGTCGGTATATTTTTGTTCCTGGTGATAAATGAGTATGTTTATTTGGTGATCATAGGTGAAATTACTGTGCGATTTGCAATTGATTAATTTTTTTTCTCTATTCACTGAATATATATGGCGTTACTGAGACATTCCAATTTGAATATTGATGCGTTTATTGCGTTCGTATCTACTAACTCTGAAAAGTTTTCTCATATTTCACTGCAGACTTGTCTGCAGTTTGTCTTCATATTAAAGAAGATTGCCACACGAATACATCCGCAGACAAAAATACATAGACAAACTATTTAGCACGCTTTCTCTTTTTTTTCTCTTTTTTTTCTCTTTTTTTCTTCTCTTTCTCTCTATGCACCTATCTGTAAACACACATACATATTACTCTATCCACATATACGCCACACACGTACATTTTCATATATGTATATACGGACTATTTCTCTCTTTATCCCTTTGTGTTTGTTTCTCTGGCTTTTATTAGGTTGGTGCAAAAATAATGACGTAATAATGTCGTTTTTTGACGTATTTTTTAACGTCAAAAACCGACATTATTACGTCATTATTTTTGCACCAACCTAATATTTTAATTTTTTTTCAAGTACAGTCTTTATTACTGTCACACACACACGCAAATATATATATATATATATATATATATATATATATATATATATATATATATATATATATATATACCGGTTCTAACAGCAAAATTGTCCAAATCGTGTAACAGAGTGGGATAATTGTCGATCTCACAAAATATTTAATATCTAAAAGGATCACTAAACTAATTCAGTTTCCTTTTTCCAGCTCCTCAGACAAGTCGTTTAGCCATCTTCATACTATTTATCGTAAGAGTCACTGACAAATCGTTTGAGTTTTTCGGCTAGAAAGAGAACAAGTTAAAATAGTTTTGTGTCAGCCCCACTATGTCAATGGTGGAATGAAAAAGATCATTCAGGCCTTCAATGGTGGTTCCATCTTCAAAGTCCTTTCGAGAACCATCAAGAGAAAGTTTTTTTAAAAAAAAGAGGGAACATTAGAAAGGAAAAATAGATCACGAGATCTCAACAGAAAGAGCGATCATTGTTTCAACTTAGAACTAAAGATATCAATTAGAAAAACTCCAACACAATTCATAAGACGTTTAGTACATGAAAGAAACGTTTCAGCTATGACATTCCAAGGGGTAGTGAAAAAAAGACTTGAAAATGAAATCGTACGTGAAACCTGTGAGGCAACTTGTTTCTGCAGGACAGAAAGTTAGAAGGTGAGAGAGGGCGAAGACCATCTTAAATAAGTTGGAATATATATATATATATATATATATATATATATATATATATATATATATATATATGAACTTTATTTCAATCCGTCATTAGAGTCCGATCATTAGCTATGATTAATTAATGATGAACATATCATTTTTGTTGATGATCAATTTCATCATAATGCTTCTTTTAAGCTTAGAGAGTAATTATACATTCTTATTCTACAAAGAATATTCCAATAGTTTTATAAAAACCTTGAAGAATCCCAGTAAGATATCTTTAATCATTTCTAAGACACAAAGTTTCAAAGCTTAATCTAACAATTGGACAATTTTTCTGTTACACCGGGTACATATATATACATATATATATATATATATATATATATATATATATATATATATATATATATATGATAAAAATATAGTTTTAATTTAATGTATGTTACATTTATGCGTAAGCGGGGCCAAAATATTATTTCTTTTAAGCATGAGAGTTGAGTTAATGGGAAATAACCGAGATATCCGGGAGAGGCGTGGCACTTGGATCTAGAATAATCTTCACTTGTGGACGAAATAAAGGGATCGGTTCGAAATTCCGATAAGCTGAAGAAGGGCGGAGCGGATAACGGCTGAAATGTTGTGAATATGGCAATGAAGATGCAGATAACAGTCCGATCTAACATTGTTTGATTCAGATCCAACTGGTTTCTGTGAGTGTTTCTTAACCTAGGATGAGTGTTGGCTTCATCCCTTTGTGCCAAAGACTATCCAGGGAATGGAAACTTCCCTTCTCACGTTCTGTTTAGTTTTCAATTGTTCAAATATCCAACAGTATGTCCTTAGGTGAAGGGATGGATTGAGATAGACCCTTCATTTAGATAGCTCTTTCTCTTTTAGGCATGTCTGATGAAATAAATCACAAACATTATGCCTGATTATTTTTAGCATAATCATTTCATATTCACGAATATTTTTTCCGTGTATTTTATTTGATAAAAGAGGAAAGAAATGCACTGTAACAAATAAAATCCCTATTATTTCCCCAAGTACTTTCCATCACTTTCTGGAAACGAAAAGTGATTTTCACTGTTACGGTGCATTTCTTGCCTAGTTTGATTGTAAACTGTTGTAGCCTGGTATTCAACTCACAACTTTTTAGGTCTAGCCACTGGGTCTAATGTAAATAATCATCATACCTCATCTCAGATATACAGACAGATGTTTGGCGCTAGTCACTGGATGTAACCAACGTTGTGAACATGGCAATGAAGATGAGGAAACAGTCAGAATAATGTAAATAAGGCAATTAATCATAATACCTGTTCTCACAGATATAGACAGATGTTTGGATCTAGTCACTGGATCTAACCAACGTCTTTATCCAACGACAGAAACGTTGTGAATATGGGAATGAAGATGTACATAACAGTCCGAATAATGTAAATAATGTAAATAATCATAATACCTCATCACAGTGATATAGACAGATATCATATTTTCTCGTGTCTCATCAGTCTAGTTCGTCTTGCTCCAGTTCACTAGGCAGAATATACTCAACGCTCTAACGGGACATTGCTTATTTGATGTTAATCAATGCTCCTGGTGGTGAATACGGTCAATGTTTTCCTTGTTATTGGCACTAACAGGATTTCAAAACATGAGGTCATCTTCAAGACTCTCCCCCACTCCTAAATAGAGCGGATCAACTTTTGCATTGTGGATAAGGCTGGGGGGGGGGTGAGCAAAAACTTCATGATGAATTCGCCCGGCAGCTAGAACTTTTTTTCTGTAGGTTTTTGAAATAAAAGTTTGTCTATTTTCAATAAAAGTCGCTACTAGTTATTTTATTTTAGTCCCTCCTTTCTACTCAGCCTATGAACCTTTCAGCCCAACTTCCTAACTGGAAAAAAACAATGTAATTCTTATCAAGGCGAGTTGATATTCGTGCAAGCAAGATTTCACAGCTCTAGCATCACTCATCATAGTCATCCTATGAACCTTTCAGCCCAACTTCGTACCTGGAAAAAAACAGTATAATTCTTATCAAGGCGAGTTGAAATTAGTGCAAGCAAGATTTCACAGCTCTAGCATCAATCCTTCATAGTCAGCGTATGAACCTTTCAGCCCAACTTCATACCTGGAAAATAACAATGTAATTCTTATCAAGGCGAGTTGAAATTTGTGCAAAAAGATTTCACAGCTGTAGCATCATTCCTTCATATTCAGCCTATGAACCTTTCAGCCCATCTTCCTACCTGGAAAAAGACAATGTAATTATTATCAAGGCTAGTTGAAATTAGTGCAACAAGATTTAACAGCGGTAGCATCATTCCTTCATAGTCAGCGTATGAATCTTTCAACCCAACTTCCTACCTGGAAAAAAACAATGTAACTCTGATCAAGGAAAGTTGAAATTGGTGCAAGCAAGATTTCACAGCTCTAGCATTACTCCTTCATCGTCAGCCTATGAACCTTTCAGCCCAAATTCCTACCTGCAAAAAAACAATGTAATTGTTAAGGCGAATGGAAATTAGTGCAAGCAAGATTTCACAGATCTAGCATCACTCCTTCATAGTCAGCCTATAAACCTTTCAGCCCAACTTCGTACCTGGAAAAAAAAAACAATGTAATTATTATCAAGGCGAGTTGAAATTATTGCTAGCAAGATTTCACAGCTCTAGCATCACTCCTTCATAGTCAGCCTATGAACCTTTCAGCCCAACTTCGTACCTGGAAAAAAACAATGTAATTATTATCAAGGCGAGTTGAAATTAGTGCAAGCAAGATTTCACAGCTCAAGCACCACTCATCATAATCAGCCTATGAACCTTTCAGCCCAACTTCGTACCTGGAAAAAAAAAACAATGTAATTATTATCAAGGCGAGTTGAAATTATTGCTAGCAAGATTTCACAGCTCTAGCATCACTCCTTCATAGTCAGCCTATGAACCTTTCAGCCCAACTTCGTACCTGGAAAAAAACAATGTAATTATTATCAAGGCGAGTTGAAATTAGTGCAAGCAAGATTTCACAGCTCTAGCACCACTCATCATAATCAGCCTATGAACCTTTCAGCCCAACTTCGTACCTGGAAAAAAAACAATGTAATTATTATCAAGGCGAGTTGAAATTATTGCTAGCAAGATTTCACAGCTCTAGCATCACTCCTTCATAGTCAGCCTATGAACCTTTCAGCCCAACTTCGTACCTGGAAAAAAACAATGTAATTATTATCAAGGCGAGTTGAAATTAGTGCAAGCAAGATTTCACAGCTCTAGCATCACTCCTTCATAGTCAGCCTATGAACCTTTCAGCCCAACTTCGTACCTGGAAAAAAACAATGTAATTCTTATCAAGGAGATTTGAAATTAGTGCAAGCAAGATTTCACAGATCTAGTATCAATCCTTCATAGTCAGCCTATAAAAATTTCAGCCCAAACTCGTACCTGAGAAAGAACCCTATCCACTTCTTAATAACCGCTGAAAGATTCCACATTTCTAGCATATTTTCTTCCTTGTCAACCTATGAACTTTTCGGCTAACCGTCGTGCGTTATCACCTTAACCATTACTTCGTTTTATGGTGGCCGGATGGAAGTAAATGTTTCCTTTTCTGTCGATAGAATATTATGTGCAGCCGGTGTCTATTTCTTTCTACCCGCCTCTTTCATTTTATTTACAAACTACGTTGTAGACCTTCGAGCCATCCTGTCGCCGTGGCATAAAGATCTGCCCAGACTTTAACGGGCAAAAACTTCTTTTCTATTCTAATCTTCTTTGCCGACTTTCATATTCTTTTTCTGCTATTGTTTTCTATTTTGTTCGTTTTGATCTCTCTTGTTCCTTATGTATAATCCGCATTGTCTTTTATTTGCTTCTTCTTTTTCTCTTTTTCTTTCTCTCTTTTTCTATTTCTTGAATGTAAATATTAGGTTGGTGCAAAAAATAATGACGTAAAAATGTCGTTTTTTGACGTTAAAAATACGTCAAAAAACGACATTATTTTTGCACCAACCTAATTTTTTCCTTCTTCTTTATTTCTTTACTAGCTTTTCTTTCCATTTCATTTTCTGTTATTTTTTTCTGTTTTTCTTTTTTTCTTACCTTCTTAACTTTCTTTCTTTTCTCGTCGTTTCGACCAATTTAACAGGAACAATCTTCGTTTTCTTTCTTTTTTTTCATTTTTTTTCTTCTTGTTCTTTTTTCTTTTCTTTTTCCCCTCCTTCTTTTCTTTCTTTTTTTATTCTCCTCTCTCTTTCTTCTTTTCATCTCATTATTATGATTTATTATTACTCGTAGTAGTAGCGATAGTAGTCCGGCAATTATTCAACCGGTTAGTGTTTAATCTTAATAAACCTTCTCTACAACTAATGTTACATATCCTTTTCAAAAATCGGTGTGAATCATGGCTCTCCCCAGCTTCCTATCTTTTTTAGCCCTTAACAGTGTTTATCATTATACTATATTTTTCGGTTCCTTTTGTACCATTTTGCATGTTTGTTGCTGTTTCCTTTTGTTCCTCTTGACTTCAATATTTCCTGAGAATGTCAAATTTTCCAAGCATTGTTTCTTAGAAATATCAACTGTTTCCTTCTGATTCTATGTCTAATTCTTGAACTTCATTTTCCCTAAAATTTCCTCATTGCTTACATGTTCCATCCGTGGTATTATCAAAATTCTTCTGTAGAATTACCTCTCAGCTGACTCTAATCTTCCCTTCTTCTGTAAGATGCCCGGCATTCACTGCCATATAGGAGAATTGATATTACATCGCATTTTCATTTTTTTTTATATCCGTCTAAATCTCTGAGTTGAGGTATTATGATTAATTGCATTATTTACATTATTCGGACTGTTATCCTCATCTTCACTGCCATAATCACAACGTTTCGCCCGTTGGATAAAGACGTGTATAGGCCAAAACATCTATCCAGTGTATAGGCCAAAACATCTATATCTATATCTCTGAGATGAGGTATTATGATTACTTGCATTATTTGCATTAATCGAACTGTTATCCTCATCTTCATTGTCTTATTCACAACATTTCGCCCGTTGAATAAAGACGTTGGTTAGATCCAGTGTATAGGCCCAAACATCTATGTCTATATCTCTGAGATGAGGTATTATGATTACTTGCATTATTCGTACTGTTTTTCTCAACTTCATTGCCATATTCACAACAATTCGGCTGGTATACGTTCCGGGCTTCTTCAGGTGATAAGAAGTTCGAACCGAACACTTTATTTCTTACACCGGCGTAGATTGTTTAGTTCTACGAGCCATGCCTCTTTCAGATGTTTTAGTTGTTTCCCTTTAACTCAACTCTCCATGCTTTGGTACACATGTGGCCTGTTATTAAACTCACTATTCTTTGAGTATAATCACTGGACCTGACGAAATACTACTAGCTGACAAAGGCAATGCGACCGTAGTGATGGACAAATCGGAATATACATAAAAACTAGAAGACCTCATCGCGAATGGTAACTACAGTAAAGAAAGATCCTAGAACGAAAACAAAATGTAAACTCTCACAGATCCTAATAAAGAACAAGGATCACTTCGCACCTAAGACATATCAGGCAGTTGTTACAGCGTTAGACCAAGCTACCCTTATATACGATCTTCGAAATATTCACGGCGGTGTTCCGCTCAGGCCGATGGTTAGCTGCCAAGGCTCTCTGTGTTACCCTCTGAGTCGCTTCCTAGTAGATATAATCAACCCATTAATCAGAGTCACAATCATATGTCCGGAATTCCGCCCACTTCGTGGAAATAAGCAAGATGCTCCCATCCAATGTGACCAGATGGTGAGCCTGGACATGATAGACTAGCCCCAGACTCCACCCTAGGAGAACGAACTAGTATACCAATAGATAACCCGATGAAGATACTGACTTTTTGTACAAAAACAACATACTTCAGAACGGGGTCAGATATTATATCGGAGTGTATAACGACTGAAACGTTTTGAATATGGCAATGAAGATAAGGGTACGAATAATGCAAATAATGTAAATGATCATAATACCACATCTCAGAGATATAGACAGAGAAATATGACATAAAGGCCGGAGCGTACAACGGCCGAAACGTTGTGAATATGGAAATTAAGATGAGGATAATAGTCCGAATAATGTAAATAATGCAAGTAATCATAATACCTCATCTTAGATATATAGAGGCCGAAACATTGTGAATATGGCAATGAAGATGAGGATAACAGTCCGAATAATGTAAATAATGCAAGTAATTCTTTTCTTTGTTTCGAACAAAATCTTTCTGCTCTCCGAACAAACTGTTTTGTTTTTGAAAGGCAAAATTTGCTATTCCAATGAGGTTTCGAATTTTGGTGGACCCTCTTCCGTCATTTGTTAAAACACTACGTTTTTTAATCTTCAGTACTTGTTCGATAGTAGGTTGTTTTGCTTTGTTTTATGGCATATCAACAACCTCAATGGGTTCTTTAATGCCGACAAGATTTTTATTGCTGTTAATACTTATTTTTCAAAAATGTATTCCTAGTATTAAAAGTTATTTTTATACTTTCATAGTGTCTTGACACCAGTTTGGTGGTTGACTATTTGTCCATAGTTGGGATCCTAATAGGTGCTACCATCCCGGGTCAGGGTGGACCTGGGAACACCAGCAATTAAGAATTGATTCCCCGATCCTAAATACCTTCTGATGAGAGGCCTTGCTGTTGGACGTAATTTACTGTCTTGCCCATGACGCTTCAATAGTTGTTAATAATGAGAAAAGTAATGTAGATAATTTATTCAATTATACTTTTATCTACTAAATAAGTAGTTAATGTTCCAGAGATTTGAGAAGGCGCGTGCTTAAATCTCGTTTGATTCTAATTCATTATATCCAGTCCAATATGCTTATTTAATGATCGTAGAATAGAAAACAGACCTAAAGTTTCCTATAAATGACATCTATATGATGAAAGCTAATAGTGAAATTAGTCGTTCCCTTATCGATCGTGGCTATCGCTCGAGGTCGAGGATGAAGGTTTTGTTTTGTTTGCCTCAGTCAGTTGGGTTTGTGGACTCTAAGATGGCTAATGAGACTGATTTTTGCTTGAATAGTTCCTCGACATTGAGGAAAGGTTGTTCCGGATAGCGGGTTAGGCCTCAGTTGTCAGGGATAGATTGGCTTCGGACTCCTCCCTAGGAGAACGAACCAGTATACAAATAGATAACCTTATGGAGATGCTTACTTTCTTTCTTTTCGACGTTTTCTTTTTTCTCTCTAGTTCGATGATCATTTGGATTTGAAGATTGCCTTCCGTCTCTGACAATGTATCTCCAGAGATTCTTGTCCATTGCACTAGATTCCAGTTTTTGATGTCGATGTCACATTTCTAAATGTTTCGTTTTAGAACGTCCTTGTATCTTTATAGAGAGAGTATCGAAGAAACAGAAGACTAGATAGGGAAAACATAGAAATACTCATACATACGTATATACTGATACCAACGCCTTTATCCATTGTGCCATGAGTCACAAGGCGATAGATCGAGTGACAGGACCCAAAGAGTGTGAGTTCAATACCCGGTTAAAGCAGTGGAGAACTTTCAGAGGGAAATTAACAGGAGATAACTGATAACTGACATCCATTAAACACGGCACGTGGAACTAGAACAGTCTACCCACGTGAGCGAAACAAAGGGTTCAGTTCGACATTCCAACCACCTGAAGAAGGCTGGAGCTTACAACGGCCGAAACGTTGTAATAAATACGGCGACAAAGATGAGGACAATAGTCCGAATAATGTAAATAGAGCAGAACTTGTATTCGGAAAAATCATTTTTATTCTCAAAAATTGATAATGCAGTATTCACTCGTAAAAAAAAAAAGAAATTATTCTTATGATCTAAAATATATTTTAGCTTAAAAAAAGCCCCACACAGAGGGTTGGTAAGTCGTAAAAAATCAAATCAATCAATCCTACGAACTTGTTTTTATTTGTGTCGACCGTTAACAACAGGATTATATCATTATTTTTCTTCTAATTTCATGAGCTACCATACTTTTTTATGCTTTTGTTGATGAATATCTTCAAGTCATTTCTTCTATTTGATGTGGTCTTTAGCATTTATGAAAGTTTATAGCAATAGTTACAAGCAGTTTGATTAGTTTGAATTGCCAAAAGACGATCAAAGAATTTGTGTGCATCAGGTGGTTTACAACGACCGCCGAATGGTAAAGCTTGTGACCTCACACCTGCAAAACTTTGTGTTGCACTCATTTATAACAATGGCCGCTCCTGTTACACACATCGCAGACAGAATGTAGGGTCCACGTACCGAAGAATCATATATCTTTTTTTTTAAATGATCGCACCACAAGAAAGTCGAGAATGCCACTAGTAAGTAGAAAGTTACAAGGAATAAAAGTGAAGATGAAAGAGAAAGGAAAGTTTGAGAATAGGGAGGGACTGAGGAAAGGACAAACGATGAACGGGATTCAAGAGGATAAAAGATAGCAATCGACGTTGCATTTAAATTTTTGAAGATTTTAGTTATAGGAAAGGAATAAACGGAAGGAAGTTCCATAGGTGGGAAACGCGACAAAATAAACTGTTGGAGTATAAATAGCGGTTGTGTTTAGATATTTCAACAGTAAAAAGGTGGGACCTACTAGCCAATCAAGTAGAACGCTTAAATTCATGTAATCGGGGCACAAGAGAAAAAAAGCTTCTTAGAGCAGTTGCCATGAAAATATTTGTAGAAATGCCAGAAAGAAGCCATGTCACGTTGGTGAGAAAGTGACTGAAATCGAAACCCCAAGTTAGGATGGATTATATTACAGATCATTCTTTGGATTTTGTCAAGAACCACAAGATGGATAGCAGGAATAACCAGACCAGATATGGCAACAATATCCAATGCACGGATGAATGGTAGATTTCTAAATGTGCAAAATCGATTCTAACGAGAAAAACCTTCTTGCACGACACAGTGACACAAAATTCCATCCAGTATATTCACTTGTTGATTCGATGTAGTTTCTCAACCTCAAGTCAGTGGAAAACGGGAGGCCAAGAAGACGAAGTGTTTTGCTTTCCTGCAGTCTAGCGTCAGCCATGCTGATGTCAGGGAGAAAAGGATAGCTATGGTGTTTAAATGAAATTAGTTTTGTTTTGGATGCATTAACATTTACAAGCCATTTCTTGCCCTTGTTAACCACTAATGTTGCCTTAACTTCATAATATTAAATATCATTGTTTTTAATGTAGTAGTTTACAAGAAATATATCTAAAATTTACCAGTCTATACACTCACACAATCCATTATAATGGCCGTCTGTTGGATTCCTAGCATGACCATTTTCTGAAATAAGCGGTTTTTACTCTTTCACGATACTGCAAATAGCTTTGTAAAACTGCATTTGTTTTCGAAACAAATACGCAATTACAACATATATGTTTAGTATTGTCCCAGGTTAAAGCTTGCCGTAGAATACTTCTGTCGGGGGAACGAATATGACTTTTGAAGCCAGCATTTGATTTAGTATCAAAGGCACACGGAGAACATTTTTTTTTAAATGCTCATAAATTTCAGACAGTCTGTCTTGTTCATCTTAAATATGATGCTTCCTGCTGTTAGCAACATCTTCTCCAGAGAAAAGTCCCCAATAACTATCTCTCAACACACACACACACACACACACACACATATATATATATATATATATATATATATATATATATATATATATATATATATATATATATGCGTGTGTATGTGTCTGTGTGTGTATTATATATATATATAAAAGTGATACATTCAAGTTAGACTCAATCGTCAGGTCGCAAATGTTGGATTTTTCCTCGACTATTTATATATATGGGTCAGTGGTGCATTGTGGGTAATCTATTCTGGCGGTTATTTTTGGGGAGTGGCTTGTTTAGTCATTTATTTATTTATTTACGTTAATTTATTTTATTTGTTTCTCCATTTTCATTTATTATTATTTATTCTATTCCGTTTTTGATGTTTTATTAACGTCGTAAAAAAAATTGGGTCGTTTTAGGGATTTTTTCTTTGGTCGCTTATTTTATAGTTTGTTTTGGTCTGGGAAGATATAGCTATTTATTCGTCTAATGTTTAGATTGCTTGCCGTAGTCTATTCTGTTATTTTGGCAGGGGACGGTTTTTAACTTATTTCTTTGTTTATTAATTTGAATTGATTATTTTTATTTTTTTTTGCTTATTTTTATTAGTTGTAATGGTTATT
>OZ010596.1:16128746-16148746 GCA_963932145.1 Acanthosepion lycidas | reverse complement strand
ATATATATATATATATATATATATATATATATATAAACAAAAAGAAAGAACAGTAAGATATATAATCCGGTGTTCTTATAGATATTTTTATTTTTACAAAATAGTGCTCAATGTAAATTTACAGAGCATTAATATTATAAATTAATTGACTTAAAATATGTTTTTTTCGCTACACAGTTCTAACCATGTTTCAAAAATGGAAGCTAAAAGCCCCGAATTTAATTTTGTAATTAAATTAAAGACATTAGGTCCATTTCATCCTCAAGCGAATTTTTGCTTGAGGATGAAATGGAACTAATGTCTTTAATATATAATATATATATATATATATATATATATATATATATATATATATATATATATATATATGACTAACAAGGAGACTCATGTTACATGACCATAGTTCAATTAGGCCCCATTTAAATACAAATGGATTCCTAACAAAATCGGTCCGAAACATATCATAGCATCATCCAATTGGACAAAGAGGTTCAAAATTAATGGAAGCATTATTAATAAATAAAAAAAGAAAATTTCAATGCTCAATAACATCAACTATGAACACGGACACAATGTGTTGACCGTGTTTGGAAAATCAAACATTCCTCTAGATACAGATATAAAACAATCCATACATTCAGTTAAAAGTAAAAATAAAATCATGCATGATAATGTCTAAAAGAATAGCCGAAAGCGTTCAGACATACAAAATATTCAGACAATTTCTACATAATTTATGTCCAGAAAAGAAAAAATACAAGAACACAAGAAGATTTTAATAAAAACTTAACCGCAGTACCTTGTTACTCGTTTCTAACGAAACTTGTATAAAATAGGGATTTCTCCCAAAATACACAGATAGATAGATAGATAGTAATACATATATATATGTAGCCTTCTAAGGCAACGTACCTATAAGATATCGATAGGCTAACCAAGATACTCTCATGGAATGTGACCAAATGAGGCTTATTTTTCCACATAGACCCTATTGGACTTTCTCTTAATTTATTAAATATTATAGTCTCGAGTTATCGATGAGCGCTTTAGTCAGAAATCTTTCTACCATGGAAAAACATATAAATTTTCTTATTTTTCTCATATTATCCTAGTTATATTATACATGTTTACGCACAAACACCTACAAACAAACACACACACACACACACACACACACACACACACACACACACACATACATATATATATATATATATATATATATATATATATATATATACATAGCAACATAATGACCAATGGTGTGAAACTTCTTAGACACCATATATAAGTGAAGACGCGATATTTAAAAGAAAAATAAAGTGACGTATGAATACGCGATATTTTAAAAACGATGAAATTATCATAGCCCAAGAAACAAAAAAAAATCTTTGGGAATGAATTATGAAAAACCAATCATTTACCGTGTAATTCGATTAGCCGGGAAGCTACAAGTTTCATTTAACTGAATAGATACATTGAGCAGTTTCGGGCGTTCTTTTCTATACCTTTATTGATGATTACACACGCACACACACACACACACATATACATACATACATATATATATATATATATATATATATATATATAAAAATATTCGGTTGGTGCAAAAATAATGACATAAATAATGTCGTTTTTTGACGTATTTTTTAACGTCAAAAACGACATTATTACGTCATTACATTTGCACCAACCTAATATATATATATATATATATATATATATATATATATATATCACAGAGTATGAGTTAGGATTCAAGCCTGGGATAGATATAGTATTTCTTTTCATTTGAAATTCCTGCAATGTGAGAGAAAACCAACAATAACTAATGGTATCGCGGGGTATTGCTCGTGTGCCCTAAGTTAGTGGTTATGATGCAATGACTCCGAAACTGTATCTAAACCCAGAATCGTCAACTGATCAGGACATCGTTTAAGCCACCCTTTTGCAGCAGACGTAGATGTATTCATATACGCCGGGGTACTGAAAGCCACTTTGCAAATTCAGTATCTTAATGAGGAATCACCAGGAACCTATTAAGTGAAAGTGGGTCAGGTCGAAAAATTTTCAGCACCCTTCGTAACTTTCAAAGGTTTGTGGTTTCTGTATCTTCTCGCTTGTCGACCAAAGCATCTTAATAACATTACATCTTTTCATCCCGCCTATTCACTTTCTCTCTTTCCTTCACTCTCTCTTTTTCTCACTTCCCTCATTCTCTCCTTTTCTCTTTTTACCTTATGCTCTCCTTTCTCTCTTTCCCTCACGCTCTACTTTTCTCTCTTTCCGTCACGCTCTCCTTTTCTCTCTTTCCCTAATGCTCTCCTTTCTCTCTTTCCCTCACGCTCTCCTTTTCTCTCTTTCCCTCATGCTCTCCTTTCTCTCTTTCCCTCACGCTCTCCTTTTCTCTCTTTCCGTAATGCTCTCCTTTTCTCCTTTTCTCTCATTCTCTTCTTTTCTCACTTTCCCTTACCTCTCCTTTTTTCTCTTTCCCGGACTCTCTTCTCTTTTCTCTTTCCCTCACGCTCTCCTTTTCTCTCTTTTCTTCACGCTCTCCTTTTCTATCTTTCCCTCACTTTCTTCTTTTTTTCTCTATCCCTCATGCTCTCCTTTTCTCACTTCCCTCATTCTCTCCTTTTCGCACTTTTCCACAGGCTCTCCTTTTTTCTCTTTCCCTTACCCTCTCCTTTTTTCTCCTTCCCTCACTTTATCCTTTTCTATCTTTCCCTCACGCTCTTCTTTTCGATCTTTCCCTGCCTCTCTCCTTTTCTATTTTCCCTCACTTTCTGCTTTTTTTCTCTATCCTTCACGCTCTTTCCATCACGCTCTCCCTTTCTCTTTTTCCCTCCCTCTCTCCTTTTTTCTCTGTTTCAGTCGCGCTCTCCTTTCCTCTCTTTTTACTATCTTTCTTTCTCTCTCTCTTTGTCTCCCTTTTGATATTTTCTTTTTTCCTCTTCTTTCTCGTTCCATGTCAATGTGAATCACGTGACAACTAACTACGCCTACCTTCGACTTTTCTCGTTTTCAGGTTACCAAGACATACAACGCCCCGCCGATACAGGTAAGACGTTGTGTCCGGCGTCTGCATTTGCCTCTTCTCATTTTTCCTCCCCCAATATGTTCTTTATTTGTATCGGATCGCACGCCTAACTTATTTCCCGCCATTTTGATATTTATTTGTTTACAAAAATGTCTCTTCTAAAATGAGAGCTAAAATATGTCCGCATAGCACGAAAAATATGAGAACACCATATATATATATATATATATATATATATATATATATATATATATATATATATATATATATATGAATTTAAAAAGAGACACGAGGAAAAACTATTCTTAGCCGACGCTTGTTTCGCCCTCGGAGGAAGTTTCTCAAAGAAAGAGAGACATTGTCAAAAAGGGACTTTTTTTCTTGCCTTGATAAAGTTTCGCCGATGACGAAACGCGTTGGCTGAAAATAGCTTTTCCTCTTGTCTCGTTTTATTTATTTTGTTCCTTTACACATACACTCAATCTGAAAATAATTTACAAACACACACACACATATATATATATACATATATATATATATATATATATATATATATATATATATATATATATATATATATATGAATATTTATATTAATAATTAACTGAATGACAAAATATAAAAAAACTATAAAATCAATAAAAATATTTAAATAATAAATTTCTATTCACAACACAAGAAAGAAAT
Organism: Acanthosepion lycidas; assembly: GCA_963932145.1. Classification (NCBI taxonomy): domain Eukaryota; kingdom Metazoa; phylum Mollusca; class Cephalopoda; order Sepiida; family Sepiidae; genus Acanthosepion; species Acanthosepion lycidas. The sequence continues at coordinate 16,145,016 of OZ010596.1, read as the reverse complement.
AATTCCCGAATAATTGTAGATTTCTACGTTTTCTTTAATGATATTACCCCAAGTAAGGTGATAAAGCCACTGAGACGCAAACAGGTTACTGGGTGAAGAAGAATATGAGAAAAAGGAAAACGTTATTAAAGAGAGAGACTAATAGATAAACTGGAATTAAGAATACGAAAGCAATTAGAAATAATAATGTTGAATATTTACACGATGAAGCAAAATGGATTGAAAGTATCTTCAAACTCCTTCAATATATTAATTACTTTATGTACAATGTGAAGTGGAAAGCTAACAAAATCGCAAAGATAAAGCAGAAAAGAAAATACATATCCCAAGCACATTATATTACTTAAGCACACGTAGACACAAATCTGGATTTAAATAAAAACTATGTATATCATTGGTTAAAAATGATAAAACTCGTTCTGAATGACTTCAAGCTTAAAGGTTAAGAGAAAAACGGAATCCGCTCCTCTGATTGGCCAAAACCCAGTAGTAAAAAATTAAAACAAACTCTGATTGGTCCGAATTCCCACATAGAATTGAATAAAAGAATATGATTTGAGTAAGCACAATTATTGTTACAATGCATACAAAATCTATGCCAGAATGCTAGTTGAGAAATGATCACCTCTTGGTTGAATCATTGGGAGAAAAAACCTGATGGAATGGAGGCTCAAAACTTTCTATGACACCAAAACAGGCATCACAGAGGAAGCATTCTGGTGCACAATATATACGTATAAAATTAACTTCAATCAATAACGGTGAAAATTGAAATAAAAAGATTTAATTATGATATAGCAAAATAAAATTGATAATAAAACGTGAAGCAAGAAATAGCAGATACAAAATCCAGAGACAAATTGCAATGTGATAGGTCCTGATCTGGCATCTCGTCTACAGTCATTTTCTCTCAGACGTGCTGTCTTTTCTACAAATATTTTCATGGCAACTGCTTGGACGAGCTACTCTCACTGGTACCCAAACTGCATGAATTTAAGCGTGCTACTAGGTTGGCATCTCGGTCCCACACCTAAATGTAACCACTTCTTCTACTCCAACAGTTTCTTATCTCGCACTTCCCGACAGTGCAACTACATTCCTCTTACTAGCTAGAATCTTCAAATATTCAAATATAATGTCAAGTGATATCTTCTAATGCCTTGACCTTGAGCCCCGTCCTTCTTTTTATCCCTTCCTCAAACACCCCTCTTTACTCTTGCTCTTACTCTCTGTAACTCTTTGCCTGCTAGTGGTATTCCCGCCTGGCTTGGGGTGATATGCTTTAAAGAAAAAAGTCAACCAATGATGTCCTACGAAATACTTAGATGAAACACCTTGGAATTTGAATAAACGATTTTATCAGCATAAAAATAGAATTTAAGAGATAATACACTCAATATATAAATCAATCTATTGTTAACTGGTGCAAGAAATGGCTTGTTAATTTTAACGCCTTCAAAAAGTAATTGCTTTCTTTTAATAGTCTTGGAGAATTGCGCCTTTTTGGTTAACTTTTTACCGCTGACATGAAATGGAATGATTATATTGAAACAACTGCGAGGTCTGCTGCTAGGAAAATTGGTTCTCTGTGTCGTGTCAGACAACCATTTGTACGCATTCGAATCTTTTTAAGGTCTATTTATCTCGGTATTGACTTTTTGTTATCGGCTTGGGAAGGCGAATTCAGTGTTCACCACATTTCGAAAGTGCTTGAAAGCCATACTATGGTTTTTGAATGAAATTGGATAGAAGAGAACGTTCGGAGAGTGTCAGTGATTATGCTGCCATCAAGGTACAAGTCATTGTGACAGAGAGATTGAACAGAATTGGATTGCCTGAACTGTTAATAACGCCAAATGACGCGCTCTCTCTACCAGAAATTGTAAGCCCCGATCAGCATCGTTGCCGTTTTAACCACAAGTGGCTTCTACTGATGTTGCCTGAGTAGAGAGGGATTGGCCAGTCAGTATAGAAGTGAGCGCACGTTTACGAATCGCCGTATATTATAGGTTTATATGACTTCCATTCCATTGATAAAACCTGATTAGTTTGAAGAAGTTCCTACTTAGAATGAAACATCTCACTTAAGATTTTTTCCATTTCGTTATTACACACACAGATAGATAGATAGATAGATAGATAGATAGATAGATAATATTAGTGGTCAATATATATATATATATATATATATATATAAATTCTCAAGAATATAAAATTCAAGGTAGAGCTCAATGTACAAGACAGAGCAAGAATATAATATAAAAGGCTCAAACACTAATATTCCATGGTTATAATTTAATACATTGGAATCGTAATCACGATCCAATTCATCAGACCTACAAATTCAAAAAGAAATCGGAAACAATAATTACGGGTATAAAAAACAAAATTTTAGTGAGAATATATGTGTGGGAAATAAGTGTGAGAGGGAAATGCATGAAAGCTCTAGAGAGAGGGTGTAACTGAAGAAAGAAAAACAGAAAGGCCTAAAGGTGGGATATATGTATTATTTTTTGGCATATATTTTTTTAACACGATATCTCTGCTTTCACTACGGGTGAAGTGACAACAAGGGTATTCCTGACACCTGAACTCTCCCCAGAGCTGTAGCTTATTTTAGCCATACTTTTTCTTTTTTTTTTTCGAAGTGAAGTCTAAAGATCCAGAGGAAAATAAAATCTCCGGTGAAATAAATTATAACTAATGAGACTTTAAAGTGTTCTGATTTTTCCTTTTATATATATATATATATATATATATATATAATAGTTACAATAGTATAGTGTAATAAAAATCATGTGACGGATAGGAGATTCTTGGTGTAGATCTTAGTTAATCAGACATTAACAACAAATAATAATAAAGCAGAAAAATTTTAACCATATACTCAAACAAAAGTTACATAACAGACAGAAGATTTGTTCTTAGTATAGATCTTATTAGGCCAAATAAGAGATTAGCAATAATAATTTGTAATATAACGGAATAATCTTAATGTAAAACAATTTATTTGACGGATAGAACATTAAATGCCAAAAAGCCTTCTCATTATTCCAGTAATCTCCTTACTTTTCTAGCTGATTTTAATAATTTCGTCGAATTCGATACTTCCTCTGATTTCAAAATCCTCCTATCTTCTATGCAAGGCTCTCTAATAATGATGAGTAACACTATTTGTTTTGTTCCCGAGCAACGTTCCGCTATTTTTTTTTTTTTACAGATTTTCACTCACTTCAAATTTCACACTAAAAACACCTTCTGTAAAATAACTTGTAATTACACACAAAATGTTACTGGCGTTCAAGGAGCAGCAACTTTCCTGCACCTTTCCTCTATCATTGATGTAGAATGGCCTGTCTCAATTATTTATTTCTCATTTTTAATTCTTGTATAATTTGGTATTGTTTTATTGCTACCCAATCCTGCACACTCCACAGTTTCTTGAATAGGTTCTGACTAACTATTTACATTATTCGGACTATTGTCCTCATCTTTGCTCCCATATTCACAAAGTTTCGACTTCTATATCTCTGAGATGAGGTATTATGATTACTTGCATTATTTGCATTATTCGAACTGTTTTCCTCATCTTTATTTCCATATTCACCACGTTCGCCCCGTTGGAAAACGACGTTGGTTTGTCGCCATATTTATTACAACGTTTCAGCCTTTCTGTATATGTCTATATTTCTGAGATGAGGTATTATGTACACTATTTACAATATTCGGACTATTGTCCTCATCTTTATTGCCATATTTATTACAACGTTTCAGCCGTTGTACGCTCCGGCCTTCTTCAGAGAGTTGAAATGCCGAACTAAACCTTTTATTTCGCTAACTGGGGTAGACTGTTTTAGTCACACGTACCATGTATACTGGATCTCTGCTATCTCCTATTAATTCCCCTCTCAAAGAACACATGGACAGTGGATAAAAGGCGTTAGTTAGATCGAGTGACAGGGCCCAAAGAGTGTGAGTTCAATACCCGGTTAAGGCGGTGGAGAACTTTCAGAGGAAAATTAACAGGAGATAAATAATAACTGACATCCATTAGACATGGCACGTGGAACTAGAACAATCTACCCCAGTGAGCGAAATACAGGTTTCAGTTCGACATTCCATCCACCTGAAGAAGGCCGGAGCGTACAACGGCCGAAACGTTGTGATAAACATGACGGTAAAGATGGGGAAAATAGTCCGAATAATGTAAATAGTGTACATAATACCTCATCTCAGAAATATAGACAGATACTGAAAGGCTGAAACGTTGTAATAAATATGGAGACAAAGATGAGGACAATAGTCCGAATAATGTAAATAGTGTACATAATACCTCATCTCAGAAATATAGAGAGATAATGAAAGGCCGAAACGTTGTAATAAATATGGCGACAAAGATGAGGACAATAGTCCGAATAATGTAAATAGTGTACATAGTACGTCATCTCAGAAATATAGACAGATACTGAAGGGCCGAAACGTTGTAATAAATATGGCAACAAAGATGAGAACAATAGTCCGAATAATGTAAATAGTGTACATATTACCTCATCTCAGAAATATCGAAAGGTTCTGGCATTTTTTTGTTTTCTCTCATTCTAAATTTATGATTTGATGGTACAAACATTTCTAACATACAGAAGCTCATTTTGTCCGTGTTTCTGCTCTGAGTGCTCGGTCAAGACGTCACATTCACAGGCTATATTTTTGCATTTAAAAATATGCATATTATCCCTCAGCGATGTTCACGATTGCGCCAACATTGCGATAACCAGATATGTCTGTTAAAACTTAAAATACATAACTGTCAGTCTATACTCAGCACCCGAAGACTGCGTTGTGCATGAAACTCCGAGTCGTGCTACCAGTGAGGGATAATATGTATATTTATTAATAAATACTTAATAGCTCTGTTTTATAATATCGAGCACTGTTTTATTTACACCAGCACTATCAGGCAGTCATGCACCATGCGTGATACACGTTTAGGCGATCATGTATCTTTCTATACATGACTGACGAGGCAGATTTTTTTTCCACAGTAGGTTGCCATTTCAATGCTATAGAACCCGGTTTGTCCTTCTATTTACACATAGCTGGGGAGGAGAAGGTGATTCATACCTTTTCCCATGCCTAATGGATCATCTGGAATTCGAACTCGGCCCGACTCAATCCAAGCTGCTAACCATTACTCCACCGTATTCTCTGATATTTGATGAAGCTTCTTATCTACATGGCTTATCCTTAATTGGTGGCATTTATTTTATTAATTACTTAGATAGACAATTAGAATTATTACTATTTTAATTTCTTCCTTTTTTTATAATTTAGATTTTATACGACGACGATGATAATGGTGATGATGATTTGAAGATTCTGCCAGACTTTTAAATGTTTATGCCTAGTGAAGATAGTCATATCTTAGCTTCTTCCCTCACCTTCCTCATAGCTTCGACATAACACTCATCAGGACGAGCTGCTCCAAGCTTCCATCTATGACGTTAGGTATAAGACAAGACGTTTTGTGTAGCAAAGGAACTAATAAATAATAATAATAGTAATAAGTATTATTATTAATACTACTAATAATTTCTCAATTATTAATATGACTTTCTACCATTATTATTATTATTTGAGATTCTCTCTGGCTCTTATATGTTACAGCCGGGTGATAAGGTTCATATCTCTGCTTCTACCACCAACTTAGAGAGACACTTTCATTAGCACGTTATTATTAATATTGTTAATATTATTTTAATATTATCTTCTTCCGCACCGTTTTTCCTTTTCGACCGACGATCTTGTACTATCAGTGTCCGCCATCAAGTTATACAACTTCAGACTGATTGTACATTTCGCAGAATATTAGTAGTGCGAAGCAACTTAGACTTCTGAAGCGATAGGATACCAGGCTTTATTCCGATTTTCTCAATATAGGACAGTGGTATAAACCCCTTTGACCCTGTAAGAACAAAAACAATAGAGTTTTGAACGTACCACATTCTGTAAGAACAGTGAATTCATATTTGACCTTAATATTATGGTCACAAAAACAGTCCCGTCAATATGGGGGCATTTATTATTATTATTATTATTATTATTATTATTATTATTATTATTATTATTATTATTATTATTCCTACTTGCATTATTTACATTATTCGGACTGTTATCCTCATCTTCATTGCCATATTCACATAGATTTGGCCGTTAGATAAAGACGTTGGTTAAATCCAATGACTAGACCCAAACATCTGTCTATATCTCTGGGATGAGGTATTATGATTACTTGAATTATTTACATTATTCAGACTGTTATCCTCATATTCATTACCATAAAATATGGAAGCCAGTAATAAGAAATGCTAAAGAAAAGCAATGAATAACAACAAAAATTACAATATAAACTATATTAAAAAAATGATAGCAATAACAGAAAAATTTGCAATATGAGCACTCGTAAAAAAACGGTTGCTGAAAGATTAGGTTTACAAGTCCCAAAGTTCAGACTTCCTCAAGGATGCATGGCCCAGTGGATAAAGACGTTGGTTAGATTCAGAGTTGTGAGTTCAATACTAGGCCACGGTAGTGGTGAACCAAAAAATTAGAGTTAACTTAAAGTCAAATAACTGAGACATCCGGAAGAGGCATGGTATGTGGAACTAGAAACAATCTACCTCGGTTGAAATTCCAATCACCTGAGGAAGACCGGAGCGTACAACGGCCGAAACGTTGTGAATATGTTAATAAAAATGAGGATAACATTCCGAATAATGTAAATAATGCAAGTAATCATAATACCTCATCTCAGTGATATAGGGGCCGAAACATTGTGAATATGGCAATGAAGATGAGGATAACAGTCGGAATAAAGTAAATAATGCAAGTAATCATAATACCTCATCTCAGGGATATAGACAGAGATGCGTATTAGTTTTAGTGGTTTTTTTTTTTTTTTTTCTTGTCAGTTTTCGCCTTCATTCAGGAATGTTTTATTGTTCTTCCGCTTCCAGAGCTTTTTGACATTGTCCTCAACATTATATATATATATATATATATATATATATATATATATATATATATATATATATATACTTATACTTTGCATATTCTCAATAGTTCTACACCATACGCCCTTCTTTTGCAGTCAGTGTATTATTCCGATGTCTTAGTCTACTCCAGTCTAACCTTCCTTGCTTTTTTCCGTTTGATGTTCGGGGAGTTTTACTTTTTGTGGTGTCCAATATTTTTTCTCGAACTTTTCATTTTTTTCCGATGGTTTTAATTTCATTATACATTTTTTTATTCCCCTGTAATCTTCTTAATTGGTTTATGAAAATCATTTTGTCATACTTTCATTTTTTTTGTTTGTGTTTTTTGTATGGTACCATTTAATTCAATGACAATTGAAATGTTTTCCGGTATTTTAAAATCGATGAAACGAACATAGACCGAAAGAACTTTTTTGATAACATCCTTTTGAAGGCTAAAAATATTTGAACATTATAAAATTTATATTAACACACTTAGAAGAAAAGGGAAAAATCGTTAGCAATAAATTTTCGTGGGTCTTTAACCGAATTTAAATTTAATAAACAGTATTAACGACCTGAATGTCGGAGAAATTTTCATAGAAAATATGCGCCCTCCGACAGGAACCGAACCACGTATCCTACACGGAACTGTCATATAGCTTGACGTGATTTATCGATGTAGCAACAGAGGAGCGTCTAGGTTAGAAAGGTCGATTATACTGTTTTTAAACTACAATTCTCCACGATTTTCTCTCGTACATTCATATGAGCTCGATGCGTATACAAATGAAAACAAATGACGTCACACATTATGAAATGCATCCTCTGACAGGAGCCGAACCTGTATCCTACACGGAACCGTCATATAGCTAACTAACCGAAACGCTGCTCTGTGGCTTAATCGGTAAAGCACGTCAGGCTATATGACGGTTCCGTGTAGAATGAAGGTTCAATTCCTGTTGGAGGGCTTTCAGGCCGGTAAATGTCGTTAATACTGTTTATTATAAACAGAGCATTTACTTAAATATTTGTATCCATAAAAAAAATGTATAAACATTAAAATGTCTTTATATATATATATATATATATATATATATATATATATATATATATATATATTTCTCTGTATGTATAGCATACATTATCAGATAGATAGATAGATATATAGATGTGACCAGAATCTGAGTTCAGGTTCTCTTGCAAAAAGTAACAGTGTGGGAGGAGTATTATATTTATCAAGCCTTATTTGTGTTAAGATGGGATTTTTAAACCAGGTTCACATTTGTCCCTTTTCAACAGGCTTCAAACTATGTCCAGATATAAAATTACATCTCTCAATTCTTTGTTGTTTGTTGAGGGAACACTGAACATCGCTATGTACAACCCGACAATATTTTTAACATTGTGATAGGGATATTAGTCGTTTCTATACAAAATAAATTCCACATTCATTGATCGAACATTTAAACTTTGTGACGGTTAAAATTTATAAATTATTTCACTTCCCAAGTCCACTATTATCGCTCTTTCTAGCATTGATGGGAGTTTCTTTCCCCAACAGTTAATGTAGACATCATAAGGAACAAGAAACCCAATCCTAAATAGAAATAAAAACCAAGGAGGAGTGTAAACCGAGCGATAGACGAACCTATTTATTCCTATTGAGCAAAAATAAATAAATAGTAAACAGTTTAGACGTAGACAGTCGACGTATACAGTTGGTGTAGACCTCATAAGGAACAAGAAACCCAATCCTAAATAGAAATAAAAACCGAGGAGGAGTGTAAACCGGGAGATAGGCCAATCAATCTACTACTAGTGACGATAATAAATAAATATATAGTAAATAAAATTTCATAGTTGAGGCGGAAAGAGTAGACGTATATATTTGAAATAGACTTTAGAATGAACTGAAACCCGAGAGGACTGTGAACTCCTCTACTCCTATGGGTTAGGATACCTGGGGTTATGATACGTCAGATTTTGGGGGCTATTTAATATCGAATTTTATGTGGGGTGGTCATTGAAACTCGAAATTGATTGAGGAGGGTACCCTCATTAACCATTACGCTCGGCCGAGTGCCCTAACATATATGTTTTATTAATTAACTTTAAACGTGCCTAAAATCGCCATAAATACTTATTGAAAGGGATATGATAATTTATAATTAAACTCGAACCCTTCATTAGATCAGACCATTCTTGTTGGGAACAGGAATAGAGCTCGCTGCATATCAATCGCCCAAAATATTATGCAAACAGAAAACTAAGATTAAAATTTAGATTAAGAATCTACCCCTGTGGAAGAAACGAAATAAAGGGTACAGTTCGAAATGACAATCGAAATTATAATCACCTGAAGAAGGCCGGAGAGTACAACGGCCTAAATATCGTGAATATGGCAATAAAGATGAGGACAACAGTCCGAATAATGTAAATAATTACAATAGACAAATATAGACAAGCATACCAACACGTATGATTCCAAATTCACTTCATTCAGCGAATGAATAAAATTATCAAAAAATATATATGGAAAAAAAGAGATAAAAAATATGTATTTCTTACTAAATACATTGTACATGTGCTATACATATTACTGACAGTAGATACCAAATGTAAATACAGAATGTTATAATTGAATTCTCTTTTAGTTTTAAGTACCTTATTTTCCAGCTTATATGACGCACTTTTCTTTCCTAAAAATTACCTGAAAAATAGGTATGCGTCTTCCAAGACGATCGTAAGTCAACACCCAGGCTCATTTAAGCTTGAAAATTCACCTAATTGACTTGACTGATAGGAACGTGGATTTGTATATTCAGTCATTACACTATAATGTTAGCTATCTAATTCAGCCTTTTTCTATGATTTAACCTCAGCATTTCCAAGACTATAAACCTTCCTGGAGCCGAGCCACAAGCTTAAACATGCTCTGTTTATTAGCAGCGACGGGAGCCTTTCTGCTCTTGACTAATATGCCATTGCCATACAAATAAAATTGAACGAATCATTAATGCAAAGAATACATGGCGCTAGTATGTGAGAGACGAATAGTGAATGTGTTGTTGGATCAGAAGATTTTTTTTTAGAAATTTATTTCCAATATTAGGGTGTGTCTTGTAAGTCGCAAAAAACGAAAATAACAAACAAAGAGAAAATCTCTATTCCTCTAACATTCAACTTTAATCTAATACTTGAATATTTTCTTATGAGTACAACATTTTATTATAGCCATTAAAACAGGCATTCGTTTGGTCTGATCAGGAACACAATTCATCATCAAACCAAACTTATAAATAATTACATCGGTCCCACAACTACATGCCTAGACAGACGACTCACGTTAGACCTATCCGACCACAGCTACATTAGAACTCATTTGAACACACACACACAAACTTACCAGACTCCATCGGAAACATACGAGTAGAAAATATAAACATAATAACCTCATCCACTTGTAAAAAAAAGATTAAAAAATAATGGAAGCCTTAAAATTAAAAAAAAGAAAAACCCACACTTAATAATATTAACTACGAACACGACCACAATGTGCTGTGTTTGGAAAATAAAACATCTCTATAACACTAAAAATATACGCACAACGCACAGACCGAATTAAATTGAAAAAAAAAATCATCCTTGATAATGGCTAAAAGTATATCCGAAAGCGCACGAAATTACAGGACATTTGGACAGTTTCTACACACCCTGTGTCCCCAAAAAGAAACCACTTGTTCGAACACAAGAAAAATTAAATAAAAAGCTTAATCGTACCGTGTATGTCGTTATTAATAGTCAATAGTCTGTTTTATGTTGAACGCAATATTCAAGTCAATAAGTATGAAATTTCATTGTTCATCTTTACATTTACATGTCTGATATTGGGCACATTTTCCCATAAATATAGTATAACTTAAAACTATATTTTTATCATAGATAGATAGATAGATAGATATGCTAATGTACATTTGGGCAGGAAACTTTCTTTTGAACATGTTTCGCTGAATATGAGAGACAATGAAATTTTAATTAATTTTGTATTTACTATTCTCACACGTTTGTGTTTTGGCCATTTCTTTAACCATTGTCAAGGGGTTTTGTTTCAGGAGTTGTTAGTTTCTCTCTCTTGTTTGACTGTTTAAGATGTATTTTCGTGTTGTTTTGAACACACACACACACACGCACGCATGCACACAGACACGCACGCATACACACACACACACACATATATATATATATATATATATATATATATCGTGAAATGGACAAATATATTCTACGTCATTCATAGACTTATTTTAAAACATCTAATTTATGATAGAAAAAAAACTTTCTTTATTGAGAAAATAGAAAATGATAGGAACATTTAGTCAGTTCACAAAACATCTGCCGATGACTGGATGAAAGCGTCCATGGAAAGAATAGTACGCATTGGAAAAATATTAACCTTGATATATATATATATATATATATATATATATATATATATATATATATATATATATATATAATTATGATATTATAGTGAAGTTTTCAATATTTTATGGGTTGGAAAATATTTCTGAGATAATCTTTATCCTCTGTTTGCTTATATGTTTTTATTTATAGCCGTCATATTTTTTATTTGTTTTTACACCCTTATTTATGATTTCTTTCTTGGTACTCGCTTTTCTTCCGCAAACAAAACATTCTTCACATTTAATAAAGCAATTTTAAACACTGACCTTTTTTCAAAGCGTTTTCTACAGCATTTTGTCTGATCTTTTGCAATTTTTGTTACTGTTTTCCGCCATTTTTGACTGTTCGCATACGTGGCAAGATGCCATTGGTCCTTCCCAAAAGAATGCCTTTTCGTTTCGCTCAAGATGTGTTTGCTTTTCTTTTTACTTTAATTTTTCATTTCTGGGAATCATTTTTTTTTAACTTACTTCCGCCTCTAGGATTTTGGCATGTGCTTTATTATTGTGAGCTGTACGTGGAAGCTTCATACCTTTTTATTACCAGGTGTTTTTATGACATCTTATGATATTGCTTTTATATATACGCAATCACACCTATATGTTTATATTTAAATAATACTATCGGGGCACGTAAGTGAAAATGCTTGCATATTATCATTATTATTCCTATTATTCGCATCCATTCATGAATATGTATACAACGTGCTTTTGTCTGTCGCATGCGAGTAAATCTCGTATATATATATATATATATATACACTATGATATTATGAAACATTGAATTTGATTATTGTATGCATATATTGGTAAATGTTTTTTAAGATATTTGTGTCTGTCGTCTTTACAAGTAATAAACATGTAAATATCGTAGACACAAATATCTCACATTTATTCACGCATTTTATTATATATTTCAGCTTATATATGTTTTTCGATTTTTTGGTCCCGCTTTCTAGGTATATGTATATAAATGGGAAGCGTGCGTATGCATGATCGGACACAGAAGCATATGCACACACACACACACACACACACACACATATATATATATATATATATATATATATATATATATATATATAAGCAGCTCTTAAAAAGAGTGTGCTGTGTATACACACCAGAAAGACAAGTTCTTGACAACATATAATATGGTAGAGCTTTTCTAAACAAAGAATCACCTTTCAGGTGTACACAGTCTGATCATTATTTCCATTTTTTTCACTAAAGCTGCCGACTGCCCGAAGATTGTTTAAAGGCATGAAACTTATAGTAGCCTTCAGACTGTGTACATCTGAAAGTTGATTCTTTGCTTAGAAAAGCACTACCATATTATATTGTGTTGAGAACTTTTCTTTCTGGTGTGCATACACCGCAAACTCTTTTTCAGAGCTGCTTATTTACACACACACACACACACACGCACACACACACTTTCGTAACTTTTAATCTAAAAGTGGGTTCAGTACAAAAAAAAAGCAATATTATCTATTTTAGGATATTACATTGAAAACATGTCAAAATTGCTACATAGTTGCAGCCGTGTTTCGCCAGATGAGATGCATTGATATACATTAAAACACCACTACAACTGTGTGAGAGCCCTGGCATGGGTGTCTCTGTTGGTTTTTATATACAGCTTCTTAGTTAAGTATTGTTGCTTGATGCGTAAAAAGTGCCACGAATGAAGAGCAACCCCCTCCCCAGCCTTCTTTGTCAAACAATCGCTGAGGAAAAAAACAGTCGAAAGAATGATTCAAGTTTGTTGACTGATCTGGTACAAGTTCTTTGTTAACGGGAAAGCTATCAGCGTCAAATAGGATTCTCTACCGTATCGTTTACAAATCATTCTATCAGGCAAAACGGTTCCTCTTTTAAATTTGAATTCCTTTTTTCTTGTCAGCTTCACTATAAAAAGCCATCATATATAGCTCCTAGCCAACTCTGGTCTTAAACTGAAATATCTGGGACGTGATAAGACATAGATAAGAATGTTTCCAGCGCATGCAGCTTAAACTGCCACGCCGAATAAAATTGTCGTTCTTCAACTTTCCAGATCGTTTAATAAGAATGTTCGACTCTCTCTACCCAAGTTTAGTGAAAGAAAAACGATTGTTTATTGTGAAAGATTTTTTTTGTCAAATTTCTTTCTCTATTTCGGAAAATTTTCCTGGCTTCCATTGAAATCTAAACATCAAAAAAGCGACCTGATATACAACGACACGATATTTATTGAAAGGACGAAACAGCAAAAATATAGAGACGTGTAGGAATGCAAACGACACTTGTCTCGTTTTCGTTGTCACGAGAGTCACGTGTAGGCCGGTGTATGACGTCAGCGGATAGAGTGACGTAGGGGCGGTTGTGTAAAGAAGGACATCCCTAGCTCACAGCGATAGGTCGTACAGAAAAACAAAGACACACAGACTCACTAGATTCATATAGAAACAGCTGTAAGTATAGTTTTCCCTTCTTGAAATATTACAAGTAATGTTCCGCTTTCTTATGCATTTGCTGTTGTATATATTAGATAATTTCTCTGCGTGGGACACGTGTATTTTTTTTAAGCGTTTCACCCCAAGCAAGGCGGGAAGCCACTATCACGCAAGAGGTTACAGAGAGTTGGAACTAGAGCAAAGAGGAGTGATAGAGGAAAGGATGAAGAGAATGATGGGGGATAGATCAGGGCATCTGGAGACGTCGATTGACATTACATTTGAATAGTTGGAGATTATAGCTATCAGGGAAACAGGAAAAGGTGAGGGAGTTTCACAGGCGAAAAGTGCGAGACATGAAGCTATTGGAGTAGAAGAGGCGGCTATATTAAACAGTTTCGACAGTGAAAGGGTGTGAGCGAGATGCCAGCCTAGTTGAGCGCTTAAATTCATGAAGTCTGGGAACCAGCGGAAACTGCTCATCGGAACAGTTACCAAGAAAGTATTTATAAAAACGACAGAGGGAGGCGACATCACGTCTGTGAGAGAGCAACTGCAGACGAGATGCCAGATCAGGGCCAATTATATTGCATATCCGTCTTTGGATATTTTTCAAAAACCTTGAGACAAACAGAAGGGGCTCCAGACCGTATATGGCAGCAATAACCCATGCAAGGGCGAATGGTTGATTTGTAGATCTGAAGGATCGACTCCGAAAAGAAAAATTTCCTGGCGCGGCACAGGGAGCCAACTTTCGTATATGTTTATAAATATATATAATTTGCTTTTGTCTTGATAGTATAAACGTCTATTTAAGGCATTCCTTTTCCTTTCACCTATTCTGTGCGTGTGTTCATAAATACAATATATGTATATATATTTATATATGTGTGTTAATAAATGCACATATACCTACGTTTGATGTGCGACTGGTGGTATATGTGTAGTTATTAACATATATTTCATAGCTCTGTCTAATCACATTGAGCCCTATAATGTCTACACGTCGTGGCTAAAGTTGGTAATCATTTATTTGTTTACCAATGTATGCACGCCAGCAGGCGCGTATACGGTCGCTAATATCTAAGTATCTTATTTACCTAACTTGATACCTATATACACTGCGTGCTAAATTATTATCGAGATAACTTTTTTTCTAATATTTCAAAAACCGTCCAATCAACTCACACAAGATTTTCACACAATGTTGGCAACACTGAGCTGCGCAATCACTGAAATTTTCCAGTCCAGGGTTCTTCGTGGCCTCTCGTTTAAGTCGTGACATGAGACTACGTCAAATAACCCTCGCCTTGCCTTTATCTGCCCTTTTGCGTACTTGTGTAGGGACGGTGGTGAACTTTTTTACTGTTTGATGACGCCTCCCTATCATTTTAGAAATTTCTAGGGTAGATTTACCTTTTGAGAGTTCTGAGGTAATAGTTTACTTTTCAGCATCACTTAAACTGCTTTTACGGCCCATCTTTTCACTAAATTCTTATACTTTTCTAATAATTTGGCATGCTCAAATCACTGTGCTGATAACAAATATGGTGCCAGTTTGTTTACATTGCGCAGATCAGTACAAAAATTTCAGTGATTGCGCAGGTCAGTGTTGCCAATATTGTGCGAAAGTTTTGTGTGAATTGATTGGACGGTTTTTGAAATAGAAAAAAGTTATCTCGATAATAATTTGGCGCGCAGTGTGTATATATATATATATATGTGTGTGTGTGTGTTTGTGTGTGTGTTTGTGTGTGCGTCTGTGTGTGTGTGGAAAATAAAGTATGATATATGAACAAAAGATAAAAAAACAAGCAGGTTTGGTTAAATAATTTAAACATGTTATATCGATTTATTTCAGTTTTCTTCCTTTCAAGTCCACGAATCAATTTCTTGATGGTCGTAAAAAATTGATTAAGAAAATTTTTCTCTCGAATAATTTTTATTTTCCCAAGCACTTTCAATCTTATCTGCGACCATCTTCAACTGGTTAAAATATCCGTAGATGTGTATAGAGTAGACCCATGAGTTCTAAATATTTTTTCACTATTCTTTTGTATTTTGAATTTACGAAGATACTTGTGACATCAGCATACATATCAAGTTGAAAACTAGTGACATCGGGAAGATCGATTTATATATATACAGGTATACCTCACCCTATTTCGTTAATTGGTTCCACATGTCACGACTTAGTACGAAAAACGACTTAAGTCAAAATAACCACACTATAAATGGCAAATAAGCAATCCCGATTGCATATTACAGTATTTATTATATGTACGTACAGTATTCTGAATAAAATAATTTATGCCCACCTTATCTTCCAGCGATATCG
>OZ010596.1:16021246-16123746 GCA_963932145.1 Acanthosepion lycidas | reverse complement strand
AAGTTGGTTTTCCTCGCTTCTTCATCTTCTTTTTATTATTATTATTATTATTATTATTATTATTATTATTGAATTATTTCCGATTAATCTGATTTTCTTTCCAGCTCCATTCTGATTCTTGATTTGCTGTGACGTCAAAAGAAGCGAATAATTCTCCACTGAAAGTTTCCAGTGATTTTTAAAGTATTTGACATTTAATCGTATACAATGATGGATTTTTTTTTCTCTTTTTATTTCATCTATTTTCAGTTTTATTTTCTTGCTTCATTTCACCAGCCTTCTCCCTTTAGTTTTATATCTCCCTCACTCCTCTAATATATATATATATATATATATATATATATATATATATATATATATATATATATATATATATATATATATATATATATATATATATATATATATATATATATATATATATATATATATATATATATATATATATATATATATATATATATATATATATATATATATATATATATATATATATATATATATTTGCGCGAGTAGTGTAATGAATAGCGGTAGTAGCTGGGTTATGAGAAATCGGGGACCCGAGTTCGAATTTCGCACGAATTCATTACATTCACTTACGCGCAAATATCCTTGTATGAATCAGGAAGAATTTATAGGAGAGATGGGGCTCTTTAGCCTTGGTTAGCAACCAGTTTAGAACAACAACAACTTTGTATTCATAAGGTCTGGTTGAGAACATCGAGACATATTGTGTGCACCGGTTTTCTGCATAAGGTTCTTCCGGAAATTGTGGATGCACAAGACTTCACTATAATCAAATCATATACGCAGATAGTCTGACGGATCAGTTCTAGAACTGTGTCATTGAAACCTCTTATCTTGAGGACTATAATTGAGTCCATTATATACATACTCACAGACGCGTGCACATACACACCCACAAGCATATATATATATATATATATATATATATATATATATATATTCATAGAGAGAGAGAGACAGAGCTAGCTAGATAGATAGATGTAAAGAAAGGACAAACTTTATTACTAAAATATTATTTTGTTAGACGCTCCGTTTATTTATTAAGCAGTGTACTTATTTATTTTCGTCTACTGGCCCGAATGTTCGAGAAATCATATTAAAGAAAAATACACACACACACACACACACACACACATATATATATATATATATATATATATATATATATATATATATATATACATATATATATATTAAGACATTTTATGTTTATACGTTCTTTTTATAGATAAAAATATTTAAGTAAATGCTCTGTTTATATGTTTGTATCTATAAAAAGAACGTATAAACATAAAAAAATGTCTTAAAATAATTGTCTATTTCCTAATGTGTGACGTCATTAGTTTACATTTGGATACGCATGGAGCAGATATGAATGTACGTGAGAAAATCATGGAGAATTTTATTTTAAAAACAGTAAAATCGTTCTTGCTAACCGAAACGCTCCTCTGTGACTCAATCAGTAAAAGCACGTCAGGCTATATGACAGTTCCGTATAGGATACAGTTTCGATTCATGTCGGAGGACGCATATTTTCTATGAAAATTTCTCGGACATTTAGGTTGGTGAATATCGTTGATAATGTTTATTATAAGCAGAGCATTTCGGACATATAATAATATATATATATATAGTGACCAGGGAGTGAAAACAATTTTAGCTCGGTCAATTAATGTTGAATCATTCCTAATAAGGAAACGGTTAATATTATCATTACCATTATTATATTATATATGGTAAAATAAATTTTTAAAATATGCTACATTTTGAGGATAAAAGTGATCAACATCCGAGATAGACCCTGTGTAAATATCGGAGTGGTTACTGACGTCAACACTGAGTGGCGACAGTCTTTTTTCTGCTTAAATACAATCTTCAGATTTTGAATGTCATTTTTGCGTTAACTCTTCAACTTGTATTTTGGTTTTTTTTCGTTTTTTTTTTATTTTTTCCGCGTTTATATTTTTATTAGTTCTTTATTTCTTTGTTTTTTTCTTTGTTCAAAGTCTTTTTATTTTCTTCTTTGTTTTCTTTCCTTCTTCTCTTCAGCCACACTTCTTCTTGTGTCTTTCTTTCTTTCTTTCTTTCAAATACACTTCTTTTCCTTATTTTCTTTATACTGCCACTTTTTCTTTCTCACATTCTTCTTTGCCTGATGAAGGTCGCGAGACCGGAAACCCATGTAGCAAAATTATGGAAAATAAAACATAATATTTTTTTTTAAATCCACATTACAACTAAAGACATTTGCGGCTTCTCTCTTCTTATATATATATATATATATATATGTATATATATATATATATATATATATATATACACACATTTCCTATTTGTTCTTTATTTTATCATCCTGGCGGATTTCGATCCATATTTGATCTGCATTTGAGCAGCCATATTTGTGGAAAGTGATCCGCAGTTTGGAAAAGATGATGAATAAATCCTACAAACATAGAAAGTCTCTCCAACTAAATAAAACTTATTTACATTATTTGGATTGCTATCATCATCTTCATTTCCATATCCATAACGTTTCGGCAATTGTACATTCCTGTCTTCTTCAGGTGATTGGAATTTCGAACGGACGAAACGTTGTGAACATGGCAATGAAGATCGGGATAACAGTCAGAATAATGTAAATAATCATAATACCTCATCTCAGAGATATAGACAGATATCATTTTTTCTCGTGTCTCATCAGTCTAGTTCGTCTTGCTCTAGTTCACTAGGCAGAATATTCTCAAATCTCCTCACGGGGCATGCTAATAATATTGGTTATTTGATGATAAGTCTATAGTCTTTTATACATCTCTATGGTGGTGAATACGATCAATGTTTTCCTTGTTGGTGGCACTTACAGGATATCAAAACATTAGGTCATCTTCAAGACTCTCCCCACTCCTAAAAAGAACGGCCTTAGTTTTGCACTGTGGATAAACCTAGTGCGATTAGCAACCACATCAGGATGAAAGCCACCGGCAGCTAGAACCTTTTTCTGCAGTTTCTTTATAACATCATGATCTAAAATGTTGTCCATAATCATGATACCTCATTTTAGAGATATAAACATTTATTTTTTTCTTCTTTCTTTCTTTCTTTCTTTCTTTCTTTCTTTCTTTTCATCCTTTTCTCACTTGCTATCTTCAGTCTTCCTCACTTTCTCACCGACCCTTCTTTCTTTCTTTCTTTCTTTCTTTTTCTTTCTTTCTTTCTTTCTTTCTTTCTTTCTTTCTTTCTTTCTTTCTTTCTTCAATGTTTTATTTGTTTTCACTTTTTCATTTATTCATTACTTTATATTTCTTTCATTTTTTTTTTCATTTTCTCTTTTCTTCCTTCTGACCTGCTTTTTTATTCATCTTTTTCTCTACTTTCTTTCAAACTTCATTTCTTTTTCTGTTTTCTTCTTTCTTTTTGTTGTCTTTCGTTATACCCTTCTATTTCCTTTTATTATTCTTTCTTTTTCCCCCACATTTTTTCGCTTATTTTCATTCCTTTTACTTTTCTTTTTTTCTTTTTTTTCTTTTTGAATTTCAATCATTTCGATGAAACCGCTTCACAACAATTCCTTTTCTTTTTCTTTTTTTTAGTCTTTTTCTTCTTTTCTTTCCCATTTTCTTTTCTCTTACTTCTTTCTTTCTTTCTTTCTTTCTTATTTTTCCCTTTTTAATACTCTTTCATTCCTTTAACTTTTCCATTTTTACTCTTTTTTTCTTTTCATTCCTCTAAATTATTTATTTAATTCTCTTTTTTTCTCTTTCTTTTTCTTTTTTCAAAACTTTATTGTCCCTTTAAATTCATTCTTTCTTTTATTCCTTTCTTTTTTCGTTCCTCTTTCTTTCTCTTTTTAACCCTTTTTCATTACTGTAAATCATTCTTTTACTTTGTCTCTTTTCTTTCCTTTTTTCTTTTTTCAAATCTATTTTTCCTATAACTTTCTTCCTTTCTCTTTTTTTACCTCTTTTTTTTTTAACCCTTTAACGTTCCTCAAACTTCTTTATTAAATCCCAATTTTAATCACATTTCATACTTCAACGTATTTGCTTCCGCTTTACAAAGCGAATGCTGATTTGTGGCAGAAAAAAATTCCAAAGAAAAACTTGAAATTAAATGTTAGTAGCTTTTCTGCAAAGCTCGTCGCGATGACACAAACCCGGGCGTGACTTTAAACAATAAAAAAAAATCAAAATTTAACAAAAAGAAGAAAATTAGCAAAAAGCAGAATCAAGATCAAATACATAAATTTTCTTGGAGAAAGTGAAAGTAAAACTGCCTTATTGGAAAACAAAAGGAGAATATTTAATGTTGGTTAAGCGTTGTGTCATCAAACCATCAATCCCATCATCCTTTACTCCTTTGTCTTCTCGCTTTTTTTTTCTTCTATTTTTTTTATTTTATTTCTTTTAAGCCATGCTTTATTTTCT
Source organism: Acanthosepion lycidas (assembly GCA_963932145.1). Taxonomy (NCBI): domain Eukaryota; kingdom Metazoa; phylum Mollusca; class Cephalopoda; order Sepiida; family Sepiidae; genus Acanthosepion; species Acanthosepion lycidas. The sequence continues at coordinate 16,119,298 of OZ010596.1, read as the reverse complement.
TTCAGTTTCATTTTGAGATAAACTTCCCTCTTTCTTCTATTTTACTCATCATCTGTCTTATTGTCTTCACAAAATGTCACATTGAATCAAGCAAGTCGATGTTTTCACAATAAAATCTTATAATGATTAAGCTTGTTCTTTCGTTAGTTACTTAGTGCGTACGTTACGCTCTCTCCTTACCTTAGATAAAAAATGAGCCATCTTTGTTTGACTGCGAGAATAGACAGAAGAAAATGTACAGTCCGGTTTGGTTTGGTTTACGGCATATCAACACCTCAATGGGTTATTTAATGCCGACAAAATATTTATTGCTGCTAATATTTTTTCTAAAAATGTATTGTTGGAATATTTTTTCAAAATTTTTTTTTTCAACATGTAGTGCAGGTAATAATTTAAAAAAATAGTATTACTAGTATCATTTTGACCCCCTTTTTTTGGGGGGGGGGTAACTATTTGCTCATAGAGGGACCTTGACAGCTGCTACTACACCGGGTCAAGGTGGAACTGGGAACACCAGCAATTAACAGGCGTTGCCCTGCTCCTCAGATCCTCCTGACCAAAGGTCTTGCTGTCGGATGTAGTTTATCGTCATACCCAGGACAGTATACAGTCCGTCTGAATTTATTATGTAAATCACATAAAACCTCGATAACTCAAATTTGCTTTGAAAATCTTTTGTCAAATTTTTACCGATTGATTTTGACGTCGCTTACATTGTTTCGACTATTGTCCTCATCTTTGTTGCCATATTTATTACAACGTTTCGGCCTTTCAGTATCTGTCTATATTTCTGACGTCGCTGGTGTAATAGATATCGGCTCGTAATAAGAATTCGGAGAGCCAAGTTCGAATCCCACTGGAGTTCATTACATTCATATAAGTACCCTTGGGTAAGCTATAAACCCATCTCTTCTCTCCTCAGTTATTAGTTGAATAACACTGTGCTATGTGCCCTTTAGATCCAATGACAGGATACAAAGAATGTGAGTTCAATTCTCGGTTAAGGCAGTGGAGAACTTGGAGAGGGGAATTAACAGGAGATAACTGACAACTGACATCCATTAAAATATGGCACATGGAACTAGAACAGTCTACCCCAGTGAGCGAAAGAAAGGGTTCAGTTCGACATTCCAACCACCCGAAGAATGCCGGAGCATACAACGACCGAAACGTTGTGATAAATATGGCGACAAAGATAAGGACAATAGTCCGAATAATGTAAATAGTGTACATAATAAGCTTATCTCAGAAATATAGACAGATACTGAAAGGCCGAAACGTTGTAATAAATATGGCAACAAAGATGAGGACAATAGTCGAAACAATGTAAATAGTGTACATAATACCTCATCTCAGAAACATAGACAGATACTGAAGGGCCGAAACGTTGTGATAAATATGGCAACAAAGATGAGGGCAATAGTCTGAATAATGTAAATAGTGTACATAATACCTCATCTCAGAAATATAGACAGATAATGAAAGGCCGAAATGTTGTAATAAATATGGCGACAAAGATGAAGACAATAGTCCGAATAATGTAAATAATGTACATCATACCTCATCTCAGAAATATAGACAGATAATGAAAGGCCGAAACGTTGTAATAAATATGGCGACAAAGATGAAGACAATAGTCCGAATAATGTAAATAATGTACATCATACCTCATCTTAGAAATATAGACAGATACTGAAAGGCCGAAACGTTGTAATAAACATGGCGAGAAAGATGACGACAATAGTTCGAATAATGTAAATAGTATACATCATACCTCATCTTAGAAATATAGACAGACACAGAAGAGACTGGGTTCTTTAAGCTTGGTTCGCAACCAGTCTACCACAGAAAGAAACCTACTGCGGGAAAAATCTTCTGCTTCGTCAGTCATGTATCGAAATATACATGATCGCCCAAGTATGTATCACATTTGGCACTTAGCTGACTAACTTTCTGAAGTTATGCAGATAAAAATAATATATAGTTTAGGGCCTCTGAAATCTAATAAAATATATTTTAGGTTGGCTAATGGAAATGATATAACACATGCTCGATAATAGAAAATAAATTTATTAACTAAGAGAATGACACATTGCGGATATCAGAGGAGCTTCACAAAGATTATGGCTGTTGAAAACGTAACTAAGTTGGCAATTAGAAACAAGGTAAATGGCCTCAAATCTTGTCTCCTGGAATCTGAACTAAAGGTAGTTATTGCGAAACAACTATTTTTAACCATTTCTCAGATCTTTGAACAGGATGGAACTGAGGAACAATGACAAAAGATGTAGAATACTTCGCAAATTGGAGTCTGTGCAGACAATTTGTAGATAAACTCCTCTTAGTAAAGCAAATATTTTAAAGCATCAAAATTGGACCAAGAAATACATGAAAATTGACTTTTCTAAAATAATATTCAGGAATGAATTTCAGGTGACATTTGATAGACCTGATGGATGTGCCAAAGGATGGGTTTTATCCGATGCAGATGTGCCTGTGGCTAAAAGAAGACAGCTTGGAGCCGATAGTATGGTTATATGGGCTGGAATTGTCGACCAAATCATTATTGATACATTAAAAGTCGATGAAGGCGTTAAACTGAACAGAGCTAACTATTGCGATTTCATAGACAAAGATTTTCTTTGAATGGTGTAAGTTTCCAAATGATGTCAGTATGCGCAACAATGCTCCTTCAAATATATCTAAGGTTACCCCTGAATTTTTTTTTCGCGGAAAACGTTTATAGGAGAGAAGATAATGGAAACGCCATTATCACGGCTTTGTCTAAATCTGTTCGAAATCTTATGGTCAGTTGTGCAGATGAAATTATATGGCGGGCTGTCAAAGAGCATAGTGTCCTTGAGGACACATGGCACAGTCTACGCCATATATATATATATATATATATATATATATATATATATATATATATATATAAGTAACGAATGAATTTTTTCATTCATTAAATTATTTTTTCAATATTTGCAATTTCTTAGCTTCGAAAATTCTATTTCTTTGTTGAAGACAGTCATTCTCTTTCTTTCAATATATTTTTCTTATCTTTTATCCTTCTAAGTTTGTTTCCCCTTTTTCATTAACATTTATTCAATCTCAATATGTTCTTTACACTTGTCTTTCTTTCGTCTCAAAATCATTTTCCTTCCTCGATGTCATTAACATTCTTTTATTTCTTTCAAAACAATTTTTTTTTTATTTTGGTCAATCAACATTTTTCGTTTTTCCCCCATTTTTCTAGGCCTTTACTATTTCTAAACTGATTTTTCCTTCGGTGCTGACTGCCTTTTACTTTTCTTTCTTTTTTCTTTCTTTCTGGTTTTCTTTGTTTTCTTATTTTCATCAGTTTTGACTGTATTTCAATTTTATTCCTTTTTTGTTTCTTTCTTTCGTTATTTTCTCTTTCTTTCTTTCTACATTTCCTTCCTTCTTTCTTACTTTTTTCTTTCATCCATTCTAAACTTATTTTTCCTTCACTGTTGATTTACTTTCTCTTTTCTTTCTTTATTTCTTTCTTTTTGTCATCGTTGTCTTTTTTTGCTGTCTTTCGTTCTTTCTTTTTTCTTTTTAAACTTATTTATCTTCGGTTTTGACTTTTATTTCCTTCTTTCTTGCTTGCTTTCGTTATTTTTTTCTTTCTCCCTATCTTTCTTTCTTCCTTTCTTTCTTTCTTTCTTTCTAAACTTATTTTTTTCTTTGGTGTTGGTTGCCTTTCTATTTTATTTATTTATTTATTTTTGTCTTCGTTCTTTTTTCTTTCTTTCTTTCTAAACTTATTTTTCTTCAATGTCGCCTGCCGTTAACATTTCTCTTTCTTTCTTCCTTTCTTTTTTCTTTCTTTCTTCCTTCATTTTCCTGCGATGTTGACTGCAATTCACTTTCTTTTCTTTCTTTCTTTCTTTCTTTCTTTCTTTCTTTCTTTTCAAATTTGTTTTGCTTTCATTTGGACTCTGTTCACTTTCTTTCTTTCTTTCTTTCTTAAAATTTTAACTTAAATTTGAATTCGGATACAAAAACCGCGACTTAGAAAAATCTTTTAAAATAATACTTTAAGGAAATTCTCCATTTTTAACCATTTTATCAAGAGTCGAAAAAAGCTCCAATGTCTAATCGTTGAACTGAAAATTTTGAAGCATTAATTTTGACTCCTAGTCTCATTCCTGGGAATTTAATGACCGAATTAGTGGCACTATGAATGAACATAAAAAGAGAGGACTCCTTCGTCTTGCTTTGCTGATGCGATGAAGACGACGTTATATTATGTAACATTGCCAACAGAAACATGGCTGATATGATTCACTGAATAGTAACACAATTTTCATTTTTGATACAATGACTAAATACATTAATTTCAATAGTTTTTTTTTTTTTATATTATTCACCACAATTTTCAGTTGAACGAGAAGATGATGAAGAAAAGGAACGCTAATATAGAAGAAATTATAAAATTGAAAACGAAGAGGAGGGGAAGGCAAACAAAAAGATAAGGAAGGAAAATAATAAAATAACAAATAGTGGTATTGAAAGAAAGAAAAAAGAGTAAAATGATTCTACTAAAATCTGAAGTAGGAAATTGCGATACTAAGGTATGTCAGGAAGGTTTATTAATACTCCAGCACCTTCCTCAGTATTCATTCTAACAAAGCTTATCTAGAACCACTTGGTTTTCCTGCCAATAATATCAGGTGATCCTCAATGGAACTCAAGTAAAAGCAACATTTTGTTCTACACCCCAGAACTTTCCTCAGTTTCCTCACTTGATGTAACAGTGACATTCTTATATATTCTCTCCCCTTTTTTTTATTTCTGTTCTTTCTATTTCTTTCCCAAGACTTTCGATCCTGTAACCCTTACACCGTTTATAATACGTACAATGGTGACACTGATGTCCTACAATTTACTCGAGAATAAGACACTAATTAGTTTCAATAATGGGTTATTCCATTTTGATCGCGTGTAAAGAAAGGAAAAATATATTATTTGGTTTCTGTGCGAAAAGAAAGAAAGAAAGAAAGAAAGAAAGAAAGAATATTTAACGTCTGTTTGATTTGTTCCTGCTTCTTAAAATAACAACCGGGGCACCTCGAGGCGGTGTAATGGCTAGTAAGCTTGTCTTGCTAGAACAATTAACACTGAGTAGTGAGTTCAATCCTCACTGGGTGCCCTATGCTTTCGGCCTTGTGCCACATCTAAGCAAAGCATAGAAAATCACTCGGAAACCTCGAGCTAGCATAGAAAATCACTCGGGAACCTCGAGCTGGTGTAATGGTTAGCCAGCTTGTCTCGCTAGAACAATTACGACTGAGTAGTGAGTTCGATCCTCACTGGGTGCCTCCTAATTTCGGTCTTGTGCCACATCTGAGCTACGCTTGGAATATTACGAGGGTACCTCGACGTGGTGTAATGGTTAGCAAGCTTGTCTCGCTAGAACAATTACGACTGAGTAGTGAGGTCGATCCTCACTGTGTACCCACTACTTTCGGCTTTTTACCACATCTTATCTACGCTTGGAAAATCTCTACAATAACAACCAACATATTATTATTTGTGTATGTTTCCTGCTTTGTATCCTATAAAGCTGGATACAACCTATGGGAACCGGTGTGTCACCGAGATATGGCCATAAGTACTTATTAAAGTACCCAGAAAATGACGGTATTTTCACATATGGATAAATTATGCACCTATATGTGTACATTTATTAATCATAGCTAAGGATCAGAAGTTCATGAAAGAATTAATATATATATATATATACACACACACACACATATATATATATATATATATATTAATCCAGGATAATTTTCCAACTTATTCAAGATGATCTTCGCCCTCTCTAACCTTGTAACTTTCTGTCATGGAGTAACAAGTTACCTCACAGGTTTCACGTAAGGTTTCATTTTCAAGCCTTTTTTCACGGTTCTTTGGGCTGTCATAGGTGAAACTCCTCGCTCACGTGCCAAACGTCTTACAAACTGAGTTGGATCTTTTCTAATTGATCACTGCAGCTCTAAGTTGAAATGATGATCGCTCTTCCTGTTGTGACCAATTGATCCAGTTTTCCTCACTACTGTTCCCTCTTTTTAAAACTTATTCACCGTTCTCTTAATGGTCCATGAATGCTTAAATTTGGTAAATGCTGCCATAATCCTTGCCTTCAGTTCATCTTTGGTGTTACAAGGAGTTTTGTTGGTCTCTCGCTTAACTGCTCCCCAGATCAAGGGCTTGCAGTCTGGGGAGTTAGGTGACCAGATGTAAAGGGTGATTTGGTCGCAGAAATTGCTTATGTTATACTGCTTGTGTGGCATGGTGCCGAGTCTTGTTGCCAGATATGTGATATTTCAGCAGCCACCCTTTTGACCCAAGGCCGTACTACCTACCCAAGGCACTTGATACATGCCTCTATGTTAAGTCTGAAGCCCTCAACAACAATTTCGGGAGTTCACTTCTTATCAGAACGATCAGGATGTGTTTTCCGAGCTGCCGTACCTTTAAAATCACCATTAGCTAGACTCATCCATATCTTTCCAAATCTTTTGTACTGTGCTCACATTGATACCCAATTACACTGAAATGTTCGTGTTGGAGCTTCCGGTGCGAATGCCAAGCAGAAGAGTATGCCTTTGCCAAATTTCTAGCGGAGCCATTTGCGTCATAGTGCTCTTTTTCTCACAGACGGTGACCAACTGACCCTACTATACGGTGCAGTCGACAAAACAAAATCAAACAACGCGCATGCGCAAAATTAAAAATATAAATTGCCGACAATTTACCAATCGTACCCTGTATATTTGGTACAGTATGTCATTTCTATAACCCATCATATAAAAGGACATCACTATGTGAAGACAATGTATTTTCCGCAATCAGAACATGATAGTCAGATGATTGCATTTAAGCAGAAAACAGACTGTCGCTGCTTAATGTTGTTTACAATGTTCACTTTCATATTTACATACGCTCTATCCCTGATATTGAGCACTTTATCCAATAAATATAGCATACGTTACATCTATATTTTTATTACGTTATATATATATATATATATATATATATATATATATATATATATATATATATATATATATATATATAAGTTAAGTTATGAAGAACTTGGTAATCCGTATCGGTAATCACAAGGAAACGAAATCCTGAGAGCTCAATGTAAATCCAGAGCTAATATTTAAAAGAAAAACAGATCACTTTAAGGTACCATTATAATAGTTTATTTCACCAGAGCCCTTTTAAAGGACGCCGGATCATCAGATAGCACTTCCAAAAATGAAATGAAACGAAAAATGAAATTAAAATTGATGGGTAGTGTAAGTTTTTGTAATTTAACAGAGAGTGTAAAAGTGGTAGTTAAAGAGACATGGTAGAGTATAGGGAGGGATTAATTTCATATTTCTCTCAAGCATACTTTGTATTGGGGGAGGAGTGACCAGACCTTGACCTATTTAGACGGTTAACTTATCGGAAGTAATAGGGGAGAAGGGAGAAAAGAAAAAGGAAAAAGAAAGAAGAGGGAGAGGGAAGTAAAGAGAAAGAGGATGTAATTGGGTTTTAGCAATTTATGTAAAGAATAGATTTTAATGCTTGATAGTAATTTAATTGTCTAAAAAATACGAATAAATTAATTTGATGTTTGCTATAAATTTAAATATTTAATTCTTTTTTTTAAATATTTAAATGAAAAGGGCATATATATATTTAAATGAAAATTGCACATACACATATTTATTAAAGACATTTTTATGTTTAACGTCCTTATTATAGATACAAGTATTTAAGTAAATGCTCTGTTTATAATAAACAGTATTAAATAACATTTACCGGCCTTAATGTCCGAGAAATTTTCATAGAAAATATTCGTCCTTTGACAGGATTCGAACCTGCATCCTATACGGAACTGCGTCATTTACGCTGACGTTCCTTGACCGCTAGGCCACAAAGGATCGTTCGGTTGGTAAGATTGAATTTACTGCTTTTACGTCAACGTAAATGACGGTTCTGTATAGGATGCAGGTTCGAATCTAATTTAATTAATCTTTTATTCAGTTTTTTCCAGGAATGTAACATTTTTCCGTTTTTAGGGTTAAATAATATACGAACTGTCCATAATCGTAATTGTTCCACTGGCTTTCGGTTATTTCGTTAGCGATTATCAAGGATGTGTTTTGGGGAGGGTGAAATTCTCTGTAGTCCTGCTACATAGTAATTTTACATTATGCAGGTCGAGCTGCTCGTGTACTTCTTGAAGGTCACATGTGCTATGCGCGACCAGTTAACCGGGGCAAGACTTCTATTTTTAGAACACTTTTACTCCTGCTAAATATTGTGATATTGATAGTGGGAGAATACATTTTAATAAGCCGAGCCTCCCTTTGTACGGCTATGCCACCTAAAAAGGACCATTGTATTAGAATTGTTCTTAATGTTTCTTGGTAGTTATGAGTTAATGTTTATTAATAGGACTCTGCTGCCACAGGTGGCAGGTAAGATGTCTGCACAGTATGGTAGTGGTGTGGACCGATATTAGTCATTGGTTTTTGACAAGTAACACAGTCTTGTACAAAACAATGGAATTGGTAAACTATATTGGTCACTACTAGTTTAGATTTGATGGTGTTTTTTGTTTTTCGTTTGTGACGTCGAGGTTTGCGGTCTTCCATTTTCTATAATATATTATGAATTTTATATGCTTTTCGGAGTTAACGCAGAAATTGATTTCCACTTCCTTTCTTTTATTTTTTTTTTTTTTTATTCTTTCCCCAGCTTCTCCGTTGACCTCGGTTTTATTACTATTGTGCTCTGTGTGTTTGTGTGGGGGTGGGTTCCTACGCCTGCGAACGCATATGTATACTACTTACAAATATACACGTGCACACCCGGACGTGTATGTTTGTGTATTTGTGTATGCGCGTCTAATTCTGTGTTTGTGTTTTTGTGTGGATTTTTGTTAACTGTATATGTCTCTGTTGATCTCCATTTTTTATTATTTTGGCCATTTAGTTTAGGTTATGATTAAAGTTTTCTGTGTATGTATCACTGTTCGGGTGCGTGTTTATGTGTGTTTCTCTGTGCGTGCGCACGCCTGCATATATGCGTACATACAAACGTGTACTCACTTGCCTGTGTGCATTTGTGTGTTCATGTGCGCGCGTGTAACTGTGGGTTTGTGTTTATGTGTGCGTTTATGTGGGTGCACATGCGTCCTCATTTTATTTATTTATTTTTTCTAGTATTTATTTATTTTTTATTTAGTGTGTCTGTGTTTTTGCATTTTGCAAGGAATGTTCCTTATAAATGAACAAATTAACAAATCGCTCCCGCTAAAATAACCGTAGAACATAGGCATAAATAAGCAAAAACAAGTAAAAGTAGTCAATTCAAATAAATAAATTAATTAAACATTGTAACCCGCTAAAATAACAGAATAGACTACGGCAAGCAATCTAAACATTGGACGAACAAATAGTTTTATCTTCCCAGGCTAAAACAAACTATTAAATAAACGACCTAAGCAAATACCCTCCCCCATTTTTTAATACGTTAATAAAACATCAAAAACCGAAAAGAATAAATACTACAAAATGAAAATGAAAAACAAGCAAAATAAATTAACCCAAACAAATAAATACATAAACAAACAAGCCACTCCCGCAAAAATAACCGCTAGAATAGATTATCCACAATGCGCCACTGAACCTTATATATAAATAGTCGAGAAAAAAATCCAAGATTCGCGGCGTGACGATTGCGTATAGCATGAAGCAGCCTGTCGCCTCTGAGTGTTCACTTCAATGTTCACTTTTATATTTATATATATACATATTTTGACCACTAATATTAATATATATATGTGTGTGTGTGTGTGTGTGTGTGTGTGTATTACAGATTCTATTTACACTATCCAGCCTGTCCACAAAGCCTTTCCTACAGACGAAGTGCCACAAGCCTCTCACGTTTCCATCGTTATTTCTGTGGCAAATGTTCTAACGAGCTACACCAGTTTTTGAGCTTCACTGCTAAGACCGGCCTTGCCGCGTACACAGGATCGAATCATCCGCATACCCTTCGTATTCCATTAGTAAGGAGGAAGTTCCAGTCAGACAGCTTCTTACCGCTAATTTTTGGAACAGACTCCCGAGGGGATGATTCCCTGATTGCTATAGGCTTAACCTCTTCAAGTCTAGGATCAATCATAATTTGCAGTTCTTAAACCATCGGCTTACCTTCATAAAAACAACTTTTATTCAGTAGCTGTCTACGTTGAATAATTGTTGCACCTTTGCATTGGGTAATCAATAAGTAAAAAACTAAATTATGAGAAAATATGCATACGTGAAAGGAAAGTGATAATAAAGTCTATTCAGAACGCCAGGATTTTCCTCAATGTACTTAGTCAACTTCATCACAATTTATTTCTACTAAATTCTAATGGAGTTTACCTGGACATATACACGGTTTGATCAGCAATCAAAGTCAGTTTCATTTGCACCAAGTAAATCGAACTATTTAAATAAATACGTTATACCTCTCTTTTCCTCTATTTCTCTCTCTCTTTATCTATCTATCTATCTATCTATCTATCTATATCTATCTCTCTCTGTGTGTCTATATCCCTCTCACTGTAACTATCTCTATATCTATATCTCTCTCTTTCTATCTCTGTCTGTCTCTCTCTCTCTGTCTATAACCCTCTCACTGTAACTATCTCTATATCTATATCTCTCTCTCTTTCTATCTCTCTCTCTCTCTCTCTATATATATATATATATAGGTAGATATAGACACTCAGATAGATAGATATATATATATCTGTCTGTGCATCTATCTATGTATCTATCTATCTGAGTGTCTATATCTACCTATCTATCTCTCCCTGTTTATCTATCTATCTCTGTCTATCTCCCTCTGTGTCTGTCTATCTATCTCTTTCTCTCTGTCTATATTTCTCTCCATCTAGCTATCTATATCTGTCTCTCTATCTATCTCTGTCTCTCTCCGTCTCTTTCTCTCTGTCTCTCTGTGTCTATCTATCTATCTATCTATCTATCTATCTGTTTTTTTTTCTTTCAATCTTATTGTCTTCTTTTCAGATGCCCCAGGATTGGGGGGAAAGTTTCCGTCTAGTTTATATCATTTCTGGAGGTAATTGGCTAATTAATTAAGGATGCAAAATTAATCGATTAAATTACCTGGTTAATTTAATCGACTTAAAAATTTCTTTCTCCACTTAGGATCACAACTTTGCGTATCAAATCGATTCATGGTGATACTATTTCCGTTATAAACAAAACTAAAACGTTTAATCACTGAATAATTGAAGTAGGTGATTTTTTTCTTATTACTCAAAGACAAATTAACCGTTCCAGGACATCCCAGCTTACCGTTTTGTACCATTATACTGAACAAGTGTAACTTACTTTCTTAATACTAAATTTCACCGAATACAAATCTTGAGAGCCTCTCAAGCTAAAGGGTTCCATTCAAAATGATGGGCGACTTGATTGTTTGATTTATTCGTTTTCGACAGTCTATAAAATATTTCTAGCCTGTAAGAATTGTTTTGAGATAATAATGGTTTAGTGATACAAACATTAATAATTAACCCATAGCTGGAGGGAGAAGAGGTGGATTCATTAAATTAAAAATATAAAATGGCGACAATTTACCCATCGTAACCTGTAGATATAAAATGCATAGAGCATACAATACTCAATTTCAGAAGTTTAGATTAGGAAGATGAAAGCAATCTTCAGTAACAGAGAATCGGGTCAGCCCAATAAAAGACTCCGAGTTGGTTGTATGTGGTGCTATAAGTACCAGAAGTTGCGTCCCTTTCCACAATGGATTCTTGAGAGAAGACCTTCTACTTGGAGTAGGTGGTGCTGACTATTTGCATATGAACGATACTAGGCAGGTATTAGCCAATAGTCAACGTGGGTCTGGGACTGGGAGAGCTATATAACAGCAGTGTTTTTCACAGTCGAGAGAAGGCGCTCTCGACATGCGAAAAAAAGAAAGGACGAACACAATGGATGGAGAAGAGGTGGATCCATATCTTTTCCAAGGATATTTTGTTCATAAGAGAATATAATGAACCAAATTGGAATTGGAACACAGCTCTCCGATTAACAAATTATCCATTACTCCCGCACATCCAGTCTTACAGAACCTGGTATTCCCCAATGGTCACTCATCTAGATATTGACCGAGCTCGACGTTGCTTAACGTCGGTGATCGTTCGGGAACCGGTATTTCAACTGAATGTGGCTGTGAGCCTAACGGTTGTTGAAGTATGAAAGAGTGAGTAAGTGGTGTAAATCAGGAGGATATGTAGGATAGATAATTAGAAAACTTCATGATAATAATGATCGAGGAATCAATTTCTCGGGAGTCCAATCCTTAGTGCAACAGTTCTGGGAAAGAAGCTATCAATGTAATATGAAAGAAATGGGGATGACAGGATCAATTGTAGGTGGCATGGCGAGTCCTAATTGTGAAGGTTTAGACTAGTGGAATTAAGGAATGTATGTCGTCTGATTATTCTTAATCATCATATTAATCCATCCCATGACTGGGTGTGGCCGAAGGATCGCTATACTGCTGAGCAATCGACCAGTTCTTTCTATATATATCTGGATTGCGTGCCAATGTCGAAGTTTCTGTATAATCTTCCTGTCTGCTCATAGATGTTGCATAATGATTTGGTTTCTCAGTGTCGTGGAGTAAATAGTACACCCACTATGACAACATGAACTAGCCTGTATCTATAAAATAAAGAATTCCAGGTAAGAGAAGAAGAAGCAGTTTGGAGTCAGTCTTCAGACTAATTAATCACGGCAAATTGTTTATCTATAAAGCACGCTATAAACAGTGACGACGATGGATTCGAAACTCAGACGATTTCTAACAGCAACGAGAATTAAGGAACTCACACGAGAGAACAATTACGGAAAATATACTTGTTGCTTGGGGATCAACGATAGGGATAATGGCAAGAATTTTAACAATGTTTTATCTACACTTGTGTAGAAGAAAAAGATTCTCTTGGGTTTAAGGAAAAGAAAATATTTTTGCGAATATGGAGCAAATTTTGACTTCAATATTTGAAATTCAACAACAACAGAAAGAGCAACAACAATAAAATAAACACTTGCTATAACTACAAAAACAGCAATATGAGTTGTTGGATATAATTCTGATGAAAATAATAAATTCTTCAACATCTCTTACGCCAGACACTGTCCAAAACACCTTATAAGAATTTATATACAATCCCGATGAGGGGCTGACCTTTTCTGAAAATTTTCGTAGATATGAACAAATATTCAGTCAGGAATGCAGCGACTGGGAAGATGAGAGTAAAACAAGATTGTTGTTGAGGAAAATAGCTCCGATACAGTATGAAAAATAGTGCAACTACATATTACCAAAAGGTGAAATTGGGTTTGATGACATGGTACACATTCTGACGAAAATCTTTAGTTTCAAGAGCTCTCTATTTAATACTCGTTGGAGGTGCATGAATCTAGCCAAAAAAGATTAATATTTTAGAATAAAGGAAATGACTCCAAGTAGGTTCAGAGTTGACTTTTATTCAAGGTTTGATGGCTAAAACGTTTCTGAAACATGAGCGAAAATTCTAACGAATTGAACAACACAATATTACACTGCAAAAAATAGGGGATGATTGTCAGACAATTCTAAGTCTAAAACGCGATGCTGAATGAATTTAAAAAAAAGAATGTGCATTGGTACAAGCAAAGGACAAATATACAAAAAGGAGAATAAGCCCTTGTTTTAGACATGGTAAATTACATCTTGGAAAAGACTGTCCATTTAATAATGTACAATGTTACAAGTGTGGTAAACAGGACATATAAAGTCATACTGCGAAACCAAATCAAAAAAATTCTCACAGGAAGAAATTCATGTGCAGTATTGCAACGAGAAAATGCTCACAGAAAACAAAAGGAAATTTGTGAATATGAAAATAATGTGGGTGTGAAAATGCTACTGAACACTGATCGGGATATTGCAATAATCAGTAAAACCACATGGCAGGGAATTGGAACAAGTCAATGAAGAGTTGGACAGACTCAAAAGAATTGGTGTTTTAGAAAAAAATAACCTTTCAAAATGAGCTGCACCAGCAGTGTATATAAAGAAAAAAATAACCTTTCAAAATGAGCTGCACCAGCAGTGTATATAAAGAAAAAAATAATAAAATTCGTGTTTGCGCAGATTTCACGACACGATTAAGCATTTGTTTAGAAATACTATTTAGAAATTACTAAGTCCAGAGGAAATGTTTTCGAAGAATATCGGCGGACAAATACTTTCAAAGTTGGATCTCTCTGAAGCGTATTTACACATTCATATTGAAAATGAATGTCCAGAATTAACGATCATGAATACGCACAGAGTATTATAGGAGTTTAACCGACTTCCTTTTGGTATAAACAAGCTTGAGGTGGCGTATCTGGAGGACATTTTAATCAAAATTCTAAAAAACGACATGCTGGGCATGTGAAAACAATTTTGGAAAATATAAGCGAGTACAAATTCAAGCTCGGTGAAGAAAAATGTGAATTGTTTTTGCCGAAAATGAAATACCTTGGTCAAATTATTGATAAAAATGGTCGTTAACTAGTTGCGTCGAGGGCAAGTGCAATTAAAAATATTCCCACACCAACAAACGGGACTACGCTACAAATTTTTCTAGGAGTGGGTAATTACTATTTTACATAATATGCATAATTTGAGAGCTCCACTGAACGATATACTTAAAAAAGAAATAAAGTAGAACTGGAATGATAACTATCAAATAGCGTTTGATGAAATAGAAAAAAGACTTATGTCAGATTTATCATTAGCACACTACCATCCAAAAGCAGAAATTGTAGTGGCGTCATATGCAAGTGAGTATGGCATTGAAGCGGGGATTTTGCACAAATACTAAGGCAGTAAAATGCAGTAAATGCTTCATGTCCACTTCTACGAGCGGAGAAAAGTCACAGCCAGAAAGAAAGAGAGGCTCTAGCAATTATATTTACTGTGAAGAAATTTCATAAATTTATGGAAGAATTTTTGGGACGCGGTCATTGGAACACTAAAAAGCGAAATGGAAATTTAAAAAAAAAAACCTTTTTGTGTAATGTAGTACAAGTATTCCCAGTTGCCCTAGAAGAAAATGGAAAAGGCGGAAAATGACGTTAACTCTGCTTGTCGACTCCCTGTCTCCGGGTGGAGCCCAACCCAGACAAGGCTATGCCGAAGGACAGACTCTCGTCTGAGGATGTAGACAGCTACCAGACCGCGTGAATACGGGATCTACAGGCAATTTTTGCCCGAGCATAAGGACCCAGAACGCCCTATCTAAAAAATGCGTAAATACCGAGAAGACATTTGGAGTCAGTCTTCAGACTAAGGCGTCACAGCAAGTTACCGAAGCAATACTTATATCATAAGCGATACGAATTGCGTTATAGCACTCTGCCTCTTGTTTAGCCTAAGGTGTTAATCTTGTGAGATTGCATGGAAAAGACTTGCCTTTTATGCCGTTCTCATAGCATTTCAATTTTCTCTTCTTGACTGTCGTTATGAGGTCTTTGTGCCATTTATCTACGTCGTAACGTTGTATAGAATCTTATTTTTAATGCTTAGATTCTTTAATTTTGCCTTTGATATCCAAGACTCGCGAGTGAATGGAAAGAGGCAGAAGACCAATGAATACAACTGCCTGGTCTTTGATTTCAGGTAGACGGTCTTGTCTTTCCATAATCATTTGTGTGACCCTTTTAATGTTTAAACGGATATATTTGATCAGGCGCAACATGGCTTCTGTATAGTTAGGTCAGCAATATGTAACCATAGAAGCAAATGAAAACTCTAGATTATATGAATTAGTGTTGGAATTTACAGATTGTTCATTAATTCCTGGAAAATATTACGGGAAATCCAGTTGAAGCTCAAATATAACCTTGTATTAACAGTTAATAAATTTCCCATTAGTTGAAAGTTCTGGCAAAAATTTGAATGAACCACAACCCGAGAAAGCTATGTTGCTGTTATTCATGATCAGGTAAAAGCTAGCTTGGTATGGTTTGTGTTTACATAGTGACGGACACTGGCTTTTATACAAGTCGATATTACAAATATTAATACAATTAAACGACCACAGAATATTGCGGTATACGATAATGCTCATTAAATGAGCGGGTAGTTTGAAGTGTGAACATGTAACTGGTCATGACAGCTGAAAGCACTTTGGAGACGACATACTTATCTGTATCTTGTCTCGGATCAGTCCCAGCAAAAATATTTTGGTTTGAGGCGAAAGTGGATTGGCAGCTGTGAATAATGACTTTTTAACGAACCTGACAGGGTAGAAAGAGTTTAGGCTGTAAGAAAGAGGAACCATTTGGCCCGATAGTTAGTCCACATCGCCGGCACCAAGGGAGAATACGATTTGGCGCCCTTCTTTTTCCCCAGTAAGAAAAGATAGCCGTAGCCGTTCTATCTCGCTGTTGAAAGATCATATGAATAAACCAAAAAGCTTTCAATTGCTTTCATAGGTCGTGATTTTTCGACAAGAGTGAGGGTCATTTTTCGATCATGGCATTTTCTCCGCATCAGACCACAAGCATCACCGCAAAGACAAATTCCAACTTTTGGGGGTGTTTGGTGTTGTGATTTTGTTTATACTGTGTTAGACATTTTCATGACGGTCGTCTTCGAGTATAGAATCCAGAGGTTGGCAGGGAATATTTCGGAGACAGTAGGAAAGCGTAGTTCAGGTTCGCAGTGGATATCTTAGCAGAGCGTAGTTCTTCCTTCTATCATCTTCGCCTGTCAAGTTAGCACTTGTCCTTCTGGTAGGGTAAACAAAGATGGCCGCCTTTATACACGACGGATAGAATGTTCTGCGGCTTCTGATTGGTTAAGCTTCTATTGGTAGACTATAAAGGAAGTTGAGTCATTTGGATTGTCTCACTAGTTATATATAATATACAGAGCTTGGTGTAGGGAGCCTGGGGCATTCCGTCGGGGTCCTGACTGACGCGGATTTCCGCCCCGTATGTGAATAGGTTAATTCTGTCTTTTTGATTTTTTACAGGACTTAGAAGATGTCAATTAGGATAGCGACTCTGAATGTGAGGGGCTTAAGGGATCGGGGTAAGGCGGCCCGCCTGCTCCGGGACCTTCTGTCCCTGGACGTGGATGTTGCCGCGATCGAGGAGACCCACTTTGTTTGCAGTTCCGATGCGTGTGTGCTGGACGATGACTTTGTCGTCTATTCAGCATATGGGGACCGTTCTGCCAGAGGAGTTTCTTTGCTTGTCAGGCGTACTCTTGATGCGAAGGTGGACCTTGTGCATACCGATGCCGAGGGCCGGTTGATCGTGGCCGATATTGCCGTGAAAAGTGGTTCGTTCCGAGTCGTTGCGGTTTATGCGCCCAACGACCGGGAGGAGCGGGTCTCGTTTTTTCGGCGGTTGGGGCCGTTCCTGGTGGATTCAACGCGCCTAGTTTTAATGGGGGACTGGAATGCCATCCTGGACCCCAAGTTAGACAGGGGGCGGGGAGCTAGCGGGAGAAGGGGCGATCGTAGCCTGGTTGATCTGATCGACGATTATGGTCTCGTCGATAGATACCGGGTCGATCATCCCGGGGGGAAAATGTGGACGTGGGCTCTTAATTGGCCTTTTGACAAGGTAGTTAGCTACCTTGACAGAATGTTAGTTAGAAGAGCCGACATAGATCTACTAGATTGCCCTACGTTCCACTGGGTAGGCTATTCGGACCACAAACTCGTTTGTGCCCGGGTGGCGTTAGACTGTAGGCCTAGAATGGCTGGTTACTGGAAGTTCAATCTGTCCTTACTGGACAGGGAGGACTTTCGGGAACAGCTAATTAGACTAGTGCAGCGGGAGCTAGTGGGGGCGGTTATCGGGAATAAGTGGTGGGAACGCCTTAAATGTAGGATTAGGTCCTTCACCACTGATTTCGGCAAACGGCTCGCTCTAGATAGAGCTGATAAGGTGAAGACACTCAAGTCTAGTTATTCCCGGGCGGTGGCTGGGGGGGATCCCCTAGAGATAGCCTTAGCTAAGGAGGCCCTGGATCGTTCGAATAGCGAGCGGTACATGGGCCAGGTAATTAGACATAAGTTAAGCAAGATGTCTTCCGAAGCTGTGAATTTGGGCGCAGATCTGCGCAGGGAAGAGTTCCGTCGAGGTGGCGATCGTTACATTCGTGAAGTCGAATCCCCGGAGGGGCGTACTCTTCGGGCCACTGACGACATGTGCGAGGCGTTTCGGCGCCATTTCGAGATCCGGTTTACCAAGGAGCCTGGTCTCCGTGAGGAGGAGTTTCGTAGCTATTTGGCTGACTTTCCTCGGCTTTCGCCGACTGAAGCGGCTAGCTGCGAGGGAGAGATCACGGACGGCGAAGTCTACGCGGTTTTGAAGAAGGTCGGCAGAGGCAAGTCGCCCGGTCTGGATGGTTTGCCCTATGAATTGTACTTGAGGCTGTCGCACATCTTTGTTCCGATTTTGACTGCAGTGTTCAACAACTGGTTTCGGTCGGGGTCCATCCCCAATCGGATCACCAGGGGCGTGATCACTCTGTTGAAAAAGGGCAAAGGTGGTGGGGGGAAACTAGATGACTACAGGCCCATAACTCTGTTAAACACAGAGTTAAAGATTATGGCCAAGATCCTGCAGGAGCGTTTGCAGTCAGTTGCCGAGTCTCTGTTGGGACCTGAGCAGACTTGTTCTGTGAGGGGCCGAACAATTCAGAGCAACCTGCATCTGATCCGCACGATCATAGAGGGTGTAAAAGACGACGAGCAAGCCGCGCTGATCAATTTGGATCAGTCCAAGGCATTTGATAGGGTCGACCATCGCTACCTGGCTACTGTCCTGCAGGCCGCTGGATTCGCACCCAACTTCTGCCGCTGGATTAGCCTCCTGTATCGCTCCCCCAGTGCTGTGGTACAGGTGAACGGAAGGTTGTCGGACGCGTTCGTGCTGTCTAGGTCGGTTCGTCAGGGTTGTCCGCTGTCGCCTCTCCTTTATGCTTTGGCGTTGGAGCCTCTCCTTCGCCGGCTGAAGGACGAGACCGGCAGTCCGGCCCTACGCGGAATCGCCGTTCCTGGAGGGGCTCGAGCCAGGGTTTCCGCGTACGCCGATGACGTATCTGCTTTCGTGTCGTCCCGGGACGACATCGAGGCGGTACAGAAGGCGCTTGATCGGTACGAGAAGGTGACAGGGGCCAAGATAAACCGCGACAAGTCTTCCGGCTTGCGGTTAGGTGCCTGGAAGGGGGTCGCTCTTCCGGGCCGCTTCGGTTGGACGGATGGACCTGTCCGCATTCTTGGAGTGTGGTTTGGACCGGACCTCCAGCTGGAGAAGAATTGGTCTGAAGTACTTGCAAAGGTCGATTCTGCCGGCAAGACTTGGAATCGACGGCGGTTGTCCGTGAAGGGCAGGGCGGAGGTGTGTGCTACATACATTTTCCCCCTGATTCTTTATCGATTGTCTGTACTTCCTCTCTGTGAGACCCATTGGAAGGCGCTCGAGCGATCGCTATCCTCCATTTTATGGAGGGGACGCGTGAACAGGGTCGACAGACGAGTCTGCACTAAACGTCCGTGTCATGGGGGGCTGGGAATGCCGCACCTCTTGAGTCACGTCCGTGCCTCTAGGTTGGCTTTCCTACGCCGCGCATTGACTGGGAGAGATCCGATTCTGGAGGGGATTGTTAGGGACGCCTTCCCTAGCCTTACCATCAGTCCCCCCATCTCGAGGGTTGAGCGCCGTCGTAAACCCCGGGACGAGTCGGATTTCATCCGCGAGTGTCGGTCGGCCTTGAAGGCCATTCCCCGGTCCAGTGACCTGTCACGGCCTAGGAAGGTCTTCTATCGTGGATTAGTGGAGGGGCCCGCGAAGGATTCCCTACGTGATACGCTCGGCTTGTCGGAGGAGGAGTATCGCTCCTACTGGTCTTGGGCGCCAGCGGCGGATTACCTCAGTAACCCTGAGTTTTCGCTTACCTGGCGATTGGCTCGGAATCGGCTGCCTCTCAACGACAAGGCTTTCATATGGGGTTTGGCGGATTTGCCAGACTGTGAACGGTGTGGTCTTGGCTTAGAAGAAACGGCTCCGCACGCCTTCTACCATTGCCCCCGGGTCCGCCCCTTATGGGACCATGTCGGCGAGCTGACGGCTCGTCTCGCTCCCGAACAGCTTGTGTCCATTGATCGCGCATACGCGTGTGACAATGTGTCGCCCCCGTATTCCGGGGTGAAACGAATGGTGTTTCTGACGCTGCTGGCCACGGCTCGAATGGTGATTTGGACGACGCGAAAGGAGGAAGTCTTGCGGGGCAACCGTCTTTCTCATCAGCATCTAATCCTATTCTTTGAGCATCAGCTCAAGATGAAGATTAGATCTGATAGAAAACGATTGCATTCGACAGTCTTTAGCGAAAGGTGGGTAAAAGAGGCGAGCTTGGTTCGTGTGACCGGGGCTAGCCTTGATTTTCTCTTCTAGGTCAACCTATTGCACATCGGGGTGGCTTCCTGTGGAACCCTCCCCTTGGTTAGGTTAGACAAGCTTCAGTGTACCTAGTTAATGTGAGTAAGTGTTGTTCCTGGCCTGTAACCCGGCTACTCTTTGGTTATGGTCCAAGTCGATATTCCCAAACTCCCCAGTTTGTTTTTAACCCTCCTTTTCATCTCGACTGGGTCAGCTTTATATTTCCCCATTCCCGCATAATATTTTATCCTTTTTCCCCACTCCCTTAGCGAGAGAGCTTCTTGATTCTGTCCCCTGGGCAGAATACAGCGGCCTCTCTATTTTGAGGGTTGGACGGTCCCCTACTGACATCTGTTATGTTTAGTTTGTATTTTGTGTTTATATTTATTTGATTATTGGGTTCATCTCCCTCCCCTCTCATTATATCATTATTAAAATTTTATGTATTTTATGTATTATCATCAAATTTTTATGGTGTGGGGCGCGTTTTGCTAGGTTCCCCTTGAGAGGATGTGGTATTATGGTGGTTGGAGGATTGTTTGGTGATGGACGAGTTCTTGTGGTGAATGGGTAAATTGTAATGTATGAATGGGTCGTGAATCTGATTAGCTAGGTATAGGATAGTTAGTTTGGACCAGCCTTTACCCCTCCCCTTCATCGGCCACGTGCCACAATTATGTATCAAATCATAATAAATCTCCTAGTTATATATAATATACACAAAAAACCGTAACATATACTTCTCGTAAACACAGAGCCAACTGGATTCTGGTATATGAAAACATAAATGAAAGATATGCGAAAAACAATATTGCATTTTTATTAAATAGATATTTTATTCTTTTAATCGTTAAATTATGTTTAAAATATGAGGAGTATTTAGTACGTTAAATAATAAAACTTAATTTTTCCAAGTTTCCGATTCAGATCTGGCAATGTATGGCTATTTCAGATGGTATGACGTCCGAACAAAATAACGGAAGTCACAGAACGTTTCGGCCGTTGTACGCTCCGGCCTTCTTCAGGTGGTTGGAATATCGAACTGAACCCTTTATTTCGCTCACTAGTGTAGACTGTTCTAGTTCCACGTGCCATGCCTAATAGTGATCGAAATAAAGTTCGACATTCCAACCACCTGAGAAAAGGCCAGAGCGTACAACGGCCGAAACGTTGTAATAAATATGGCGACAAAGATGCGGACAATAATCCGAATAATGTAAATAGTATAAATTTACTCTTTATTATTTCAAGATATTTTTGTGGAATTTTGATAAATATATCTGTTAAAATGAGATATCAGAGTTATTCTTTTTGCATGAATTATACGACAACTTATCCATCGCATCATATATATATATATATATATATACTCGACTCTCCCGTCGAATTCGACGTATGACGGTCAAGCAGATCAGTTCCCAGGAAACCGACAACCCGACAACAGCACATGAGATTTGATTATAGTGGTGAAGGTTTCGTGCGGGACCATTCATACTTTATGAAGGGCCGAATACAGAGACCTGGGGCACTACGTGCCACAGGGTCCCCAAACGACCCTGCGCAGGTTGTCCTTCTAGACCAGTTGCTATCCAAGGCTATAGAAACCAGTCTGTCCTGCTATTTACTTACATCTGGAGGCACGGTGGCGTAATGGATAGCGGCTTGAATTGAGGAATCGGAGTTTCGAATTCATTACATACACTTACGTGCGTGCTAATAGCCTTGAGAAAGGTGTGAATCTTCTTCTACCTTCCAGCTATGGGTAAATAGCAAGACAGACTGGGGATATATATATATATATATATATATATATATATATATATATATATATATATATATATAAAGTGTACATAATAAATATAGACAAATACGGAAGTCACAGAATTTTATATGTGGATGAATTAAAACTTAAATTACTTTTTTTTCAACGAGTGGGGAGTTTTAGCTTCTTTCATTGATTTAGTATTTGGTTTAGTAAACGTATTGGTTTTATGATCGATTTGTAAATAGTACACCTTCTTTTCACATTTTGCCTCCAGATAAAATGTCGCGGGCGATTGTGTGTTTGTTGCATTCAGTAGAACATTGAATGGATAGATTAAGGTGCAGTAGATTATTCAATAAGGTCACTTCTGATCGATACGCGCACAGCTTTCGATCTTACATTAATTTAAATTAAAATTAATTAAAATTAAAATTAATTTAAATTAACGTATTTGCGCGCGGGAAAATATCCAATTAAGCGAGTGACGTTTGCCGATAATCGAAATGTTAATCAGATTGATGGAAACTGGCGGGAAAAAGAGAGAACTGGCGGGAAAGAGAGAGAACTAGCGGGAAAGAGAGTAAATCAAGGAAATCAAACCGCCTTTCTGAGAATTAATTTGGGAAGAAAGGTCGCAAAGATTACGATTTAGCTCGCTAGTTCCGCGCTTATGAAGATAGGTGAGACTCGCTTAAGCCACATTTTCCTTTCTTTTTTGAAGCAATTCACTCCAAGCAAGGCGATAATGCTACTAAGACGCAACTGACTACCGGGAGTGAAAGAGAATGAAAAGACTTTAGAAAGAACGTGAAACCCAATCCCAAACATGAAACAAGTTATAAACTTCTACTCCAGTTCAAACGACCGGAGAGGAGTATGAACCGGACAATAAGTGAAGTCATCTATTCCTAGTGAGTTAAAAAAAATAAAATAATTACGTAGTAAATAAAATTTTAGTGTTTAGGCGGAGACGTTAGAACTATAGAATTAAAGTAGACTTTAGAAAGTTTAGTTTAGTTTGTTTTGTTTTACGGCATATCAACATCTCAATGGGTTATTTAATGCCAACAATCTGTATTTCTGGTAATATTTTGTTTTGTCAAAAATCTATTTCTGGTAATATTTTTTCTTCAAAAATGTATAGCTGGTAATTTTTTTTTTTTTAAATGTATTGCTGGTAACAATTTTTTTACAAAGTATTTCTGGTATTAAAACCTATTGTTATAATTTCATAGTGTTTTGATCCCAGTTTGGGGGTGAACTATTTGCCCATAGCTGGGACCCTAACAGGTACTACAACCCCGGGTCAAGGTGGACCTGGGAACACCAGCAATTAAGAGGTGGTTCCACGCTCTTCAAAACCTCCTAATCAGATACCTTGCTGTTGGATGTAGTTTATCGTCTTACCAAGGACGCACACGTAGTTTATCGTCATACGCAGGACGGGTCTTTGGAAGGATGTCCAAACCCAATTTTAAACAGGAAAAAGGATAAACCCCGACTTCTGTTCAAAAGACTGGGGAGGAATGTGTATTGGTGGATAGGCGAACCTAACTACTCCTATTTGAACACCTCGTTTTTTGTTGTCTTATTGTTGAAAAAAATCCGTGTAGATAATATTGCATCATATTTTGCATGGATATAGGTTTATGTTGCAACGTAATGTCCCACACTGCATATCGTTTATGTGGACTGACTATATCAGTCGCTATGTATGGTAAGGACAGGATATACCTAGGGGATTGCTTCGGCAATTAGCTGGAGATTCGTCTCCAGATAAGCTAGTCGAACTCTCTGACTTCGAGCGGAGAGGAACCCAGACGATGCTATGCTTAATGGCAGAGACTCACCTGGGGTGGTAGACAGCTAGCCGACACCGTTTTTTACGGGGCTATGGGAAAGGGCTCGGATACCCACATGTGACCGCGTGGAGAGGTTGGCAAATATCCTTGCTTCGGAAATTAGTTGGAGATTCGTCTCCAGCTATGCTGGTCGAACTCTCTGCCTTCGAGCAGAGAGGAACTTAAATGGAG
Organism: Acanthosepion lycidas; assembly: GCA_963932145.1. Classification (NCBI taxonomy): domain Eukaryota; kingdom Metazoa; phylum Mollusca; class Cephalopoda; order Sepiida; family Sepiidae; genus Acanthosepion; species Acanthosepion lycidas. The sequence goes on along the minus strand of OZ010596.1, from coordinate 16,094,930 downwards.
TTATACCGAAGGGCAGAGTGTCGTCTGGGGCGGTTGACAGCTACCCGACCCTGTGTATACAGGGTCTACGGGGAATTTTTGCCCGAGCCTACAGGCTCGGATGAACTCCGCATTAAAAAATGACCTTGTACCATATCCTGCCTCACGGGGGGGTAAGGTAAATAACCTTGCTTCAAGAATTACTAACCTACCACCCGATTCCCTGTCTTTCTATTATGTATTCTCTTTTACAATAAACCTCTCTTTCTTTCATCTACACGCGTGTTTCTGTCTTTTCACTAGAGTATAACCTTTTACTGTTTGTAACCACTTTAAGGATACAACAGTTTATACAAATGCGTCGCTGATATTGATCGAGTAATGACTGCAAAACCTTATTCTGTCCAAATTTATAGACGGAGCAATAGGATCCGTCGATGGCTGTGCTAGCACGAAGTCACAAGTCATCGTGACCAATGGTTTGAATGTACTGGCCTTGTACAGATTGTTTATCACGCTAGATAAGACGTTCACTCCCAGAAACTGTAACGAAGGTCTGCTCAGCAGAGTTGCAGTATTAATCACAGGTGGGCTATGTGGGTGTTGAATAAACACAAAATGTTCCCGAGCAAGCGCCTGCAACAGGGATTGGCTAGCCGCCCTAGTAGAGGTTATCCTCGAATATGAGTGACCAGCTATATATATATATATATATATATATATATATATATATATATATATATATATATATATATAATATACAATGCTGAAACACTAATATTCCATAGTTATAATTTATTACATTGGAATCGTAATCAGGATCCAATTCATATTCTTACTCTCTCCTGGACATTGAGTTCTACTGGATTCTATCCTCTTGGGAATTTATATATATATATATATATATATATATATATATATATATATATATATATTGACCACTTATATAAATATATTAATTAATTAATTAATTAATTTTATAAACAAATCTAACAGCCGTATGATGGGTTTTCGCCTTAGACCATGAAGACAATTCTTGGTCATACCGCCACATTTTTTTATTCTTGTTTTGAAGCCAGGAGGCTATAACCACTTGACAGTATCCCTTTTACGTATGAACAGTTTCTTTGGTACAGACTTATAATTGCTTTGCTTGGTTGTTGTTTTGTAAATGCTTTGCCTCATATTACATTGATAATTTCTTGTAATGTGTTGCTCTGTTCTTCTTATTATTATTGCTATTATTTGGAATAATATCAATTCCTCTTAAAAATGCCCGCTTATTCAAGAGCCGTTCAAAAGCTGTCATCGCATTATAATCAAACGCGATTTTTAAATGAACTTACATAAATATAAACGCCCTTTATAACACATTATGAAAAAATAAATTAACGAGTTAGAACGTTCGCTTCCTGACCATAAAACTCTGGTTCGAATGTCACCGTAGTCGGTTTGTCAGGAACATGACTGATTGATGTTATCGGTCTGGTGAGGCGATCCCAGAGAGCGGCCGGTTTGGAAAGTGCCGTAAGACCATACCACAGGGTGACCCAAGACTTGTGAGTGAAATTGTGTAGACGGGGCCTTTGGGAGCCGTAGATGGCTGTGCTAACATGAAGTCACAAGTCATCTTGACCGAGGGTTTTGAACGTGGAAGGCCTTGTTTAGATACGTTGATCACGCTAGATAACACACTCGCAGAAACTAAGGTCTGTCTGCGTAGATGCAGTATAAACTATAGTTTGGCTCTGTGGGTGTTGAACAAACACAAATGTGCCCGAGCAAGCGTCTGCAATACGGATTAGCTTGCTGCCCTAGTAGAAGGGTATCCTCGACTATGAAATGCCAGCTATCATATATATATATATATATATATATATATATATATATATATATATATGAGTGATTATCAAGTGATAAATGGCTATTTTTGTAGTGATTTTATAGGATATTTATGTTATAATTTTCGAATAAATAATTATATTTGCTCTACTCTGTACTGAGCACTCTATTAAAATAAGTATTTTTTGGCTATTGGAATTTATTCCGTATAAACCAATCCTATATTTGTAAATGTAAAAGTGGACACTGCGGCCAACACCTAGTGGTGACAGTCTTTCATGTTTGAACACAATCTTAAAGCCATGTGTGATGGTTAAACCATTTATATATGCTGGTGAATAGGTCATTACGGGTAGCAACGTCAGGTAATTTCCGGCTTAATGTGTTAACCTAAGGCTTACTGGGTAGGCAGCAACGAATATCTGTAAAATTATTCTCAGGTCTATTGACTAAAGATATATTTGGGTTAGAATACGGTGTTTTCTGGCTATTGTACAGTGTTGTTTGTAAACTATTGACTCATTATCCATAAATTAGAGTATTAATATAGACAGAGAGAGAGAGAATATATATATACATATAGATATAGATATATATAATTAGGAGTATTTGAAATAACTATAATTAAGTTATTCATCGAGTCTAGAAGAAACCTCAATAGAATGCAGAAAACACTAGACGGCCGTTTCGTCCTAAATTTTGGACTCATCAGCAGTCCGCATCCACTACCGAACCCAAACAGTTACGATAGGAAGCAAACGCCACACCAACTGTACCAATGTGCCTCGGTGACGAAGAGGTAGCGAATCAGACTCGTTATAGCGCCGCTCGATCACATATTCCCTGGTGGAACTCATCTGAGTTTCTCTTTGCCGATAGGACTGTGCATTCGCGAGCTATAACTACTGCCGCTTAGTCCAGAGCATTAGAAGCCGTTTCAAGCAAGGATGGTAGGTTTGTCTGGCTCGCTAGGTTTAACTAGGTCTGCTCTACTCATTGTATTGAGCACTTTATTTAGTTGTTTTGAGTACTCGCATCGGTTTATATATATATATATATATATATATATATATATATATATATATATATATATATATATATATATATATATATATATATATATATATATATATATATATTACGAAATGGACAAAGTCCGACAATTTATCTTGTCTACCGAACGATCCTTGGTGGCCGATCGGTTAGGCACGTCAGGGTAAATGACGGTTCCGTATAGGATGCAGGTTCGAATCCTGTCCAAGGACGAATATTTTCTATGAAAATTTCTCGGACATTCAGGCCGGTAAATGTTATTTAATGCTGTTTATCATAAACAGAGAATTTACTTAAATACTTGTATCTATAAAAAGAACGTTAAACATAAAAAATGTCTTTAATAAATATATATATATCAATCCTCCTAATTATTTATATCTATATATATATATCAGGTCATCCCATAAGTTCTGTCCGAATTTTAACTTTTTGTTAAAATGAACGTAATTTAAAGAGTATTTTCTAATGTCTAATGGAGCTGAACATTATTTTTATGTTTAGATGCATTTAAACTGATCAAATCTTATTTCAGAGAACAATAAAATTAAATTTTGTTTGATTAAAACCCTGCTAACATGGAAGTACCCAAGAATCATTTGAGGCACAAAATGAAAACTCATCAGCTGAAGCGGCTAGAAACATTCACTCAGTTTATGGAGAAGAATGTGTGAATGAAAGAACTTGCAGAAGATGGTATGCAAAATTCAGAGGTGGAGATTTCACCCTTGAAGATGAAGATCGAACCAGACGTCCAGTTGAGTTTGATGAAAAGCTTCTTGAAGCAGACCTTGTAGAAAATCCTGCTTTATCAGTTGAGGAATTGACAGTGGTTCTCAGTTCAAACCATACAACTGTTCATCGTCATCTTCAACAACTTGGAAAATTTCCTAAACTTGGAAAATGGGTGCCTCATAAATTGTCTGAAAACAACCTCAAATCACGAGTTGACATCTGCTCTTCTCTCCATTCGCGCCAACTTGTTTCACTTCTTTTGGATAGACTTGTGGCTGGCGACGAAAAATGGATCTTTTATTAAACTGTTAAGCGTTGTAGACAGTGTCTTGGTAAAGTGGAAGGACCCCAGCCACAGCCGAGAAGAGAACTTCATGGGCAAAAAGTTCTTTCAATCTGGTGGGATCGCCAAGGAATAATCCACTTTGAATTCTTACCACTTAATGCAACAATTAATGCTCAAATATACTGTCAGTAATTAGAGCGTTTGAACCAAGCTTTGAGGGAAAAAAAGACCTGCTCTAGTGAATCGAAAAGGGGTGATGTTTCATCAGGACAATGCGCGATCCCCACACAGCAAGTATCTCGTCACAATAGATCGAAGAACTTGGTTGGGAGAAAATTCTCCCGATCTTGCTCCTTCAGACTACCATTTGTTTCGTAGCTTACAGAATCATTTGGAAGAAACAGCTTTTGTAACACAGGAAAAGGTTAAAACTGACATTTGTGAGTTCTTCGAATCAAATCCAAAATAATTTTACAGTAATGGAATTAGTAAGCTTGTTAATAGATGGAAGGAAGTCATACATAATCAGGGGAAATACATTGTTGACTGAATCTGTAATTAAATGTAACATTTGGTCACTTGTTTTCTTTATTCAAATTTCGGACAGAATTTATGGGATGACCTGATATATTATATATACATATATGTATAGTTTTTCCAACATGGCCTATGTTTCGTTCTGTGTGTAAGGATATTCTCCCACCCCATCAAATTAATTCTATTGTTTACAAATACAATTGTAGTTGCGGAGCTGACTACATAGGGAGAACGACTCAACGCCTGGACATGAGAATTAAACAACATATTCCCACTAAGATCAGGAATCACACCTTGTCTTTGAATGGACGTGTCCCAAATATCAATGGTTCCGCCATATATGAGCATCTCTTAAATAACAGAGGGTGTGCGGCTAGTTTAGTGTTCTGTCCCGGACGCACTCTCTATTTCATCTCAAGGTGCTGGAGGCATTTTATATTGGGTCCCGCAAGCCTTCCCTGCGTAAACAGCGTGAATCTTTGTTGGGGCTCGCTTTTATTTGCCTCTAGCTCCTTGAGCTCATATTTTTTTCTTCCCCTTTTCCTTCTCATTGCACATTTTCTAGTGTTTTAATTTAAGCTGAATCTCCCGTGGAAGCTTGGAGAGCGGGAGCGAAACCGGTTGCTTCGCTTTTAATATGTCTAGTAATATTAAGCTTCACACTTTTATTTCTGTTATTAAATTCTGTACCTACAAAAAAATGTTCATATATATATATATATATATATATATATATATATATATATATATGAGAGGGTAGAATAGAGATCAACGTGTTTTAGTGGTGTCAGCAGTTTTCAATCTGCTTGTCTGAATCATTTTCAAGAAGCGAGAGCATGATCTAAAAGGTCAACCAATCTAACAGTGATTTCATCTCACAATCCTCACACTTGCTCCATATGTGGCCTCCTTTGTAAATCACTAGCGGGTCTTAAGGCAATGAAGGATTTGGTAATCCGTTTGGATAATTCTAAAGAGGATGCAATCCAGAGAGCTCAATGTAACACGAGAGCAAATATTAATTAAATAATTAAGAAAGAGACGACCTTAATGTTCCATGGCTATGATTTATTTCACCAGAATTTTTTTTTTTTTGTTGTTCATCAGGTCAAATCACTAGTTACAAAGGAATTTGGTTCAGAAACCATATTCACATGATAAATGCTACTCTAATTAAAAGAGAAAATAATTTACTAAGACGAAGTTCAGCTTCAGTGAACTTACGTCCAGTTTCTTACAGAGTGTCACGATTCTTGGCAGATTTTCTATCACAATGAGGGATATTTAAAAACAAATATGAAGGAAGGAAAAAATTTTGAAACTTCCAGCATCTGCGTAGTCACAACGTCAACAAACCCAGTCTGGTGAAGTCTTAACGAATAAAACGCGTCAAAAAAGTTTTCCCAATTTTGTCAGGCAATATTCTCAATACTGTTCTTGATGAATAAAATTATATATACACGCATTCTGTTTATACGTTGTTTTTATAGATACAAATATTTATTAAATGATCTGTTCATAATAAACAGTATTAACAATATTTACCGGTCTAAATATCAGAGAAATTTCATAGAAAATATGTCCTCCGACAGGAATCGAACCTGTATCTTATACGGAACCGTCATATAGCATGACGTACTATACCAGCTACGTCTGGTTAACAAGGTCGAATTACTGTTTTTAAACTATTAGGTTGGTGCAAAAATAATGACGTAATAATGTCGTTTTTTGATGTATTTTTTAACTTCAAAAACGACATTATTACGTCATTATTTTTGCACCAACATAATACAAACTTGCTAACCAGAAGCTTCCTATGTAGCTAAATAGTATAGCACGTCAGGCTATATGTCGGTTCCGTATAGGAAACAGGTTTGTTTTTGTATTAGGTTGGTGCAAAAATAATTTCGTTTTCTAACATATGTTACTATGTGAGAAAACGAAATTATTTTTGCACCAACCTAATATTTTTAAAAGCGTGTGCTACCGGGATTCCCTTCAATGAGTTTATTGAATTGTCAATGTTCTCATGTGCCACAATTTTTAGATTTCTTAATACAATAGTCTTGTATTTTGATTGTTTTTAAGGATCTTCAAAGGCACATTACGATCTTCAGAGTCTGCGGTGTCAATAGTAAAATACATTCTCTTTTTTTGGTCTTTGATCACGATATCTGGTAGATTAGCTTTGATTATTCGGTCTGTCTGTGTAATGTAAAATCTTATAAAATTGTTACAGGTTCTATTATTATTATTATTATTATTATTACTATTAACATTATTATTAGTAGTATAAATAGAAGTATTCCGGTGTTTCAACCGTTTTGTTGCTGGCTTTCTCTGGATTTTAGTTCTGCTTTTGAATGTCGTTGCTTGATCCAAAAAAATGTATACACCTGCTTTTAGATAGATAGATAGATAGAATTAAGGTATGTCATATTCATGGGTAAAAGTCGTTAGAATCCAGGACAGAGCGTTATCGTGGATATGGCCTGAATATTGCTTTTAAGCATGAAACAGACTATCGTCATTCAGTGTTAACCTCAGTTTCCACACAAACACACATAAATAGATATATATAGAGAGAGAGAAAGAGAGAGGGAGAGTCATATCAGTTTTCAGACTTGCGACATGGCTTACAGATTTACGATGTAATTTTTTTTTCTTTTCCTTTTTTTTTGTTGGTAAGTCATTGGAAGCCGATCCCTGGTGACTCTTGCCACAACAGCACGTAATGTTGTACACGCAGTTCTTGATCATGTTTTCTTTCAGATGCGGTCGTTAATTCTGACAAGAAGTAAACGGTCGGTGTATCGTTGTGTAAATAGGAAAATAGTTTGTTCCCAGTGTGCGTGCGCTCTAACGTCACTTCCGGCGCAAGAAAACCATAATGGCCGCTGAACATAAATAAGCGATCTCCGACGCCCGACAAGTTTATCATTAGGTAGAAACTTGCAGACACAACCGATAATCAATCTTCCATGTTGACAACTAACATCTGTTCGTTTCTTTATTTTTCTTTTTAAACGCTTTCACTTACAAGCCATTTCTTTTAATCTATTACTTTGTCTGTGGGTCAATGATTCTGCAGGAATTTTTTAATGGAGAGTCCTACATTCTTTCCACTTCCATTCTTATAAGAGTTTGCTTTCTAAAAATCAACCGATCCCTTGTGTTTCTTTTAAAATGCATATATATTATGAAATGGACAAAGTCCCGCAATTATTTTTAAGGCATTTTTTTCTGTTTATACGTTCTTTTCGTCTGCTCGATGCGTATCCAAATGTAAACGAATGACGTCACACATTATGAAATGGACAAAGAGGATATGAATGTATGAGAGAAAATCATGGAGAATTGTGGATTAAAAACAGTAAAATTGACCTTGCTAACCGAAACGCTCCTCTGTGGTGAAATCGGTAAAAGCAAGTCAGGTTATATAACGACGGTTCCGTATAGGTTACAGGTTCGATTCATGTCAGAGGGCACATATTTTCTATGAAAATTTCTCGGACATTCAGGCCGTAAATGTTGTTAATACTGTTTATTATAAACAGGGCATTTAATTAAATATTTGTGTCTATAAAAATAACGTATAAACATAAAAAATTTCTTATATATATATATATTGTGTGTATGTTTAGGCAGCATGTTTCACTAAATAATATAGACAATGTCTATTTATTTCATGTAAATTCTTTTCATATCGTTTGATAAGCTTAATAATATTATCATTAAAAGACGAAAGAAAATCACAATATTGATACATGATTTTATTCCTATCTAATCTTTCGGTTTACATAAGCCATTATCAAAGATGACAATTACATTACAATATATTAAACAATACACAGAAAAAATAATAATCATAGTCTGTTTTTGTTTACATGGATGATTTCGCAGCTCAGGACATATGACCACGCGACAGTGAAAATGAGAAATATTAAGTATGGGAAACCGTTGGTATAACCCAATGGTTTCTGTCATCAGTTATAGGCATTTAAGAATATTTGTCGAGATTTCATAGTTTATTTTGTTTAGGCTAGGTTTCAACTGTTTTATGCATATACATTCAAGGATTTTTAGTTTTTGTTTATTGTTTTCATGTTTAAGTATAGTTGTGTTTTCAACAAGGATTTTCCGGAATGGTGTATGTAGCCAGGAATGTTGTCTTATATATATATATATATATATATATATATTTATATATATAATAAAAAGGCTTAAACACTAATATTCCATGGTCATAATTTATTCCATTGGAATCGTAAATACGATCGAATTCATCAGACCTACAAATTCAAAAAGTAAACAGAAAAAAACCTACTCCGGAAATAAAAATAGAATTTAGAGACAGTGTAAGTATGAGAGTGTGGGACGAATGTTAGTTCATAAGAGAGGGGTTTAACAGAGAGGGTTATTTAAAAACTAGGTGTGAGTGGAAGGGTGGAAAAAGATTGTTGTCGGATGTCTAATACAATCCCTTCCACTCACACCTAGTTTTTAAATAACCCTCTCTGTTAAACCCCTCTCTTATGAACTAACATTCGTCCCACACTCTCATACTTACACTGTCTCTAAATTCTATTTTTATTTCCGGAGTAGGTTTTTTTCTGTTTTCTTTTTGAATTTGTAGGTCTGATGAATTGGATCGTATTTACGATTCCAATGGAATAAATTATGACCATGGAATATTAGTGTTTAAGCCTTGTTATTATATCCTTACTCTGTCCTGGACATTGAGTTCTACCTGGATTCTATCCTCCCGGAATTTTTTATTCAAAAAATATACATGTGTGTATATGCACCTGTGGATTTTGCATATATATATATATATTGAGGGGAATCTGAATAATCACAATTAATTCATCGAGTCTAGAAGAATACTCAACAGAATGCAGAAAGCAAACGAACGGCCGTTTCGTCCTTTTGGGACTCCCCAGCAGTGCGCATCCACTACCAAGAATCGAACCCGGACCGTTCGATGTGACGCAAGCATCATACCCACTGGAACAATGGGTCTCGATGATGGAGAGATAACAAACCAGACGCGATATAGCGTCAGATTTCCACAAATTTCGTCGCGTGAGTCTTCTTATATCAACGTTCTGTGCCTATGAGTCACGTCCTCTATCCCCGAAGCCTGGTTTCCTGCTTCTCCGTTCACGAAAGCCGTTGTTCCACTGCTGACGAGTCCCAAAATAATAAGTTCTGTACCCGGCTATCATCAGCCCCTAAGTGTCGGTGTCATAGCATTGTTTTAAATTTATTTTCAATGTCAGTCCTCCTCTGGTAGATATCTTGTTAATGAGAATCCGTTTCTGTTAGTGATTGGTGGTGGCATAAGGTATCTTATCCAGTTGGGTAGAGCGGTTTCGGTTTGTAGTTTGTTTATGTCCAGGAACTTTCGTTCTTTGTTGATTAATATCATTTCCTAGTATGTGGCGTTTCTTATACGAGCCCCATTATTCATTACATATATATATATATATATATATATATATATATATATATATATATATATTCATTCATTATTTATCATATATATATATATATATATATATATATATATATATATATATATATATATATATATATTCATTATTTATCATATATACATATATTCATTCATTATTTATCATATATATATTCATTCATTTTTTATCATATATATATATATCTATTCATTATTTATCATATATATATATATATATATATATATATATATATATATATATATATTCATTCATTATTTATCACATATATATATTCATTCCTCATTTATCATATATATATATATATATATATATATATATATATATTCATTATTTATTTATCATATATATTCATTTTTTAGCATATATATATATATTCATTCGTAATTTATCATATATAAATATATATATATATATATATATATATATATATATATATTCATTCATTATTTAATATATATATATTCATTCATTATTTATCATATATATAAAGTAAATTGGAAAATTATAAATAGGACTAGAACTTGTAAAACTTGGGATGACCATGCCCTTTGTGCCTCCATGAGAAACTGCATATTATTAATTTTCTAAATAATAAAAATCTATTAAACAATAGACATGAGTTAACGGTTTTCCCGACATCATCAAATTTATGCATTGAATAATTAGCTTAAAATCAAACATACAATAAAATAACCTTTATAATCCATAGCCCCAATAAATAGTTTAAATACCCTACAAAAAAAATAACCCTTTATGAAGTCGTCAAAAAACAAATGTTACGGCAGTTTTTATATACTGAAAACCCTTTCATAAAGAAATAAAATAAAAAAATAAATAAATCTCCATAGACACGTAAACCAGACTAAGCGAAAACATCTTCCGTTTTAAATTTAGACACCCCCACCTTACCCTGACTTGATTTCTATGAATGTAACTCTATACTGATACAAATTATTAACACCCAACACCCCTCCCTATTTAAACAATTCGGCCTGGCTGTTACCATGGAATTTTTTATTTCAATTATGAATATGCTATTAAAACACGTAAATTTCAAGTTATTCCAAAATAATTTCGCTTGAAGATGGAACAGAGCTTACTTTAATTCATTTTAATTCAAATAATTATATTGAAGTTTTCGGCTCTTGTTTTGAAACATGAGACATCTTATGTAGCGTGTTGGAATCATATTTTTAAATAAATAATTATATTTATGCTCTACTTTTGTATCGAGCACTATTTTTTTAAAATAATAAAAAAATACGAAAGAACTTTGGATTATTTACCTAACCAGTTCTTTCCTATTTTCTATATATTTTCACATACATACATATATATATATATATATATATATATATATATATATATATATATATATGTATGTATGTATAAATTAACTGATTTAAAATATGTTTTTTCGCTACTCATTTATAATCCTGTTTCAAAAACTGAAGCTAAAAACTTCAAATTCAATTATATGATTAAATTAAAATCATTACTTCCGTTTCATCTTCAAGCGAATTTTGGAATAACTTATTTTTTAAATTTACTGAGTTTTAAACGCACATATAAATTTATAATTTCCTGTTTCCAAGGATACAGAGAAATCCAATCATTCAAACAGGGGCGGTAACGTGTTCATTTATATTAACTATTGTTGTATCAATCATTGAATTACGTTCGAAAAAGAGGTTAAGTTTAGGGAGGGTAGGGGTGTATTTTTCAACGAATTCTGACATCCATTATACATATGCCGTCTGTTTTTTTTTATCGGCATTTTTTTCGTACTTGTATACTTAAAGATTCCATTTGTGGTGTTTTTGTTCGGATACGTTTTATTTAACTACAATTTTAACATATTTTCACTCTCAATTACTAATAGACTATATTTCTTTTTAAAACAAGTATATGTAAAAAGAATAAATATCGAAAAAAAATAAGTACAAATCAAAAAAAGAATAAGTACAAATTCAGAAAGTGAGAAGATTTTATATGAACATATTAATTTCTATAATAAAGCTCTAAAAGATAGTGGTTACAAAAGCCCAAAATTAACTTACATAGAAAATGGAAAGAATAGAAAAATATAAGAAGAAAAATAATTTGGTATACACCCCCATACAACCAAATCGTAAAGAAGAAATTAGGACAAAAATTCCTTGCATTAATAGTTAAGCCATTTCCTAGAGAAAGTAAACTAAGTACTATTTTCAATAAAAATACTCTAAAATTAAGTTACAGCTGTACTGAAAACTTAGAAAAAATTATTAATAAACTGCTAATATCTTCAATAAACACTTAGACCAAAACCAAAGAAATTTAGACAATGTGAAAATAAAAATAAAAAAGATGAAGATAAACAAAAATTATGTAACAGTAGAAATCCTCATAACTGTCCTCTACAAAATAAATGTCGCACGGAATCATTAGTATACCAATGCAATATCTCATCTATTGAGAATCCTGAAAACATAAAAATCTATATAGGTTGCACAAGCTATGAGTTCAAATAGTGATTCAATCAACATCAAACTTCATTTAGGATAAATAAATAAAGAAATCAGACATCCCTTTCAAAATATTTCTGGCACTTAAAAGAATCCAATAAAACACCTACAGTAAAATGGAAATTAATAAGAACAGCTAGAATATGTCGGTCATTAAATGACCCATGTCTTTTGTGCATACATGAGAAACTATATATTACTAAGTTTATTAAAAAATAAAACATTTACTGAATCAGAGAAATGAAATAGCTATTTCTTGCCGTCATTGTCAAAAATTTTCCTTAAATAATATTTTTTTTAAAAAATGGAAGCTGGTAATATACATACTTATATTTGATAAGTAATAATACTTTTAATAATTTAATTAATTCTATTACATTTATTTGTTTTAAAAAGAATGTATTCTACGAGTAATTAAGAGTAAAAATAATATTTTAAAATTGTAGTTCAATATAACGTACTCTAATCCAAACGAACCTTTTAGTACGAATTTAACGGGAAAAAATGCCGAAAACCTTTTTGTCGTTGATAAAATAAACAGACGACATGTGTTGAATCGATGTCATAATTCGTTGAAAAATGCATCCCTAACCTGCCTAGACTTAACCTCTTTTTCGAACGTAACTCATAATTGATACAATAATAGTTAATAAAAATGAACACCATATTAAATGACTGGATTTCTCTATATCCTTAGAAACAAAACATTATGAATGTATGTGCTTTTAAAACTCAGTAAATTTTAAAAAGTAAGTTATTCCAAAATTCGCTTGAAGATGAAACAGAACTAATGCTTTTAATTTAATTATATAATTAAATTTGAAGTTTTTAACTTCGGTTTTTGAAACATGGTAATTACTTTGTAGCAAAGGAACCATATTTTTAAATCAGTTAATTTATAATATATACATATATATATATATATATATACTATAAATATTGTCTGCTATTGCATCCGGTCTAAACGTTCTTGAAATTATAAATATTCTTTATTTTCAAATTCTACCCAGTGCGTTTTGGCGTGTTCATAATTCATTGTAAGTGTTGAATTCTTGCTTTTTATAGCAGGGACTTTCAATTCTTGTAAACTTTTATTTTTTTGCAGTAACAGATGCGTATCACATTCGCATTTTCGACGAGGAGTTTGCGCATTGACGTTTGTACAATCCCAGGTTCGTCTAAATGTGTCCGCATTGAGCTCTGGTCAGAGAGATTAGTAGTCAGCCGTCTTGACAAGCGGGTGGTAGTATATCCAACAATAATTATTATAGGTTTGTTTTCGTCGTTACCTAATGTAATATATCGGAACGCCAATAAGTACTCCGGAATAAAAGGTAGACCGTATCAACAGAAATACTTGCTTGATTTGTAAAACTTAAATAATTTAAGTAATTCTTTTATTATGCACATATCCAAAAGCGTCTGCTATTCTCAAGTTATCACCCATCGATGATTTTGCGAGAACCGGTGTTCCAACATTATACGGCCGCCAGCCAAATACCATTGAGAAAGAGGGGTTATAAAAGAGAACGTATTACTAATGCTAGAAACATCAGGATGCTGTGGAGTGCCATTATTGCCCAAAGGTATATAGATAAAAAAAAAAAAAAAGTTTACTTTTTGTAACTGACACCCGGTGTAACTGTAAAATTGTCCAAATTGTGGAATAGAAAAGATCCAACTCAATTCATAAGTCCACAATAATGTTGGAACACCGGTTCTCGCAAAATCATCGATGGGTGATAACTTGAGAATAGCAGACGCTTTTGGATATGTGCAAAATTGTCCAATTCTTAGATTAAGCTTTGAACAATTGTATCTTAGAAATTATTAAAGATATGTTACTGGAATTCTCCGAGGTTTTTATAACACTATTGGTCTCTACCTTGAGCAATTACAATGTCTAATTACTCTCCAAGCTTAACAGAAGAATTATGATTAAATCCATCATAAACGAAAATGACATGTTCATCATTAATTAATCATAGTTAATGATCGGAAACGCATGAATGATTAAAATAAAGTTCAAATATATATATATATATATATATATATATATATATATATATATATATATACTATTTCAGGATTTTCTTCCTTATTCAAGATGATCTTCGCCCTCTCTAACTTTTTAACTTTCTGTCCTGGGGTAACAAATGTCTCATATGTTTCACGTACGAGTTCATTTTCAAGTCTTTTTCACTGCTCCTTAAACTGTCACATAACTGAAGCACCTCTCCTACATGACAAACATCTTATGAATTGAGTTGGATCTTTTCTATTTAATCTCTTTAGCTCTAAGTTGAAATGATGAACCCTCTTCCTGTTGTGACCTCCGCATCAAGTTATCCTCTATACTTGTCCCTCTTTTATAACCTTATTCTTGATGGTTCCTGAATGGACTTTGAAGATGGAAGCTAGAATATGAATGCTGGTACCATTAGTTGAATGATCTTTTTCCTCTTACCATTGCTCAGTTGAGAAAACTATGGAGCTGACACCAAACCATTTTAACCTGTTCTCTTTCTAGCTAAATAACTCGAAGGCTTTTTTTCAGTGATTTTTACGACAAATCGTGTCAAGATTGCTAAGTGCTTTATCTGAAAACCTGGAAAAAAGAAACTCAGTGGTTCTTTAGGTATTAAAGATTTTGTGGGATGAATAATTATACTGTTACAAAATTTGGACAATTTTGCTGTTTTTCCCAGTATCTCTTTATTTTTTTTCTTTTCGTCTTCCTTACTTTTGACCTGATTTTTTTTTTCTTTTTTTATTGTCTTCCTTCCTTTTTCCGCCTCCTGTTTTCATTTTTCGCTTTCTTTTCTTCTTCATTTCTGCTCTTTTTCTTATTTTCTTCATCAGTTTTATTTTTCCGGTCCTCTTCCTTCTCGTTTATTTTTTTTACATCATTCTTCCCCCCCTCTCTCTCTCGCTCGCTCTCTCTCTCTCTCTCTCTTTGTTTATTTTTTTCTTGTTTCCATGTTTGTTTTTTACTTAACAATGTCCCTTATCCGTTTTTCTTTTCGCTTTTTTCTTTCTTTCTTTTTCGTCTCTCCTTTTCTCTTTCTAAAACTTTGTCCCTTTTTTTTCCATTTTTTGTCTTCTTTTCCTTCTTCGACTTCCTTTTTTACAATCATCGCTCCTCCCTTCCTTTATTATACTCACTACTTATTTATTTCTTTTTCTTTCCTTTTCTCCTTTTCTCTCTATTTTTTTCCTTTATGTTTCTTCTTTTCTTTCTCGTTTGTTCTCCTTTTATGATCACTCTTCTTCTCATTCGCTTTTTTCGAATCATTTCTTTTTTTGTTTTTATTTCTTTCTTTCTCTCGTTTTTCCCTTTGCATCTTTTCTTTTGCCCTCTTCTTTATTCATATCAACATTACTCTTTTATTTTATCCTTTCATTTCTGTCTTTTTCCTTTTTTTTTCTTTTCTTTTTTTACATCTTTCACTTTTTACTTTTAATTCCACCTTTCAGCTTCCTCTCCTTTAAATTTTAACATTTTCTTTTTTTTCTATTTTCTTTTTATTTTCATTCCTTTCCAACCTTCATCTTCTTTTTCCTCTACCTCTCCTCATTTCTCTCTTTCTTTTCCTAGTTTCAATCACCATTTTTCTCATTCTTCGATATTCTTTTCTTTCTTTCTCTCGAGTTCTTTTTCCTTTTCCTTCTTTTTATTTTTCCTTCTCGTTTCCAATGATCATTCCCCTTTTTTTCTCATCCTTTTTTCACCTTTTTTCTTTATCACTTTTCTTTTCTTTTTCTCTTCACCCCCCCTCTCTCATTCACTTTCTTATGTCTTTCTCTTTTTCGTTTTGCCTCATCATTTTCAATTTTTACTCTCACCTTTCTTCTTCTTTTCTTTTGTTACCCTTCTCTTTTCTTTCCTGATTCTTTCTATCTTACCTCTAATCCGATAAGGTAATCAACAGCGCCTCGTCGACGTTTTCCAAGATTTATGGAACATTTAGATACTTTTTAAATCTCCATCACACATCAAAGTCATCTTTTGCTCTTCCCTCGCCCCTTTCCCGCTCGACACGAAAACAGACAAAATAACTCGATATCATCTGATCACACTTCTCTGCACCCTCCCCCCAAACATACCATCAACCTACACACATACACATATTAGCACGCGTGTATATATATATATATATATATATATATATATATATATATATATATATATTTATCCTTGTGCATAGATTTGTGTATCCATCTGTGTAAGTATATATATATATATATATATATATATATATGAGTGTGTGTGTGTATGTGATTAAATTGTTGTATAAATTACGCAGAAATAAAAATAACACCGACATCTCATATTAACAGATATATTTACCAAAATTACACAAAAATATCTTCAAATACTAAATAGTAAATTATTCAATATATATATATATATATATATATATATATATATATATATATATATATATATATATATATATATATATATATATATATATACCTGGGTTATGTCAGAGGCTATCCCCCAGAGGAGGCTTTGCCGAAGGGCAGCGTCTCGTCTCGGGATCTGACTCCGGTTTTACGTGTTCTATAGGCAATTTTTGCCCGAGCCTACGGGCTCGGATACCCCACTTTAAACTCGGCCTTGTGCAATATCTTGCTGCGTCGGGCAGCGGGTAAATATATAAGGTTAGAAATAGTATCATGACACTGACAAAAAAAAAAATTAAAAAATTACATAGATAAAGCCCTTCGTAAAGTGTGGGCTGTACTTATCAAAACAATTTTTGGTATCTCTTTGAGGCATGGACTTCCAGGAATCCCTTCAATTAGTCTAGAGGAATCTTTTCCAACCAATCTTAGGGCTCCAACTACAATTGTTGATGTTTCCATATGCCACATTATTATTATTATTATTATTATTATTATTATTATTATTATTATTATTATTATTATTATTATTATTATTTGTGTAGGTCATGTTCGCTGTTTTGTATCAAGTAGAGCTGGATACAGACTATGATCCCTGGGCCCTATAGGAGAATTTTGGTTTGGTTTTAGTTTTACGGTATATCCACCTCAATGGGGTATTTAATGTCGACAAAATTTTTATTGTCGGTAATATGTTTTTCTTCAAAAATCTATTTCTGGGTCTATTCCTCCTTCAAGAAATTTATAGCTGGTCATATTTTTTTTTCAAAGAATGTATAACTGTATGTATTGCTGGTATTTTTTTAAAAGTATTGCCGATAACAATTTATCCTTCAAAAATTTTGCTGGTAATAATTTTTTTATTACAAAGTATTTCTGCTATTAAAACCTATTTTTACAAAATTTTGAGTGTTAACAATTTGCCCATAATTGGGACCCTAACTGGTTCTACGACCCCGGGTCAGGGTGGACCTGGGAACACCAGCAATTAAGAGGTGGTTCCAGCTCCTCAAAACCTCTTGTTCAAGAGGCCTTGCTGTTGGACATGTTTTATCGTCTTACCCAGCACGCGGATGTTGTTTATCGTCATACCCAGCACGTGGATGTTGTTTATCGTCATACCCAGGTCGTGGATGTAGTTTATCTTCATACCCAAGAGGCGGATGTAGTTTATCGTCTTACCCAGGACGCGAATGTAGTTTATCGGCATACCCAGGACACCCTATAGGAGAATTGTCATTTCATTGATAGCACTTTTCTTAGTATATGGGATGTTACTAATGAGACACCTTCTGGGCAGATTTTATTTTGATAGCACCTGGAACAAAATTAGTAAAATTATCCAAGCCTTTCCTCACATCCTGTTGATTTCGATCTCTAGTTCCTTGTATTTTGACAATTTCTTGATAATTTTCATGGAGGTGTTTCTATTAGATGGTACTTGTATGTTAATAAGCATAAACTTAATGAATTTCTTGTCTTTTGTGTTAATACCAGGTTTGTTGACTTTTATTTCCATGTCAGTTTGAATTGACATGTCCCAAAGGATAGTTACATCGTTATTTTGGGTAACTGCCTGGTTGCTGCTCACACCACCTCTCAGTGGTTTAGATTTTGACTTTTCGGATATCTTCCAGTGCACATATGTTGCTACCTTCTTATGTCTGAGGAGTTTCAACATATTTTCCGCAGATCCTGCATTTCGGGTTAGTTCCCTCCTTAGTGATAGGATCTTGTTGCGAGCTGCAATAATTAGGCTTTTTGTTTCAGCTTTCAACCCGGTGCTCCTCAACCACTGATGTGTTACCTGTTGGTCCACATCTGCCGCTTTATTATTATTATCTGTATTTTATATCCTTTGATTTCTGGTGTGTACTCATTTATTTTCGTGTCCCGACCAGAGACCTAAGGTTAAAAATGTCATGATGACAAAAAAATAATACATAGAAAAAACCCTTCGAAAGGTGCGGGCTGCACTCGTGAGAACAATTTTTTGTATTTCTTTAAGGCATGGTCTTCCAGGAATCCCTTCAATTAGTCTACTGCAATCTTTTCCAACCAATCCTAGGGCTCCAACTAAAACGGAGATTGTTGATGTTCCCATGTGCCACATTTTTGAGATATCGATTTCAAGGTCCTTGTATTTTGATAGCTTTCTGAAGATCTTCAAAGATACATTGCAGTCTGTAGGGACTGCCATATTAATAAGGAGGCACTTTTTTTTGTTTGCGGTCTCTAATAACAATGTCTGGGCTGTTAGCTTTGATTGTTCTGTCTGTGTGTATTGTGTAGTCCCATAAAATTGTAACAGGTCCTATCTCCGTAACCGGGTCTGGCTGGTCTTTATACCACTTTCTATCAGTTTCCTTCCCGTAGAAGATGCAGTTTTTCCAGTGCAGATATTGGCCCACTGAATTATGCCGGGTTGTACATTCAATGGGTGCTAATACTGTGCAACCTCATACAAAATGATCGATTGTTTCTGGATAATTATCACAGAATCTGCATTTTGGGCTAACACTATATTTTAGTATGTGAGTTTGATAATTTCTAGTTAACAAGCACTGATCCTGTGCAGCAAGGATAAAACCTTTCGTTTCAGCTTTTAACCCTGCACTGCGTAGCCACTGATGGGTACGGGTTTTGTCTACATCAACTTGTTTGGTACGGGCAGAGTATTGGCGATGAAGCGGTTTATCTTGTCATTGTTTCTGTATCTGGTCGGTTTAATTTGTTTTTGCTTTCTTTTTTATGTACTTTGCAGACCCTTATTATTATTATTATTATTATTATTATTATTATTATTATTATTAGTGATAATATTTAATAATTTTCATCTTATAATTCTCTTTATATTTCATCACAACTCCACTTTTATTAACACGCTAATGAGACAAAGTGGAAAAGTGTTTTCAGCCAAAATAGGCTTCCTCTGAACGGAGTTCGGGACGGACCCGTGAAGAAAAAAAAACTCAGCGTGTTATCTATCTGTCTACCTATCTATCTATGTCAATCAGTTCATAACTATTTCAGTCAATATATCTTTGTATCTATTTAGATCTAAGTCAGTTCCTATCTCTCTATCTCTCTCTCTCTCTCTCTCTCTCTCTATCGATCTGTCTGTCTGTCAGTCTGTCTGTCTATGTATCATTCTATTCAGCCTTATATCTACTTTTTAAAGATCAAAGAAGATCTATCTATCTATCTATCTATCTATCTATCTATCTGTCAGTCTGTCTGTCTGTCTATGTATCATTCTATTCAGCCTTATATCTAGTTTTTAAAGATCAAAGAAGATCTATCTATCTATCTATCTATCTATCTATCTATCTGTCTGTCTGTCTCTCTATGTATCATTCTGTTCAGCCTTATATCTAGTTTTTAAAGATCAAAGAAGATCTATCTATCTATCTATTCATTATTCTGTTTTTTTCTCACAAATCACTATAATCTTAGTATCTGTCATATTTTTAGGCAATGTTTGTAGAAATCTGCATTTGATTGGCTGTTTAAAAAGCAAAATTCTAAACAATTAAGCAAATGGTTCTCGATGACCTTCTGTGCCAACGAACGCCTGTTTCAAACTAATTATCTTAAAGGTGTCCAGAAAAAATATTTATTTGGCAAAAAATAAATAAATAAATAACGCCGAGAAAACTGCTTAAAGTCATTGCTAATCTGTCTAAATGAAAAACAAGGACAAATCGCTTCGAGTGAAGGCCAAAGACTTGATCGAACGAAAAGCCTTTTGTTTAAATTTCAATAAACGCCCTTGGGAAAAAAATGACACACTCTGGGAGTTTTTTTTTTTTTCTTCTTTTTTTTCTTTACAATGAGGGGCCACTAGAAATAGAGATTTACAGTGAGGGGCAGTTTACGCTGATTTATTTGTTTGTTATTTAGAAAACATAATGATCAGAATCAATATATATATATATATATATATATATATATATATATATATATATATATATATTCTCCGAACATCAGGTCATTTTATTTCTATCTATCTATCTATCTATCTATCTATCTATCTATCTATCTATCTATCTATCTATATTTAGTGTATGTTTGTCGGTCAGTGCGTTTGTCTATCTATCAATCTACATCCCTCATATATATATATATATATATATATATATATATATATATAGTAAGGTAATCAAGGGCTTTGGTAATCCGTATGTATAATTCAAAAGAGGATGAAATCCATAGAGCTAAATGTAACACCAGAGCAAAATATTAATTAAATAATTAAGAAATTGTAGTCATGGAACTTTAACGTTGTTTCCTTCTCAAATATATATATATATATATATATATATATATATATATATATATATATATATATATATATATATATATTCTCCGAACATTTTCGGTCGTAATTTGCAAGCCATGTGTTGACAAGTAATTAAGAGAATAATGATTATTTAATGATGAACGAAGTATTTTTATTATTCTCTTTGTCTAACGGCGTTGAAACGCGGCAAATTGCTTGAAGAGTAATTAGATAGTAGTGATACGTATTAGCAATTTGATAATAGTGATATTTCAAAACAGCTCGTGTCAAAGGGAAGCTTTTCAGTGGCTGTCGACGGTGGTGCTGCTGGCGCATAAATCATTAAGGATTTATTCACAATGGCCTTGTTAAAAACGACGATGAGCTCTCTCCCGGGAACTGTAACTAAGGTCTGCCCAATAGAGTTGCTATCGAAACAAAAGATCGGGCGGGTTAGGCTTGGGTTTTGCTAGCCAGTTTGGTAGTTGGGTGTACTCGGAAACGAGTTGTAGCTAGCCATTATTATTATTATTGTTTTTATTGTTATTGTTGTTCTGCCATTAGCACATATGTTACGTCCCATTATCATCTCAGATAAATAAGGGGCTATTTGGTTTGATTACAAGGGAAAATGGAACATAAAGACATATCAACGACTTTCTTTGGCTTTTAAGGAGAAATGAAGGCATATATAATAATAGAAAGAAAGAAAGAAAGAAAGAAAGAAAAGTGAATGGCAGTCAACACCGAAGGAAATTAAATTTTGAAGGAAAGAAAGAAAGAAAGAAAGAAAAAAAGAAAGAAAGAAAGAAAGAAAGAAAGAAAGAAAAGCGAATGGCAGTCAACACCGAAGGAAATTAAATTTTGAAGGAAAGAAAAAAAGAAAGAAAGAAAGAAAGAAAGAAAGAAAGAAAGAAAAGCGAATGGCAGTCAACACCGAAGGAAATTAAATTTTGAAGGAAAGAAAGAAAGAAAGAAAGAAAAAAAGAAAGAAAGAAAGAAAGAAAGAAAAGCGAATGGCAGTCAACACCGAAGGAAATTAAATTTTGAAAGAAAGAAAGAAAGAAAGAAAGAAAGAAAAGTTAACGACAGTCAAAACCCAAGGGATATAACTTTAGAAAAAAAGAAAAGAAAGAAGAAAAAGAAAAATGTATGGCCGTCAACATCGAAGGAATATAAGTGAAGAAGAAAGAAAGGAAAAGAAAGCTAGAGGGGGAGATAATACTTTCGTATGTTTAGCTGCTAATTCAGTGAAAAGGAAAACTGTCATCCACTTTTTAAAATAATGACTTGCATTCATATCCACGATTGTTAATATAACATTTCCTTATAGTTGTCCAAATGAAATATATACCAATGCCATAGAGGTATCTACACTTGTGTTTTTTGATCGCTAAACCCGCAAAGAGTTCATTCAGTTATTAAATGACGATTTATGATTCCTCAGAAAATTTAAATAGGAAAACCATGACCGGGGTCTATATGAACATGAGGGTCCCTGTAACATTACCTGTCTGTCGTTAATTCAATCTGTGATGCAGCGTTGGAGTCCCTACAGAGGAATTGCCGATAGATTGTTGATCCACGGAAAAAACGCAACGCAACAAATGCGATGTTCTTGCGATTTATATTTACAGATCCTTACAATTTGAAATTCTATAAAATTCTTCGACTGAGTTGATTTTATCAAACACGATGTTTTTGATAAAATCTGTGAGATGGCACGTTGTTTTTGAAGCATTATATTGCATCACTTAATAAAATATCTCAATATCATTAAGTTCCACAGAATTTCATTATTATTAATAGTAGTAGTAGTAGTAGTAGAGTACGTCAGTTATTATTAATAGTAGTAGTAGAAGTAGAGTACGTTAGTAAAAAGACGTTTAGGTAAAATATAAGAAGCCTGATATACCCATTATGTCACTTAGGCTGATACGAGTACATGAAGCAAATCGGAACGTGCACGTTATAGTGACAGGTTTTAATAAAAGCAACTCATAACCTCATATAACACGTCTATACCATTTCAACTGTCTCTTCTTGAAGGTGGATATGTCAGGTCTACGTATCCATACCATTTCAACTGTCTCTTTTTGAAGGTGGATATGCCAGGTCTACGTATTCATACCATTTCAACATTCTCTTTTTGACAGTAGATACAGAGTCTACGTAACCATACCATTTCAACTGTCTCTTCTTGAAGGTGGATATGTCAGGTCTACGTATCCATACCATTTCAACCTGCTCTTTTTGACAGTGGATACAGAGTCTACGTATCCATACCATTTCAACTGTCTCTTCTTGAAGGTGGATATGTCAGCTCTACGTATCCATACCATTTCAACATTATCTTTTTGACAGTGGATACAGAGTCTACGTATCCATACCATTTCAACATTATCTTTTTGACAGTGGATACAGAGTCTACGTATCCATACCATTTCAACTGACTCTTCTTGAAGGTGGATATGTCAGGTCTACGTATCCATACCATTTCAACATTATCTTTTTGACAGTGGATACAGAGTCTACGTATCCATACCATTTCAACATTATCTTTTTGACAGTGGATACAGAGTCTACGTATCCATACCATTTCAACTGTCTCTTCTTGAAGGTGGATATGTCAGGTCTACGTATCCATACCATTTTAACATTATCTTTTTGACAGTGGGTACAGAGTCTACGTATCCATACCATTTCAACTGTCTCGTCTTGAAGGTGAATATGTCAGGTCTACCTATCCATACCATTGCAACATTCCTTTTTTGGCAGTGGATACGGTGTCTACGTATCCATACCATTTCGACTTTCAGTTTTTGTCATTGGATACGGAGTCTACGTATCCATACCATTTCAACTATCTCTTCTTGAAGGTGGATATGTCAGGTCTATGTATCCATACCATTTCAACTATCTCTTCTTGAAGGTGGAAATGTCAGGTTTACTTATCCATACCATTTCAACCTTCTCTTCTTGACTATAAGGTGCGCTCTAAGGGCCCATACCAATTCAACTTTCACTTCTTGACAGTGGACTTTAGATCTCACAATAGTTGCTACTTTGATGCTGTCTCGAACTGTATCATTTGTGATTAGAGTCACGTAGGGTCCTTTTTTTCAGAAAACCAACATTTTCTTTTCACGATAGACCTTTGTCTTTCAACTTTTATAGAATTCACTCGTCAACAGATTTGGTTTGGTTTATTTTGTTTTACTGCATATCAACCTCAATGGGTTATTTAATGCCGACAACTTTTTTACGATAGATTTGTATGAAAAGAATACGTATTCTTTGGTTTAGATTGATTTCGTTTATTTTGTTTTACGGCATATCAACCTCAATGGGTCATTTAATGCCGACAACTTTTTTTTCCTGGTGATCTTTTAGTTTTGTCAAAAATCTATTTCTGCTAATATTTTTTCCTTCAAAAATGTATAGCTGGTAATATTATTTTTCCAAAAACGCATAGTTGGTAATATTATTTTTCCAAAATTGTATAGCTGGTAATATTATTTTCTGATAATATTTTTTACAAAGCCCTTCTGGTATTAAAACCTATTTTTACACTTTTACAATGCTTTTTACCTCAGTTTCGGGGTTAACTATTTGCCCATAACTGGGACCCTAACAGATGCTACCACCACGGGTCAATTGGGCCTGGGAACGCCAGCATTTAAAAGGTGGGTTTACGCTCCTCAAAACCTGCTGATCAGAGGCCTTGCTATTGGACGTAGTTTATCGTCTTACCCAGGACGCGGATGTAGTTCATTGTCATACCCAGGTGGCGCATGTAGTGTATCGTCATACCCAGGACGCGCATGGAGTCTCACTTTCGGAGTTAACTATTTGCCCATAGCTGGGACTCTAACAGACCGAGTCAGGTTGGACCTGGGAACACCAGCAATTAAGAGTTGGTTCCACGCTCTTCAAAACCTCTTGATCAGTGGCGTTACTGTTGGACGTAGTTCATCGTCTTATCCAGGATGCAGATACAGTTTATCGTCATACCCAGGACGGACTCGTTATCAGAACTGATATAACTAAGCCGGTACAAATGATTTTCTGTTGGGTATTCCTCTACGGGAAAGCCATCTAGTGAGGTCTTCCGTCATAGATCGTTGTGTAACAACACGATTCGAATGGAGCAAAAATCACTCACTGATCCTGATAAGCAGAGACATTTAAAAAGCAATAAGATAATAATAATACTTAAACAAAAATATTTCAATATTTAATGAAAATTATTAAAATTATTTCGTTAAAATTATTAAAAGCCGCCGATAGTTTTAATTTAAAATTAATATCATAATATGTTCTTTTTTTTTTAATTATTTTTTAAAATAAATTAAAAATTCCAAGCTTCCCAGTTTGGGATCAAATTTATTTGTCCCAGATCACAGTGCCACGGCAAGAATTTTGCGTTTAACCATTTCTTTTTTAAAATGAATTGAATTATCCTTTTATTAATCAATATTTAATATTTTTACGTTATTTATACCGAGTTTTATGAAAACCTGGCAAGCGGGATTTTTTTTTTAATTATGAAATTACGACTTTGTACTTTCATTCTAATTTATTCTCAAACTTTTTTTCAATTTAAAATTAATTTGATTAATATAGATGAGCCGACGCTATCATCATATCGGATTGGATAGCAAGACTCACTTTATCCAAGAATCATGCTAAGTACGATTCCTTCAAAATATAAGGTTTGCTCTCCGATAAGATACGATCTTTAACTGCCATCTCTTTTCAAAACATAGGAATATTCTGAAGTTCCCTTTTGTATCATTTCACACCCAAGCCACTAAGACGCAACGGGTTACTGAGTTCTACAGAATACGAAAAAAATATACTATTAAGAATAAAAGAACAAGAATTAACAAGACAAAAAATAATGATTGACATTACATTTAAATTTTTGAATAACAAACTTGACAGGGAAGCAAGAAGACGAAAAAATTTTTTACACTTTATTATATATATATATATATATATATGTTATATAGTGGTTTCACAGTGGAGGCTTCTATTTGTATTAAGTCGGTTCAAAAATAGTTTCGACGTACAAAACTTTAGGAACTTGATATAATAGGTAATGACGCAGTAATCTAGTTGTGGTGGCTGATACTTTAATATCCGACTAACGGTCGTCAGACATCGACTGACTGACCAACTCGATATTTAGTCTCCCCACCACGAGGTCATCATGTGGCACAAGGCCGGTTTAACGTGGGATCTAGAGCCCGTGGGCTTGGCCAAAAATATGCCCATTGAACCCGTATAAACGGGTTCAGGGTCGGTTTACCTCCCCGAAAGAGAATTCGCCCTTCGGCGTAGCATCTTTCGGGTTCCTCTCCACCCGAAGGCAGAGAGTTCAACCGATCAGCCAGTCGACTGACTGACCAACTCGATATTTAGTCACCCACCCACGAGCGCATCATGTGGCATAAGGCCGGTTTAACGTGGGATCTCCGAGCCCGTGGCTCAGCCAAAAATATGCCCATTGAACCCATATAAACGGGTTCAGGGTCGATTTACCTACCCGAAAGAGACTGCGCCCTTCGGCGTAGCCTCTTTCGGGTTCCTCCCAGCCCGAATGCAGAGAGTTCAACCGATCAGCCAGTCGACTGACTGACTAACTCTCTCCCGACTGCTACTACTACTCCTACTCATTATAGTTGGGAGAGTCTATTAACTATAGAATAGGTGTGTTCACCTATATATATATATATATATATATATATATATATATATATATATATATATATATATATATATATATATATTCATGCACGTTTCATTAAATGATATAGACAAGTGTTGTCTATTTATTTAATGTAATTTTTTCGAAACGTCTGATGAGTTTAATGACATTATCGTTAAACGAAGAAAGAAATTCACAATATTGATCCATGTTTTTTTTTATACAATCTAAGCTTTCGCCTTACATAAGCCATTATCAAGATGTCAATTACAGCATATTAAGCAATATACGGACACGACAGTGATGATAGTCTGTCATTGTTTACCTAGATGATTTCTAAGCAACGATAAACACGTGCATATAAGACGCTAGAAGTGAAAATCGCACTGCATCTCATGACATCACACATGACCACACGAGAGTGAATTGTAGAAGTATGAAGTATGGGAAACCAATGGATTCTTATATATATATATATATATATATATATATATATATATATATATATATATATATATATATATATTTGGATAGTTAGCAAGCTTGTCTTGCTAGAACAATTACGACTGAGTAGTGAGTTCGATCCTCACTGGGTACTCCATACTTTCGGCCTTATGCCACATCTGAGTTACGCTGATATTGTGCGCTTTCCACTTAGTAACGCGCATATATATATATATATATATATATATATATATATATATATATATATATATATATATATATATATATCACTTTAAATGTTATTTTTAGTGGATGTTCATATTTGAGAAGACGCTCCGGTAATTAGTTGAACAATATATTTAATTATTTTCGTCGTTTTAACAAATTAACAGAGCGTTTACTTAAACATGTGTAACCCCTAAACATAAGTGATAAAATCTGAGGGATTAATAAATAAAAATTCATTAATTTTATATATATATATATATGTATATATATATTTATATATATATATATATATATATATATATATATATATATGTGTATGTGTGTGTGTGTGTGTGTGTGCATACATATACATACATATATATATATATGTGTGTGTGCGTGTGTGTGTGTGTGTATTTGGGCAGCAATATATCTTTTTCTACATGTTTCCTTAAAGATGTCTGACAAGGTACACGACGTGCGTAAAAACTGCCCCGAAGTTCTGCACATCCGAGCGCTTTCGGCTATTCTTTTAGCCATTATCAACGGCGATTTTTATTTTTATTTTTAAATTTTAAAGTTAAAGGAATATTTTATTTTCCGAACACGGCCAGCACATTGTGGCCGTGTTCATAGATAATGTTATTGAATGGAGTCCTAATGGAGATATGGTTGGGTAGGTGTAACGTAAGCTGTCTTGATAGGCATATAATAGTATAACCAATGTAATTATTTCTGAGTTTAGTTTAATCAGGAACACAATTCCTTAAGGGGCCTTTGAACTCGTAAATAATGTTGGTTCTTTGTAGTTTGCTTTTTTGCGGGCGTGCTGTTATTTTTGATGATAAGGTTAGTTGTTTTAAATTTTTTGTAATAGATAATTTAATTTTCTTGTTCAGGTCGACTGGGGTTGTATATTTCTTTATCATATTTCTAAGTTGCTTATAGTTGCCATGTATTTCGATTTTGTAGAAGATGTTGTCGATATAGCTATTAGTTACTTTAGAAATAAATAAGCTAATCTGGTGGTCAATGAGGTAGTTAGGAAAACTATTCTTAACTAGCGTCTATTTTATATTATTCAGTTCTTTACGGAAACGTGTGATCTCTTTAGGAATTTTTTCTAGCTACTATTTTAAATGTAAGTGAATATTCACTCTTAAAATTAAGGTAGGAAGAGTTTCCGCTAGTGGTTGATTTTTTTTTTTTTTTGTATAATGAAGTCGTGAATGTTTTATTAATGAATTCTACAAGAACATCTAAGAATGGGAGTTTATTTTTTGCCCAAGTTCATACTTAGACTTAAGGATAGAGTATTTTTCGGGTGTGGTTTTGAGATTATCAATTTCTTGTTTGTTTTTCGCTAAAATGAAAATAGCATCTACATAGCAGACATATATTTTATGTTTACTCACTTATTTAAATATCGTGTTTTCTACTTGTGACATGTAATAGTTGGAGAAGTACCGACTGAGAGGATTTCCCATATTAACACCATTAATTTGGGTGTAGGTATCGCTATTATAGTCATTAAAAGTGAATTTAGTTGTTCAGGCATGCAATAATTTTTTAGGGATATTTGGTTTGATGTACGGATGTGGAATGGAATTAAATTTATACACGGAGTTAAGGATTATATCGACAGTTTGACTGACGGTGACGTTTGTAAATAAATTTCATATATATATATATATATATATATATATATATATATATATATATATATATATATATATATATATATATATACACGTTCTTTTTATAGGTACTAATATTTAAGTAAATGCTCTGCTTATAATAAACGGCATTAACGACATTTACCGGCCTGAATGTCCGAAATATTTTCACAAAAAATGTGCGTCCTCCGACAGGAATCGAACCTCTATCCTATACGGAACCGTCATATATATATATATATATATATATATATATATATATATATATATATATATATATATATATATATATATATATATATATATATATATATATATATATATATATATATATATATATATATATATATATATATATATATATATATATATATATATATATATATATATATATATATATATACATATATATATATATATATATATATATATATATATATATATATATATATATATATATATATATATATATATAGAGAGAGAGAGAGAGAGAGAGAGAGAGGTTGTATCAAAAATAATTTTACAAATTTTGGGGCGGATCCCTCAGGCAAAAACAAGGACAAAAGTCCATATAATGTCCGCAAATCTTTCATTTTTGAGTTAAATTTAAAGAAAGTTTACGGTAGATGACGCTGTACTGTCTTTTAGACGATGTTATATTTGCTATTCGTGTATATTTGCGGCTTGTCTGCCTTCAACGTTTAACGTGTGTAGTAGTAAGTTAACTGAGAAGTGTTCCGTTTAATAATGGCAGGATATTCATATTGTGAGCAGGTAGATATGATTTTTACATATAATCGCACGAATGGTAATGGACGCGAGGCTGCACGGCTGTATCAGATTGTGTTTCCAGACCGAAAGCAGCCGAGTCATTCAAACTTTGCTGCTGTTTATCGTCTCGTTACGGAAACGGAATCCGTGGCACCACAAACTATGAATCGAGGAAGACCAAGATCCAATTGTGACTGACCACAAATAACACATTCTACGGGCTGGGTGGGGGACGATCCGGATATCATGTCGTATATCCCATAGTACCACATGGAGAATACTTTAAACAGCTTCTGTATCTGTATATTTCGTAACGTGTGCTGGGTCTTTCGCCCTTTGATCTTTCACCACTGGAGAACTTTTGCCGATGGTTTATTGCACAAACTGCCGATGCGTTGTTTGTCACTTCAGTCTTGTTTACGGATGAGGCAACTTTTGGTAGAAAAGGAATAAAAAAATTAGACAATCAACATTTAGCATCCGGGGGAGGCGTTAAACTACATCCGCGTCCTGGGTAAGACGTTAAACCACATCCGCGTCCTGGGTAAGACATAAAACTACGTCGAGCAGCAAGGCCTCTGATCAGGAGGTTTTGAGGAGCATGGAACCACCCCTTAATTGCTGGTGTTCCCAGGTCAAACCTAGCCCGGGGTGGTAGCACCTGTTAGGGTTCCATCTATGGGCAAATAGTTAACTATTACCAGCAATACTTTTTTGAAAAAAAATATTACCAGCAATACAATTTTGAAGGAAATATATTACCAGAAACAGATTATTGACAAAATAAAATATTACCAACAATAAAAAATTTTGCCAGCATTAAATAACCCATTGAGGTTGATAGGCCGTAAAACAAAATAAACCAAACTAATCTAAACCAAAGAATACATATTCTATTCATACGAATATATCCTAAAAATGTTGTCGGCATTAAATAACCCATTGAGGTTGATATGCCGTAAAACAAAATAAACCAAACCAATCTAAACCAAAGAATGCATATTCTATTCATACGAATCTATCCTAAAAATGTTGTCGGCATTAAATAACCCATTGAGGTTCATATGCTGTTAAACAAAATAAACCAAACCAATCTAAACCAAAGAATACATATTCTCTTCATATGAATCTATCCTAAAAATGTTGTCGGCATTAAATAACCCATTGAGGTTGATATGCCGTAAAACAAAATAAACCAAACCAATCTAAATTAAAGAATACATATTCTATTCATACGAATCTATCCTAAAAATGTTGTCGGCATTAAATAACCCATTGAGATTCATATGCTGTTAAACAAAATAAACGAAACCAATCTAAACCAAAGAATACATATTCTATTCATACGAATCTATCCTAAAAATGTTGTCGGCATTAAATTCCCCATTGAGGTTGATATGCCGTAAAACAAAATAAACCAAACCAAACCAATCAATATTTATGGAAGGATCGGAATCCCCATGGTACAGGCTAGACACTAGCATCAGTTTACGATTAATGTTTAAGCTTGAATTGTGGGTGACTCTGTGGTAGATCCATATGTTCTCCTAACACGTCTTACAGTAGAGCTGTCTACAGGGATTTTATTTCTTTCATTCAATATCTTCCTTTTTAGCAATCTCACTGTACTTTATTAAAATACGTAGAGACTTTTTGTCTAACCTACTTTTATTTTTAATCAATATATTTTAGGATAGTTGTTTTGTAAATTTCTCTCGTTCAAGTTAAATAAGTCATATTTTTAAAAATTATATTTCCTGTGTTTTTTATTTATGTTAACAGCTTTAATTACTCATGGATAGCGTACGAATGTTGAGCTGTACGTAATTTTCACTCATGTCATTCTGCTTATCCAATTAAATCTATTCCAACGAAAATTCATTCTGATTTGATGGAGAGTTGGATGAGACATATTTCATGATTGGATAAAATTCAATCAAAGTTGATATTAAAAAAAACCCCCAAAAAACCAGTTAATTTGAAATTTATGCTTTTCGTAAAGAACAGATGTAGCTATTGAAGCAAACTTAGAAAGCAGGAAGGGAAAAGACGAAAACAATATTGGCTCTTCGAGATCGCATGCAGTATTTACAAACGAGATTGAATTTTTGGCTTTCATTAAAATGCGAGTTTGGTTGGTATTAAAGACGAGATCAAAATCAATAAACCCTGGCTTGTTACTATTCCCCCGTGATGGCCTCTTTGTGACCGTCGGCCGTTGGGTGAATATTCGAGAAACTTATTTACGTATCTTATCGGTCGGTTATATCAGAGACAAATTCCTTCGAAACATTCCTGGGTCAAATAGCTTTCGCTTCTCGGCTAGACAAAATAAAATATTTACGATGTTTTTTCTTTTATTTTCTTTCTTTCTTTTTTTTTTTGTTTCCTAGACTGATTGCATCAACAATAACGGCAAACAATTCTCCCGATATAGTGAAAAAAAATATTATCGCTACGAGTTTATTTAGTTAAAAGCCGTCAGTTCTCGACAGCTGAGACCCTTATGTCGAAATAGAGTTTAAGAAGCAAACAAAAGATATTTTATGATGATTTTAGATAATAATGGGACTGCAGTCATTTCTGGAAATATCTAATTTAATAAAAAAAAGTATGTGCTGCGTTTTACACCACCATTGGTAAAAGACAATTCTACATCTAATATTGTAAAAACAATTACACTTGTCAACAAAAGAAAAAAAAATGGAAATGGTGTCAAGACAACAAACATCTTTTTTAAGATAATTTGAGGGCGCAGAATCTGAAAATAACCATACTTTTTCTTGTTTAGCTAGCGTTCTTGTTGTTGATGCCTCATTTTTGGGGAAAAAAAGGGTTTTTTTTTCATTTGTTTTCTGTATATATGATATTCACTGATGGCAATATTTCTCAAAATAATAACGTAGAAACTTCTTAATTCATATTGAAATATTGGTCTGCTTATTGAGAAATACTATTTTTGCAATACCATTCAGACCCTAAGTCTTTAAAAATAACACAATTGAATATACCAAGACCAACAAGTATTTTCATGAAATCATTTAATAAACTAACATCAGAAATAAAACCTTCGTGAACATTAGAACTATGGTAAAAAATGTTCTCTTTCTTGATTGTCTGTCATGTTCAATGTTATTTGATACACCATCAGTATCATGTACAATGGAATAGGTGCATTCAATTGGGATGTCTTTAGTTGGAGTTTCTTTCTAATTGTGAAAATAAAATGCTCTCAATATGATTGGTTTCCTTCAGTAGTGAAGGGATAAAAGTCATCAGATAAATTTATGAATATCAAACAAAATTTTTTAGAGTTTCATGTTTTTGATATCACCTTAATTATCAGGTTTACTAAAGTGTATTACTGATAAAGTTTATCAGTTAATTTGAATTTTGGCGATAAATTGCAAAACTTTGGTACTTCTATTTTAAAATGTTTGGCTCAAAAACTTTTTTCTTATAAAAATAAATTATTTCAGGTGGCTAACATAAATTGCTCGGCCTACTTGAAAATTGATGGCTTTCTACAACTTTTATTGACTAAATTTTCGTAAATCTTCGTAAATTGATCTTTTTTCCAAAACTGAGCAATTTCAGTACAGCAAAATTCGTATCTAACCATGAAAAACTAAGGTCATTTTCGGACCAGCATCTTCAAATTAACTAAATATTGTGTTTTTTTCTCTTGGCACCAAACATCGTGTTGACCAGTGTTATCGAACCTTATCTGATTTTAGATTTTATCATGTATAGGTCTTGGTAGCCATTTTTATCACCTGCACGAAAACAGAATATATAGCCATCAGTAAGAGAAAACACTAAAGACGCGAGTTACCAACAAGACATGTTAACCACAAACAATGGCTGAAGTTTAAATATTTCGGAAGTGTTTTTACAGAGGATGGAAAATGCGACGGCGAAATCCGAAAAAGCAATGGAAAAAGAAGCATTCCAAAATTTAACGAATGCGCTGAGAAACAAAAATGTCGATAGAAACAAAGAAACCAATGCTGGATTGCGATATCAATCCCCTTATATGACAGTGAATATTAGGCAATCTCTTTATGGATGAGGGAGAAACTAGAGGCTACAGAAGGATATTTAGAATTCCATAGATGGAGCGAAAAAGCAACAAAGAACTTTCAAAGAAAATGTCAACAGAAAGAAAACTATTTACATTATTCGGACTATTGTCCTTATCTTTGTCGCCATATTTGTCACAACGTTTCCAGAGGTGGTTGGAAAGTCGAACTGAACCCTTTATTTCGCTCACTGGAGTAGACTGTTCTAGTTCCACGTGCCATGTCTAATGGATATCAGTTATCTCCTGTTTCATTCCCCTCTGAAAGTTCCCCACTGCCTTAACCAGGCATTGAACTCACACTCTTTGGGTCCTGTCACTGGATGTAACCAACGCTTTTATCCATTGTGCCATGTGTCCTTGTAATAAATATGGCAGCAAAGTTGAGGACAATAGTTCGAATAATGTAAATAATGTACATAATACCTCATCTCAGAAATATAGACAGATACTGGAATATTGGCTTTTTCCTTATAAAGAAGCATAATACAACATCGATCGAGCAGCCAGTGCTACTCGAGTTACGCATCATTCGCTAAACAGTCGCCTATTTAAAAAATAATCCACAAGGATTCATCCTCTTTCCTGTACTGATGGAGAGTTCTTTCCTAATTATAACGGCCCTGTATGAGAAATCAGAGATCTGAGTTCGAATTCCAGTCGGGTTCGTTACATTCTCTTACAGGTAATTAAACATATGAATCCATTTTCTCTTTCCAGTTATGGATTAATTAATAGAACTGGAAAAATATACTTATTCTCAAAAATGTTAATGCAACATTTACTCGCTAACAAAATAATCGTTTTTCGTGTGACGCCTTTCGTCCTTTGGGACTTGATCGGGCCAAGTTTATGATTACGTTGATACGTCTGCACATGCGCACAAACGAGAGAGAGAAAGACGCTGGGAATTTAATTAAAAAAAAGAAGTTAATATATATTTTCAGCATATAATCTAACCGATTTCATTTACATGCATTTTCTCTTTGTTTGCGTTTCCATCACTTCGCTTATTAAAAATCCAACACTGTCATGATAGAAGATCTACCCAGAATGGTCAAACGTTATATGAACCTGGCCGCAAACTTTCTGTCGGTGATCTAGCGATTAAATCAATTTCCAGATATTTTCGTCTTAGTAATTTTTTTTCTTTTTTTTTTTAATTAGACTAGGATTTTTTTTAAAATCAAAATCGTAGTCAGTCTCGCTACAGTGAATAACTAACGCATTTGATGACTTAAAAAAACAAAAAAAAACAGCAAAGGGTCAATAAACCATAAAAACGAACAGATCAATAAATTCCTACTTAACTTTTTGCTTGAAGTAGAGTGGAATGTCAACATCTTTATTTGTCATTTTCTTGCGCCTATTTTAGTCGTTGGTTTTGCTGAAAGTCCTCAAGTGATGTGTTTTCTTTTTATTCGTGAGATCCGAAGGTTGATGACCCTCCTTAAGATCGACAGGCTTTATTCGCATCAAGTCATTTTTAATTATTAATCTGTGAAACCAGCTGTATAAGGCCAAGTGTTTAGATATTTCGAAACCATTTGGTCACATGCATCACATCCTTACGAAAATATCGACCTATAATTAGAGTGAAGGTTCCCTCTTTAATAAATGTTTCCAAGAAAATAACTGACAAGGTATTCTGTAAATGTTTTATTGTGTTTTGACTGTATGCGAACAAGAGATTTCTTTGCGGGGATATAAACTATGAAAAATATGTCGGTATGATAGTTTCTGTCCAGGCATCTTTTGGTAATCTGTTTGCCATTTTCAGGGGATTTGATAGCGATATTGCAAATTATGGGTAAGTTGCTGATATCGAGAGATATTTTTACTTCTTAAAGTGCCAGTACATTATGACCTTGACCGTACAAATTATTGTTAGACATTTTCTACAAAACAAAATAAGCTAAAAGTGATAGGAAGAGGTTATTGTATCACCTGTAATAATTGGCACAAGGAATACGTCGCAGAAACCTCAAGGAATTTAAATAAAGAATATATGAACATAAAAGGGATACTTTACAAAAAACACATTAAATTTAAACGGATAAACGTAAACATAAACTTATTCCGATGAAGACCCAAAGGATGAAAAGCCGTAACACGAAAAACCTTTACACTTTATCATATATATATATATATATATATATATATATATATATATATATATAATAAAGTGTATATATATATACATATATATATATATATATATATATATATATAAGTAAAAAAAAATTGTTAGAAAGATTGTGTACAAAAACTTATTGTATGGATTAAAATAAGGATTGGAAAAAAAGACCTCTAATACTTAATATATTGACATTTATTTATAATATATGAATTTCTATCTCCACGTGTGTTGAATATTAGCTAGTTTGCCAGAGGTTTAGCACACAAGTAGGCAAATGTAGCCAAAGCCAAAACTGACTTGAGTCATTTATGGAGAAATATATAGCTGAACAAAGACCCCTCATGCAAATGTATTGGGAAGGTCCATTCTAGCAAAATGGACCAACCCAACTGGTGTATTAGGCGCTCTCCTATAAAATAAGGTAAAATCAGCTTTTACAAGGAAATAGAAGGAGGCAGCCATGTTGGCAGATAAGTCACTTGACTTCTACATCTCCCTCCTCTCCCCATTGCGGAAGCATATTGGCCGTTGGGGAGGAATTAATTCCCTATTGCCTGGCTGATTGTACGAGAGTAGTCGGGATAGCGCCCTGGGAATCCTCGTTCTTGATGGCTGTGATTGAGTAGGGCCCTGGGACGCTGGTTTATTTTGTAATGTAATGTCACCATTTTCCAAGTCTTTGGCAGATTGATGTGGTCTGCATGTATCCGTAATTGTCGGCTCAGGTGACACAGGCATGGCGCTTGGTATGGGGGTCTTGATTATGGGTGCTTCAAGTTTCCTTAGAAACCTACGGTTCCGCAGGGTTATTCTGCCTGATCCTGCAACTCTAATTCTATATTGACGGTTGGGAAGTGTCTCTACTATTCGCCCAGCTATGTCCCATCGACGGCTATTTGGGTTTTGAATGGAGACTGTGTCACCTTTATAAAGTGGGGATAGTGCATGTGATTTTACCTTATTTTATAGGAGAGCGCCTAATACACCAGTTGGGTTGGTCCATTTAATTTGCTGTGGGTTGTCATAGTCATAGGCGTGGGGAAGTGAGGAGACAGTATGCCAACATCAATACAGGCGGCCTTGCTAAAATATATCTTATCGATGTTATTGCAGATGTACAATGCTTGCTTTGTCGACATTTCTCCAACACTAAATTGAATAGGCAACCATCCCTGGCTTGAGCCACCCACAGCACGAATAACTTTCTTTGATGGGATCAAGTTACTTTCCTTGAGACCCATGCTATGTAGGTGCTTGGGTCCTCCAAGGCAGATGGTGGCCCCACTATCTGGGAAGATTTTCAAACGAGTGCTTTGATTACCTGGAATATCTTCAGGATTTCTGGGGTCTGGCCTTGGAGAGAATGGGACCAGTGTTGCTTCTATCTGAACAACACTATTTTTGTTAGAGGACACATATGAGCCTGTCTCCTGGTCAAACTCTACATGTGCAATCAAACTGTCCATGTTAGCTTCATCGTCTTGGAAGCCTCTCAATTGACTAGAGCGATTTCTTGATCGGCAAACTTTTGAAAAATGACCTTGGATGCCACACAAGTCACAGGTCTGATTCCAGGCAGGACATGCCTGTTGGCGGGTGCTGGTTCCTGGGATGCCATGCTTGTGGCTACCACATCCACTACAGCGGAACTTGTTTTGTTGTATAATCAGTTTTTTGGGGCTTCTGGATTGAGGGGGATTTTTTTCCACTTGTGTTGTTTTTTCTTTGCGATAGGTTGATGCACGCAATGCTGACATTTCAGTTGTCCCTGCCATTCGTGCTTGGTCACGCAGTGCTGCCTCGAATGCCTCAGCATGGTTGATGTTTTGGTCAAGGGTCTTCAATGAGCTGGCCTTTGCTAGTAAATCTGCTTGGAGAGCATCATTTGCTGTACCTCTGACCAGCTGGTCTTTGATATAGATGTCAGATAGGTCATGACTGCAAATGGGACATGTGAAGTCACAATCCTGTGCTGTACCCTTAAGGCGGACAACAAATTGCTGGATTGATTCTCCTGGTCCCTGGGAAATCGAAGCGAAAGACAATCTATGAACCATAGGGTTCGATTTTTGGGTAACTAATGCCTCCAACATGTTCAGGAGTCTGTTTGGCTTTTCCGAGAAAAATTTGGGGTATGTATTGATGATCGACGTTTGCACAGTCTCATCAGCACAGTTGTATAAATGGATGTTGGTCTGTGTAGGGGGCATGTTTGTCATTTGCACAAATACCTCCCAATCAATTCTGAACTTTCGGAATTGTTGTGATGTCATCTCTGAATGGAGCTGGGGGAGTTTGGCTGCAGGGGCCTTCGTATAGCTGTCTGATGTCAAAGGTTGCTCCTTTGATAGCTTAAGGATAGCTAGGGCATGTCCCATGGTTGTGACACCTAGTTCTTTAAGGATTTCCCGGTCTATCATAGAGAGGCTATCCTGAGTAATATTCTCTTTCACAAACGATTCAGCATAGGTTTTGGCAGAGTCGGTAGGAATGCCAATTTTGATAAGTAGCTCTTGCCAGTCATCGTATCCTGTTCGCAGCGCCATGTTGAATATTAGCTAGTTTGCCAGAGGTTTAGCACACAAGTAGGCAAATGTAGCCAAAGCCAAAACTGACTTGAGTCATTTATGGAGAAATATATAGCTGAACAAAGACCCCTCATGCAAATGTATTGGGAAGGTCCATTCTAGCAAAATGGACCAACCCAACTGGTGTATTAGGCGCTCTCCTATAAAATAAGGTAAAATCAGCTTTTACAAGGAAATAGAAGGAGGCAGCCATGTTGGCAGGTAAGTCACTTGACTTCTACAACGTGTTGATGCTTATGTTTTGTACCAAACATAGCATTAATATGTGGAGATAGAAACAGAAAAAAACTTTTTTGAAAAGCTAAGCAAAACCGGTTAAAGTAAAAAAAAAAAAAAGTTTTTTAAAAAAAGGAACACTAAGAAAAAAATACTTAAAATCCAATTGTAAGTAAAAAAAAAATTTAATTCTTCTCTGTAAAAATTCATATATTATAAATAAATATCACTATATTGAATATTAGGTGCTATTTTTTCCACTATTCCATCTCCTTCATATATATATATATATATATATGAAGGAGATGGAATAGTTGTTCCAACGAGAGAAAAGTGTATATTTCAAAGAGAAGACAGAAGCCGCAAACTTTTGGGATTATAATGTGGATTTTTTAGATATATATTATACATTATTTTACATATTTTTGCTACACAGTGTTTCCGGTCTTGCGACCTTCATCATGCAAAGATTTGTTATTTCCACATTTTATTAAAAGGAATTAATTTCCCTTATGCTTTCCAATATTTAACCATTGTCTTTTCTGTGTAGTACTAATCCAAATTTTTCTTGGACTTGTGGAGAAAATATTCTTCTGCTAAAGGAATAATAAAAACAATTAGGATTCATCAGAGAATGGGTGAAGAAAGTGGGGTCTTTGCTCTTACATTTTATGACCCCTGTATCTTATTAAACATATCTTCATTTTTGAGTATTGTGTGTGCTTACATAAGCCATTATCAAAGATGACAATTTCAATAAATCAAACAACACACCGACGAAAAAACAATGATAGTCCGCCCTTGCTGCATGAAAAATTTTCAAGTAACGTCACGTGCTGCGACGCAATTTTCGCTTCCGCGTCTCGTATATACGAGTTTGTCCTTACCTGTAAAATGTAAATATTTTCATATTAACGTTTTATTTTTTTATTTGTAAACCTCTTCCCATACTTATTATTTACTGTAAGCTCGTAGGCACTTTAAAAAATATTTGCATTCAAAAAGTGACGTTTTTCTTTCTTTTTTTCTTTTTTTTGTTTTTTGATCTTACATATATATTTAGAAAACGTCTTACTATTTATCTTCATATTTCCAACCAACATTTTATTTTTGTAAAACTGTTGTTTAACAAGCAAGCATTTTTGTTGATACGGTCTGCATTTTATTCCGGTGGCGTTCCTATATATTACATTAGGGAGTTTACATCCGACGAAAACAAACCTATAATAATTATTGTTGGATATACTACCACCCGCTTGTTAAGACGGCTGACTACTAATCTCTCTGACCGGAGCTCAATGCGGACACATTTAGACGAACCTGGGATCGTACCAACGTCAATGCGCAACTGCCTTGTCGAAAATGCGAATGTGATACGCATCTGCTACTGCAAAAAAATAAAAGTTTACAAGAATTGAAAGTCCCTGCTATAAAAAGCAAGAATTCAACACTTACAATGAATTATGAACACGCCAAAACGCACTGGGTAGAATTTGAAAATAAAGAATATTTATAATATCAAGAACGTTTAGGTCGGATGCAATAGCAGACAATATTTATCATAGTGGTGCGTGTATATATATATATATATATATATATATATATATATATATATATATATATATATATACTGATTTAAAAATATGGTTCCTTCGCTACACAGGAATTACCACGTTTTAAAAACCAAAGCTAAAAACCGAAGTTAAAAACTTAAAAATTTAATTATATAATTAAATTAAAAGCATTGGTTCTGTTTCATCTTCAAGCGAATTTTGGAATAACTTTTTTAATTTACTGAGTTTTAAAAGCACATACATTCATATTTTTTTGTTTTCAAGGATACAGAGAAATCCAGTCATTTAGTATCGTGTTCATTTTTATTAACTATTATTGTATCAATTATGAGTTACGTTCGAAAAAAGGTTAAGTAGGCTGGTTAGGGATGCATTTTTCAACGAATTCTGACATCCATTCAACGCATGTCGTCTGTTTATTTTATCAACGACAAAAGGTTTTTCGGCATTTTTTCCCGTTAAATTCGTACTTGTATACATAAAGATTCTTTCTAAAAGTTGTGTTTGGATTAGAATACGTTATATTGAACTACAATTTCAAAATATTTTTACTCTTAATTACTAATAGACTATATTTCTTTTTAAAGCAAATAAATGTAATACAATTAATTAAAATATTAAAATTATTATTACATATCAAATATAATTATGTATATTACCAGCTCCCATTTTTTTTCATTATTTATTTTATTTTTAAATATTATTTAAGGAATTTTTTGACAATATACGCAAAGAATAGCTATTTCATTTCTTTGATTCAGTAAATTTTTATTTTTTATAAACTTAATAATATTAGGTTGGTGCAAAAATAATGTCGTTTTCTCACATATGTTACTATGAGACATTATTTTTGCACCAACCTAATATATAGTTTCTGATGTATGCACAAAGGACATGGTCATTTAATGACCTACATATTACATCTTTTCTTATTAATTTCCATTTTACTGTAGATATTTTGTTGGTTTCTTTTAAGTATCAGAAATAATTCGATAGGGATGTCTGCTTTCTGTATTTAT
This sequence comes from Acanthosepion lycidas, assembly GCA_963932145.1. Lineage (NCBI taxonomy): Eukaryota > Metazoa > Mollusca > Cephalopoda > Sepiida > Sepiidae > Acanthosepion > Acanthosepion lycidas. The sequence continues at coordinate 16,053,372 of OZ010596.1, read as the reverse complement.
TTATCCTAAATGAACTTTGATGTTGATTGAACCTCTTTTTGAACTCATGGCTTGTGCAACCTATATAGATTTTTTATGTTTTCGGGATTCTCAGTAGATGAGATACTGAATTGGTATACTAATGATTCCGTGCGACATTTATAGGGAACATTTATGAGGATTCTACAGTTACATATTTTTTGTTTATTTTCCTCTCTTTTTATTTTTATATTGTCTAAATTTCTTTGTTTTGGTCTAAGTGTTTATTGAAGATATTTGCATTGTTTTTCTTAATAATTTTCTCTAAGTTTTTAGTAAAACTGCAACTTAATTTTAGTGTATTTTTATTGAAAATAGTACTTAGTTTACTATCTTTAGGAAAATGTTTAACGATTAATGCAAGGATATTTTGTCTTAATTTATTCTTTATCATTTGGTTATATGGGGGTGTATACCAAATTATTTTTCTACTTCTGTTTTTTCTATGCTTTCCATTTTCCTTTTTTATATAAGTTAGTTTTGGGCTTTTGTAGCCACTATCTTTTAGAGCTTTATTATAGAAATTACTATGTTCATATAAAGTCTTCTCAGTTGTTGAATTTGTACTTATTCTTTTTTCGATAGATAAAGTTATATGCTTAATTATAGATGGAGGGTGATTAGATTTCAGGTGTATATATAAACGATTAGTATTGGGTTTTTTATAAGCTATATATACATTTTTCATTAAATCTAATGTTATATCAAGGAAGATAACTTTTTTAAAATTTAGTGCTTACTGTAATTTTAAGTTTAGGTATTTAAATTCTTTATATAATATCTTTTTAATTTTATCGATTTTAAAGTTAGAAGTGTTCTTTATAATCATCGTCTCTATATAAACCAAATGTCAGTTATATTAATTTCACTGTACGCTGTTTGATTGTATAATATAAAAAGACCTATGAGGTCAGAAAACTCTGCTGAGTCTCGTGAACCACTTTGATATTACAATGGGATGATTAGACTAACAAATTACAAACATTATGTCTGCTTATTTTTAGCATAATCCGTTCATATTCTTAGATATTTTTCCGTGTGACACAATCAAATGAAATGCATTGTAATAGTGAAAATTACTTTAATTTCCCAAGTACTTTCCATTTCTTTCTATGATCATCATTAGGGGTGCAACTAGTAAGGCAAAAAACTATGTGTAGCTTCTCATTTCCGATTTGTTTCTATTTGAATTTAAATGCAACGGCTGACAATTCAAGGCAGTTTCAAGTTCTCTGATAAGGAGATTTTGAAGAGCTAAGAACCACTTCTTAATTGTTGGTTTTCCCAGGTTCACCCTGACCCGGGGTGGTAGCACTTGTTAGGGTCCACGCTATGGGCAAGTAGTTAACCCCCCAAACGGGGTTCAAAGCACTGTGAAAGTATAAATATAGGTTTTAATATCATCAATATATTTTTGTAAAAAATTATTACCAGCAATAGATTTTAGAATAAAAATATTACCAGAAATACATGTTTGATGAAAAAATATTACCAGCAATAAAAATCTTGTCGGTATTAAATAACCCATTGAGATGTTGATATACCGTAAAACAAATCAAACTAAACCAGACCAAATCGTCGTGTCTTTCTGTACTTGTTAGATTTTGACGTTCCCAATATGTAGCTCACACCATGGCCGCCTCTTTTGCTGACGACCATGCATTTAGTTTTCTTAAAATTAATATTCCTTTCTTCTTACTTTTCATAACCTTATCTAAGAGTTGTTTCATTTTTTTCTTTTCATCCTGCTGTTGACGCAGTCTTCTGTCTAATTAATGCCATTACATTATTTCCGCAGCAATCATAGTCTCCCCTTTGAGTGGGGGAGAGGTTTATTGCCCAGCGCCTGAGGTGTCCCGAAAAAGGGCAATTTTCCCACGGTATTGCCGTTAAACCCATTTTAAATCTCGACCTTGTGTCCCGTTCAGTAGCGACGTCGGCGAACCGAAGAATACTTATGGTAGCTCTTCTAGTTTTCATAGGATCGTTTCGGTGTATTTATTAAAACACATTATTGTCTATATTGTATCTTGCATTATATCGTTCTCTATCCGCATGCAGGCTAATTGTTCCCACTAGAGGTTATGATTACTCCAATATCATTTAAATCAAGCTTTTCTTGTATTTCAAGTATCTCCTCAATGTTTATGCAGGAGATCATAAGATGTGAACGATAGAAGATTGCTTTCGATTTTTGAATCAGTTAGAAATAGGCAATTGCGAACACTTGAATCAAGTACGCTTTAGAATTGTTTGTTTCGTTGGTTTAAAAAAGTCCCAAAAAGAAAGACCCTAAATTAGAGCCACAACCTTCGAACGCCAGGCGTTTCTGCTTCAATTTCCGTAACAATTGGGTTTTTACAGAGTTGCTAGTCTCACGCCTAACCAGTTTTGAATTCGGAGTTTTCATTCTTGCAGAATGGGTGTTAGCCAAAGCTAGAGATCAATATTTGACTTGTTATTAACCTCGAAATGGAGGAAGAAGGGATGGAGACGTACCGTAAGCGCATTTAACCAGAGAAAGATAAAATCAAATTTAAATAGCCAATTGTTAATAGCCAGCCATCACGTTTTATAATAATTACACTGTCGTTCTCAAGTACAATTCATTACATTGAACTATGTGTACATCTATATATAAAATTCTGTGACTTCCGTTAGTCGGTCACATCCTTCAAAATAACCACAAATTCACCGATCGAAACAAAATCTTGACGAGAAGTGCAAACAGGTAAGGAGGTAAAAAGTGCAGTATCACTTTTTTTTCTTTTTTTTTTTCTTTTGCGGTATTGTTTGTTTTTATTTTCATTACTCTTCAAGCATCAATATTTTTTTAACAAGAATCCAGTTTGCCCGGAGTTCGCGAGAACTATAAACTAATCAGAAGGCCAAATGCTTCAAGAAGTTGGAATTTGGTTCTAAGTAAAGAACTAATTACTTATGGTCAGTTTTATGTTGCATGCTCAAGAGTAAGAACTCCTAAGAATGTATTCTTCGCAATTAAAAAGGAAAAAGAAAAAAAAAGAAATTCTCTTGTTTACCATGAAGTTCTATTAAATTAAATTAAATTAAATTCAAGAAATTATTAAACCGCAAAATAGGGTTTTTTGTCAAAGTATTTTCTCAAACAAATCAGCGTATTCAAATTTCATTGACTGCTTTGCGAAATTGAACGAAACGTAGAGTTTGTCGACAAAAATGTTAGAGGTTACTTCAACAATACTAAATTTTTTTAAGAATTTCAACACACCTCAGTGTGTTGCCCAAAAATTCTAGTTACTCAAATTGCAGAAACCTTTTGCATATCATTTATTACGTGTTCGTATTTTTTATGGGAGCCCAAAATATTTAATATTTTCGTTGAAAGCAATTTCATGTTCTTCAAAATAATGTTTCAGCAAGTAGTCTTTCTCATCTTCTTAAAATCTGTTGTCTATCAGATAACCAAGAGTATTTTTTTAAAAAAATTCAATTTTTCTGTGTGCACAAACGTCTCAATTTTTGTACATATGGATGTCTATAGATGACATTATCAGAAAATCTACCAATAGTAAATTTAAAATTGATTGGTAATTTTCTAACATTGCCTCAGCAAGTTTATTCGTAGGAAAGGCTGTAAAAGTACCTAAAATTCAATAAAATAGTAAAATGATTTAAATTTTTAACATTACTGGATAATTTGAATATATATATATATATATATATATATATATATATATATATATATATATATATATATATATATATTATCGCATATGGAGAGAAAAGGGAGATCACCGCCCTCTGTGGGATCAGGATGAGATCATAAACAAAGAACACCATTGGAAAATTCGTAAACTTAAGGAATCAGCACATATGCTAGGCCACAAAAATCTCCTGAGCCGACCAAGCGTAGAAATAAATACAATATTGAAACCAGTAATAAGGAGTGCCAGAGAAAAGCGATAAGAACAACAAAAATTGCAATATGAGCTCTGGTAAAAACATATAATGATAAAAAAAATGGGTGCTGAAGACATTAGGTTTATAATACCCAGGAATTCTTGCACAGATGTTCTCAAGAATACATGGCACTGTGGATAAAGGTGTTAGTTAAATCCAGTGAGACCCAAAGAGTGTAAGTTCAATACCGGTTAAGGCAGTGGAGAACTTGGAGAGGGGAATTGACAGGAGATAACTGATATCCATGGCACAGGGAACTAGAACAGTCTACGAAATAAATGCTTCAATTCGACATTCCAACCACCTGAAGAAGGCCGTACCGTACAACAGTTATGTCCCCTTATTTAATTTCCCAGATCTCATGCTTGTTAAAAGATCATGCGACACGTTAAAAAGCACCAATTCCGTCTTAAAAAATATGCTTTTCTGCAATCATTTAAGAAAACCCTTAATTAAAGACCACAATGAAGAAGTTGTATTGTATATATTGAATTCATATGAAAAGTTTTTTTATATTTTTTCAGTTGAATGATTTCGTACCAGACCACGATTGACTTTCCTTTTTTACATCTCACTATATGTTACTCTGTATTTACGTTGAATTGCTTGCATACATTTCATTTGCAGAGGTATATTTTACAACACTTTAAAGTTTTTATTATTAGCCGTTAGAAGACACTTTCTGTCGTAATTTTACATTTAAAGAGTAGAAAAATAATGACTATTTTGAAAAGTATTTTTTTATTATTTCTAATCAATATTATTTTTTTGATGTTTTATACACATATATATTTGTTCTAGTTTCTATAAAAACGACAATGGTAACTACTGAAATTAAACATAGGGAATAACTCTTAAGACACTTGTCTGGGCAAAAAATGAGCATTAAAATATTTGGCACTTAATGGGTTAACAGAAGAGTAATTTATGAATTATTTTTATATTTAAAAATCTTTATTTTTAAAAAGTTAATGATACGAAGCAGAGGGTTTCCATGTCTAAGTAAGATCTTTTTCAATGGATATTTTAAACTGGATGCTAACTTATTTAACTGTTAAGCCTCCCGCAATGACTCTATATATGACTTCATTTGCTGTACAAAAGATTATCCTGCCACTAAAGGTGAATCTGATTCCTGGACAACAGTGTGTTTGAATTTCATAGTTGTGTTATCATATCCTGCTATGGCAACAGAAAAGTACGTAGAGTGAAATTAACCATATGGTTAATGCAACTGAGAGTTCTTGAAAAGAATGCCGTGGAAAGAAACATAATGTTAATAATGCAGTGTGCTAACGGTTTTAATATTGAAGGAGTGGATAATCCTTTCCCCAATGGATTTTCCTCCTTTTCAGACATTGATGCCGCCAAAAAGATATTCCTCTTTCTTGGATACTCGCAGACAACATTAAAAAAGTGCAGGAAAAATTATTAAAGCTGTAAAAAGAATCGCTGAACAGAATAAACAAATTAATATGCCGCTGTTAGGAGGAAATTAAATCGAAAAATTGAATCTGTTAGAATTTTGGTATTGAATACGAGAAAGATGCCAATGCATTCTGAAGGAAAGTAAAAAAGAAAAGATGAGGATTCCCAGGAGAAATATTTTCATGAATTTAAAAGTAGCAAAATTAAATAAACGTTAAAATATAATCTTTGGCATTTAACGAAAAGAAGGAAATTTCTCGATTCTTGACTTTTATACGATTGACACGATGTACATGGCTTTCCGGGACACAAACTTAAAAACAACTTGATATTTATAACATGTATCCATAAATACCTGCCCGGCCTTTATATGTGTAAAATACTATTACACGCTTGGTTAAACTTGGAAAGGGTCACCACTATTCGAAAGTTCGAAATTAATATATATATATATATATATATATATATATATATATATATATATATATATATACACAGTATAACCCGGATATAAGAGAAACCCGGGTATAAGATAAACCCGGGTATAAGAGAGATTTTATCTGGTCCCAAATTAGAGCCATACTTTCCCAAACAAAATAGACCAAACCCGGATATAAGAGAAACCCGGGTATAAGAGAAACCCGGATATAAGATACTTATTCTCCTGTCCCGGCAACTCTCTTATATCCGGGTTATACTGTATATAGTACACAATAAAATTCAACATTACCTCCTTATGAGGAATAGGCTTATTTCAAGCGACGAAAAATTAATCAGTCTTATTCAACCCCGGTGTATAGACTGAATTTGTGTGGGAATAAGAAATTTAACTGTGACTTCTACAAAAATCGTCGAAAAACTATCTATCTGTATTTCTGAGATGAGGTATTATGACTATTGCTCGGTGTTGTAAGCAGCTGACGATCCCTTTCTTTATGCTGTATGGATGGTGGGAGTTGAAATTGAGATACTGTCTAGGGATAAAGGCGTTGGTTAGATCCAGTGATAGGAGCCAAAGAGTGTGAGTTCAATACCCGGTTAAGGCAGTGGAAAACTTGGAGAGGGGAATTAACAGGAGATAACTGATAATTGACACCCATTAGACATGGCACGTGGAACTAGAACAGTCTACCCCAGTGAGCGAAATAAATTGTTCAGTTCGACATTCCAACCACCTGAAGAAGCTGTAGCGTACAACGGCCAAAACGTTGTAATAAATATGGCGACAAAGATGAGGACAATCGTCTGAATAATGTAAATAGTGTCGAAAAACTAATACAGAATTTATCCATTTCACTATTTCAGTCAGACGAAATGCACGAGGCAGTGGTCAGGGGGAGAGTGGAACTATTAGTTTTAAAGAGAAGTGGTTTTACTAAATTAAACCCGGATATTAATTATATGATATTAAATAGGGGTCATGTGAAGAATGAAATATTAATTTGAAACTTAGAGGAATAAAAAGATTTTTTATAAAATAAAATAAAAATACTTAAATTATAAAAATAAAGTTATGTTTAAAAATACAAAATCATGATTAAAAATACTCTCCCAAAGACAAATTATATTTAAAAATAAGTTATATTTAAATAAATTAAAAATATGCGATATTTAGATAATTTATATTAAAATTAAATAAAATTATATTCTAAAAAAATTAATATAAAACCAATAGGTTATATTCGATAATATATATATATATATATATATATATATATATATATATATATATATATATATATATATAGTTAGTTTATGCAAACTTAGGTAATCCGTATGGGTAGACCCGAGGAGGATGATATCCGGAGAGCTCAATGTAAAATTCAGAGCAGATATGTTTGAATAAAAACAGACCACGTTAAGGTTCCATGTAATAAATTATTTCACCATAACCCCTTTAACAGGGCTCTGGATCATCAGACTTTACTTCCAAAAATGTTGGAAGTAAAGTCTGTTTTTATTCAAATATATATATATATATATATATATATATATATATATATATATATATATATATTCGGTTTATACGTTACTTTTATATATGCAAGTACTTCTCTCTTTATAATAAATGGTATTAATTACATTTAATGAAATGTCCGAGAAATACCGTAGATTAAATATATGTCCTCTGACAGGAACGAACCTGTGTCCTACATGTAACCGTCATTTGATCTGACGTGATATTAAAAAGATACAGAGGTCATTAAAAATATAGGAAGTAAGACCTTGTGCTTTCCTTTCTCCCCCTTTTCTGTGACCAATCCTAATTGTCTTAATACTCTTTAAGCAGAGGAACATTTTCTCCCAGAAAAAAATCCAGAAGAATCTGGAAAACATAATGAAAAAAGATTTCCTTTAAGTATTATGTGGAAATAACTATTCTTCGCCTGATGACGCTCAAGAAACCTGAAACGCGTGTAGCAAAAAATTCTAAAATAAAGTATAATATATTTTTTAAAAAATAATAAAATCCGCATTATGACAAAAACATTTGCTGCTTCTCTTTTCACTTGAATATATATATATATATATATATATATATATATATATATATATATATATATATATATATATATATAATGCATATATATGTGTATGTGTGCGTGTGTGTGTGTGTGTATGTGTCTGTATGTATGTATGTATGCATAAAGTAAATAATTATGAAAAGGCAACCTTAAGATTCCATGACTATAATTTATTTCCTCTGGTTCATCAGCTCACATCTCTTGTTGCAAAAAGTCTTTTGTAACTAGAGATGTCATCTGATTAACCAGGAAAACAAAGTTTTTTTGTAACTAGATATTTGACCTGATGAACCAGGAAAAATATATTTTCTGGGGAAATAAATTGTCGTCATGGAACCTAGGGGTTGTCTTTCTTAATTATGTAATTAATATTTGCTCTGTTGTTACATTGAGCTATCTGGATTATATACTCGAATTATCCACACGTATTGCCAAACCCATCATTACCTTACTACACACACACACACACATATCAATATATATCTATCTATCTATCTATCTATATATATATATATATATATATATATATATATATATATATATATATATATGTGTGTGTGTATATGCAAGCGCTAACGAAATATATTTTCATATATCAAGAACAGTATTGAGAAAATCAGATGAAAATTTGAAAGTTTTGTGACGCGTTTCATTCGTAGGTCTTCATCGGGCCGGGTAGATTTTAAAAAAAATTCTTTCAAAATTAGGAAACTACCAGCGTCTCTCGTTCATGCACTTATGTAGTCAGAACAACATCAACAATCTCAATCCGATCAAGTTCTAACGGGTGAAATGCGTTACAAAAACTCTTTTCCAATTTGTCATATAATTTTCTCAATATATATATATATATATATATATATATATATATATATATATATATATATATATATATATATATATATATACATAGATATATATATACATAGATAGATATATATACATATATGCACACACACACACACACACACACACACACACACACACACACACACACACACACACATATATATATATATATATATATATATATATATATAAACTCCAACTCGAGACCGCTTCCCCCGGGATAAGATAACTTACGCCCCCACCAATCACTAACACAAACCTATTCTCATTACCAGATGAGGACTGACATTGAAAATAAATTTAAAACAAAGTTCCGTGACAGATAGTTAGGAGCTGATGATAGCCACATACAGAACGGCTTAAAAAAATAGACTATCTCTATGTTGAGGTAATGTTTGTTTGTTTTTTTTTATTTTTTTTTTTTTTGGGGGGGGGGGGTCTGTAAAAAAAAATATGCTCTGTTATAAAATGGATCAGTTCTAATTAATATTACTAGGATCCATCCGGATTATATACCAACGGATCGATTACCTGTACTATATATATATATATATATATATATATATATATATATATATATATATATATATATATATATTATCAAATATATAAAAGTAAAAATTGATGTTTGCAAAGTTCAGATTGCCCAAACAAAATTCCTGTTTCTATTATTTTCTTTAGGATTGCAGGTGTAAGGTATAATGCCAGTATTTCCCTACGCGAAGTTATCTTTGGTATCCACCGGCAAGTGTGTTTTTTACGTGGTGGAGGAATAATGTCTGCTTTGTCGTAAACAATTAAAAGAGAATGTAATTACGATTTCCTATTTTAAATTTAGCTTCAATTTCTTTTGCATTACTGCCAATTTTAACGGCGCCAGGACCTTACTCGCGAACCGAGAAAGCCCTGGAACAAGAATGATACAATAGTGTCGATGGAAGTTAGCACAGTTGGAAGAATGAGGACAAACATGAGTATAATTGGATGAATTAGAAATTCCAAGTTTAGACTATCCAGAACTCAGTGTTTTTAGATTTCTTCGATGATACTGAGCAAAGTGCTGGATTTTTTTCAAAAACTTTCTTTCATTCTACCTCCATCGATAACCATTAAACATTTGGTCTGAACGTGAAATATATCAATTAATAATAATAATAATAATAATAATAATAATAAGAAGAAGAAGAAGAAGAAGAAGAAGAAGAAGAAGAAGAAAAGGGGGAAGAAGAGATAAAAAGCAATGAAAATGAAAGTGTTAGAAGAGGGGAAAAAGAAACATTGAAAAGTAGAAAATATAGATAAAAACCAAAGAAAAAATATTATAAAGAAAAATAAATAAATAAATAAATAAATAAATAATAATAATAATAGAACAATTTAGAAATTTAGAATCAGATAGACAGATGAAATTTCAAGGAGAAAAAATGAAGAAAGCGGACTTGGAGAATATGACACTCACAAGACGTATCGAATGCAAAAGAGACGGGAGAAGACAAGGGATCACTCACCTAACGAGCTTGTGTGAATGGCTGGCGGAACGGTGAGTGGTTTTATGATGGAAACGGTAAACATTAATTTGCAGTCAATTTCGTTGTATAAACTTAAGTCATCCCTACTAGCTGTAGAAGCAATATGCAGGCATTCATATCTGTTAAGGGTAGGCCACTGATAAGTGGAAGCCGACATGTAAATAATGAATCCATTCAGTTTTGTTGTGTGTTCTTTGCTTGTTCGATTTTAGGGTATATATATTTGATATATTTTAATAAGATCCGCAAAACGTAACATTTGGCCGGAACCCGAACTTTCACCTGGACGTGTGTTATTTCAAGGGGGGTCCTTGTGTTAAACCTCTATTGGGACTCAAGCTCTCTCCAGATCTCAACTGGAACCCATATATCAAATCTATTGCTAAAGATGCTGGGCAAATGTCTGGGTCATTGTTCCACTCGAGTAAGTATCTGACTCTATCTTTACAAGAGCCAGATCAGCTGCTGCCACGTCTGGGCTGGAACAGGCCAGCCGACCTTACCTGTCTTCATAGAGTTCAAAAGCGTCTACACATCCTTGGGGATGATGAATTATTATTATTATTATTATTACTCCTCTCCTACAGAGGAAATACTGAGACCCTCTCCTTACTCTAACAATGCTTCCATAGCTTGTGTTCTACCGAGTCACATTCCTCAGTTCTACCACCACTGAACAGGACCGAAGTGCCACGTAAAAAATAATAGCTGGCCACTCGTTTTCTAGGATACCCGTCTAGCCAATCCCTATTGCAGACGCTCGCTCAGGCACATTTGCGTTTGCTTAACACCCACAGAGCCAATCTTTGGTTTATACTGCAACTATGCTGAGAATACCTTAGTTACGGTTTCTGGGAGAGAGCGTGATCAACAATTTGAACAAGACCTGCACTCTCACACCCTCAGGCACGATGACTTACGGCTTCGTGGTAGTACAGCTACCGAAGGCCCTAAGAGTTCCGTCTATTCACTTTCACTCACAAGGCTTGATTTTCGAGAACTTTCCAAAGGTACTGCACGCTGGGATCGACCCCGATCCAGTCCGATAACATCATGAAGTCTCCTTCTTAACAAATCGAACTTGGTGAGATTCGAACCCGGGTCTCATGGTCAGAAAGCGAACGTTCTAACCACTCGGTCATGCGCCCCCGTACACATAGATTAATCATCTCCATTTCCTTCTTATCCCTATAGTAAGAAGTAAATACCGTTCGCCAGCTTCTCCCGAAGAACTTCTGCTTTATGGAACAGACTCAGGACAGGATGTTTACCCAATCACTATAATCTTCACCTCTTCAAGTCTAGAGTTAACCGTTGTCTTTCCTGCATAAACCCATGAACTTCACCTCTTGTCATTTCTTACGCTTATACAACATTATACAGTAGCCCTCTGCCTTGAGTGGCTCTTGGGCCTTGTATTTGGTGAACAGTAGTATATATGCAAAAAGCAACTGTATTTCACATCAGTTATATTTCAAATGAATGATTAATAGTTTATTTATATCGCATATACACACACACACACACACACACATATATATATATATATATATATATATATAAACGTGAACATTGAAGTCAACATTTAGAAGTCAACATTTAGAGGCGACAGGCTGTTTCATGCTAGACGCAATTGTCACCTCTAAATGTTGACTTGAATGTTTTATTAAACTTTATTAAAAAATATCAGTGGGGGATTAATTTAAATGTTTATTTTTTTTATCCAGCCTGAAATGTACTTAAGAGGAATGCCAGCAATTTGCAGACATTTGTTGCCGCCCCTGAACAACTAACATTTTTTGAGGTCATATGTTTTTCACTGTACATGCGGATTTATATTAAGAATTTAAAAAATGAAAATAAAATTTATATATAAAAAATTAAACATTTAAAAACTAATATTGATAATTGGACAGTTTTAATAACTAATAAATTATTGTTTTGAAAATAATTTAAAAATTGAAATAAATACCGGAAAACTTTATATATGATGAACAACACTCGAATTACATAGAATCTTACGCTCAAATTTAATGTAAATATTTCTAATAAAAACCTATATTATAAGCAGAAATACCCATGATGAATTTATCAAAGAAATATATTTGGAAATTCTACCAATATCGTTTGGTTAATATCATGAAGTACTATATTATATTATGAAATATTACATTATATTATGAAATATTATATATTATGAAATATTATATTATGAAATATTATATTATGAAATATTATATTATATTATGAAATATTATATGAAATATTATATTATGAAATATATTATGTTATGAAATATGAACAGATATATTATAATAGGAATAATTGTATGTCTACCTCTGCCTCCTTGTCTCTGTATCTACAAAAGTAAAGGATCTGATTTACTAATATAAAAAAAAATGTATGCATTTTATAATTAAATATGTGGTGCATATTGATTGCTGTAAAACGCTCTGGTTGAAAGCATTTGCTGTTTAATTACTGTCGCTTTGAATGACCAAAATCCTTCATTTTGTCTTTCATTGTTTTTTTCTTTCGTTTTAGGTAAGTCATCTCCCTATTTACTGCCTTTTCAATTGAAGCAGACGGTAAGCGGAAGTGTAAGTTATATTAAATTTTAGCAACAAATAGAAATTATTAACGTTTAACTTGATTAAATACAATGAATAATCCAATATCTATAAAGGTCTCTTTTCCTAATAATAATCTCTCTCTCTCTCTCTATCTATCTATCTATATATATATATATATATATATATATATATATATATATATATACATATATATATATGACAAATCTTCTACTCCAGTAAGGGTAATCGCTACAAATAGCATTTGTAGAAATGAATACTTCGGATTAAAAGATAAAATCCATGAAAATCGATTACACACACACACACACACACATACGCACGCATGCTCGTACAAACACACATACATACATACATACATATATATATATATATATATATATATATATATATATATATATATATATATATATACATAAATGTGAACATTGAAGTCAGCACACAGGAGACGGGCTGTTTCATGCTAGATGCAATCGTCGGCCTGACGATTGCGTCTACCATAAAACTGCCTGTCGCCTCTGAGTGTTGAATTCAATGTTCACTTTTATATTTACATACGTCTATCGCTGTTATTGAGCATTTTATACGATAAATATAGCACACTTTAAAACTATATTTCTTCACTAACACACACACACACACACACACATATATATATATATATATATATATATATGTATGTATGTATGTGTGTGTGTGTGAAAATATATAGAAAATAGGAAAGAACTCGTTACGTAAATAATACAAAGTTCTTTAGTATTTTTGTTATTATTTTAAAAAAATAGTGCTTGATACAAAAGTAGAGCATAAATATAATTATTTATTTAAAAATATGATTCCAACACGCTACATGTGTAGGAATCATATTTTTAAATAAATAATTATATATATATATATATATATATATATATATATATATATATATATATATATATATATATATATATTGAACAATAAAAATTAGACAAACATGGTTGTAGATTAATATTCTTTCGTTTTTATTATTATTATTTCATTTAGATTCATCGACTAGTTTCGGCCAACATGGCCATCATCAGGATAAAAAAATTCTGCTTGCTGGTAGCAGTGAACTACAGAAATGAATGTCTTGATGGAGAAGATGGACTTTTGTCTGTAGTTTTCATTTATTTGTTTTTTTTAAATGAATTTTTTAACATTCCTTGTGTTGGTCAAACAGTCTCTTTTCTCAGTTTCTTATTTGAGATAAGAGCTGGACGGATCTATGCTTCTCTGAATTCCCTTGGTCAGTTTGACAGTTTTATTCGTTCCTGGAAAGGGGGTGTGTCTCTGTGTCTCTTTGGTTCTTAGGGTGTGAGTGAGTATGATATGTGTAAATGTGTTTTATTACTATGGGTGTATGTTATCATTTGGCTCATTAGGGAATGAGTGAGTATGATGTGTGTAAGTGTGTATATTCGTGTTGGTGTGTGTATAAGTGTGAGGCCTCAACACCTCCGTAAGCATGTCTGTCTTGTGTGGGTGAGAAATGTGGCTAGGTTTTGATTTGTAGGGTTATATATTAATACTATCTATATTGTTAAATTTATGGTTTACCCCGGCTGGATAGTGTATTTTTAAACGTTGTATCCACTTATTTTCATGGAACTCTAAAATCTTTCTGATGTTATCTGCTCTGAACTTATATAGAAATATATATATAGAAAGAACAGTTAGATTAATAATCTACATTTCTTTAGCATTTATTTTTTTTTAAATTTAAAAGTAGAGTATGATTTTAAAATATATTATTTAAAAATATTTTTCATCGCACACTGTAACAACAATGGGTATCGTAACCAAACACCCCTCTCTAAATATGTTTGGTATTTAAAAGAAACAAATAAAACTCCCACAGTAAAATGGAAATTAATTTAAAAAAGTAAGAATTTGTATATCAGTAAATCACCCATGTCCTCTATGCCTACATGAAAAGCTATATATTATTAAGTTTCTTAAAAATAAAGATTTATTAAATCAACGAAAATAATTGACCATTTCTGTAGGCATCGTACCATGTTCACATCAAAACATAATTAATTGGATTTTTCTTTTAAAAATCTATACATTATAATTATATATCTATTATTCGATTGCATACAGCTCTGGTCAAAATCTTAAGACCAGATACAAAAGGGTTAGAAAAATATAAAATACTGTTACTTTAATCAAAATATATTTGCGAAACATTTACATTCAATTAGAAAATGTAGTTTATCAACAAACAAGTGAACATTTTAAGCTTTTCTTTCTTCCACATCATGCCTTACAACTGGCCACGTAACTGCCCAGACTGAAACTCCCTTGATTATTGTGTCGAGCGAGAAACCAACAAAACTCCTTAAGTGTATATATATATATATATATATATATATATATATATATATATGTAAGCAAATATAAATGGATATATTTTTTCTCCATACATATATATATAATGACACTTAATGATATACCTAAAATTATATATATATATATATATATATATATATATATATATATATATATATATATATATAATAAAGAGATAATCATACATTGAATCAATTAGCAATATTAATGCGATTAATGGCGAAATCTCTTCGCTAATAGACTTAATATAAGCAATAAACTACCAACAATCCACTGAATGATGCGATCCTCATGTATAAAATTGTTGTCAGATGGATCTGGTGTATGTTTTATAGAAGCAACTACTTTCAAGAACTTCATGTCCTCATCCTCAGACTGTAATTTTTTCCTTTAAAATCAAAACTCAAAGACGAAATAAAAGTTGTAGACCGAAAGATGTTTTTTTTAAGAATGTGTTATTTATTTACGGTTGTATAATATTGGAACGTGCAAGTCGCAACGCTAAAGTTCAAATATTTCAAGTGAGAATTTTTTTATATGAATTTTATAATTTGATAAATCCACGAATTCTTTTGTTGTAAGTGTTTTCTAGTTAACGTGACATGAACTAAGTATATAGTAGGTTTTTTGGGGTTTTTTTTTTCTCCGGAATTTCGTACTGCAGATCAATTGTTTTCATAAACGTATTATATTAGGCAGCAGATATTTTATATTATAAAGAGATAATCATACATTCAAACAGTTAGCCATATTAATGTAATTAATGGCGAATTCCCTTCGCTAAGAGACTTAATATAAGTATTAAACAACTAACAATCCACTGAATGATGCGATCCTTATGTAATTATATAATAACACTTAATGATATACCTAAAATTATATATATATATATATATATATATATATATATATATATATAACACTAAATGATATACCTAAAATTATATAATTTAATGTATGTGATAGGTATTTTGATAAATAAGTGTTCAATAGATATAGAAAACAATATTGTATCAAAAATATTGAAATTTCACGATACGTGTCGAAGATCAACTCAAAGTTTCGCGATGATTTACTCTTTAGAAGCCGAACAAAAAATGTGTGTATTAATTATTACAATCTATATATTTCCAAAATGCATAGTCCACATATAATTCGGAAATATAATTTATTATCAATTAGTATTTATTTATTAATTTATGATTAATATATTTATTTATTATTAATAATAAAATATGATAATCGGCAATAAATACTCTGATTTGATCTTACATAAATATCAATATTTTCGAGAACTTTCAATGTTTGATATATATATATATATATATATATATATATATATTATTATTATTATTAATAGAAATCTTATAAGTATAAGAAACTATACTAGCTCGGAAAACCTTCGTTGTATTGATTTGCAAATAAACAAGCCAATATCAAAGGGAAAAAAGGTATAAAAACAGAAAGAACCAAGAAGATGTACGTTAACCGAAAATAATCGTCCAGCATACGAGTCCAAGGCCCAAAGAAAAAAAACCCGATGCGAGTACCCAAAACAACTAAATAAAGTGCTCAATACAATGAGTAGAGCAGACCAAGCTAAACCTAGAGAGCCAGACAAACCTACCAAGGTTTAATCTAAAAGGATCGTCAGGATCCGCTTAGGTGAAACCTTGGTAGGTTTGTCTGGCCCTCTAGGTTTATCTATCTATCTATATATATATATATATATATATATATATATATATATATATATATAGTCACCCACAAACAGACGGCTCCTCATTGTGGCTAGACGTTCGATTTCTTCAAGCCGGGATGGAAACCTAACTGATTTAACATCTGTCCGATATCTTACCTCTTCTCCAGAAAAAAAACATCAATCCCCCTCTTTGTCAATATCAATCATGAACTAGCCCGATAATATTGTCTAATATTATCCATAAAACTAAAACAACTAATAACATATCTCGAAAGAAAAACAAATGGCATGATGATGGTTGAGGAAAACCGAAAGTGCCTGACAGAAAACTATCGACTGGGATCCTACTTTAACAACCTGGAAGCAAACACTAAGAAATTTGCGAGCAATAAAAAAAACATGCCTTAATATATATATATATATATATATATATATATATATATATATATATATATATATATATATATATATGTAAGCAAATATATGGATATAGATCCTACAGTATGAAGAAAAATATACGGAAAAAACAAACAAAAATCTTTATATGCAATAATGCTGTTTGAATGTTAATATGTGGGTGAAACATGTAGGTCCGTAAAATCTCGTGTTTTCGAACATAAACGAGATATTCGCCTCGGAAATTTAAACAATGCTTTAGTTGTACACACAACTAAAACAGATCATAATTTCGATTTTGATTCCGTGAAGATTTTAAAATATTTTCATAATAAAAATCTTAGGAGGATTTATGAAGCAGGCATAATATCCATCTCACGCACGGTGAATACTAGACCTGGCTTCTTTAGTATTTCCCCTTTTCTAGCGAGATTAATGCTCGACAAGCGTACATATAAATTTTAGATCAAAATAGAATTCTTTCACTTTTCATTTTTCTTTCAAAATACTCAAATTTAGGAATACGTTTTCACAGCGTCGCCCACGTGACGACAGCGTGACCATGTTTAAACGGAACGCTGATCTTATAAAACTTTCAGTTGTCTGTTTGGATAGGTCTTGTTCTTGTGTCCATCGTCTTTGTCATGTTCAATTGATGTTAATTGTATTTTATGAGTATGTCCTGAGGATGGTTTATTAGACCGAAACGTCCAACGTTGACATATAAACATCAAAACAGCATTATTGCATATAAGGATTTTTGTTTGTTTTTTCCGTATATTTTTCTTCATATATATATATATATATATATATATATATATATATATATATATATTGCGAGAAAATAAACTGTTCATTATTTATATTATTCGCACTATTGTGCTCATCTTTGTTGCCATATTTATTACGTTTCGGCCGTTGTACGCTCCGGCCTTCTTCAGGTGGTTGGAATGTCGAACTGAATCCTTTATTTCGTTCACTGGGGTAGACTGTTCTAGTTCCACGTGCCATGTTTAATGGATGTCAGATATCAGTTATCGCCTTGTTAATTTTCCCTCTGAAAGTTCTCCATTGCCGTAATCGGGTATTGAACTCACACTCTTTGGGTCCTGTCACTGGATCTAACTCACGCCTTTATCCACAGTGCCATGTGTCCTCTAGGACACAGGGCACAACCACCTGAAGAAGGTCGGAGCATACAACGGCCGAAACGTTGTAATAAATATGGCGTCAAAGATGAGGACAATAGTCCGAATAATGTAAATAATGAACAGTTTCTTTTCTCGCAATTCACACTGGTGGGACTCCCTTCCGCCTCCAAGTTTTTCGAGCCGACTTTAATCTGCTAAAATTTAAATGCAATGTCAGTCGCTATCTACTGTCCTTTTGATTACTCTTTTCTCTTACCGATCATTATTAATGTTTCCATTCCTAATTTTTCCATAACCTGTAACCCCTTGTGTCTTAGTGGTTTTACTGCCTCACATGGGGTAATAGAATTTTTAAAAAAATACTTTCAACCAAATTCACTGATTTTTTTTTTCTCGAGAATTGACAACAAAATAATTGAACATTGTTTATTTACAAGAATTATTTTATTGTTATTAAATGTCATTTCCTTTGTATTATCTCCGTACAACAATGAATATTGACAATACCACGGACAGAATATGTGAGTAATGAGGAAGTTTTTAGGGGGAATAGAAACTACAAAAAAAAAAAGTATTGTTAATAAGCAGGACGCGACAGCTGAAAGGTTTGGGTTACATTATGAGAAAAGAAAGGTCGGAAAATTTACAGGGTGCGATGGATAAACCGTCGTCTAAATGACGCAAAAAAGAAAATAACTCTGACATCTCATATACTTGCAAAAATTACATCAATTACACCAAAATATCGTAAAATACGTAAAATATCAATAAAATACCACGACCACCAGATGATTTCGGAATCTCCTGCATCACTTCTGGACAGTCTCCTTTTTTTAAAGTTAGTGAATGCTGCCCTAATCCTTGTCTTCAGTTCATTTTTGATGTTACAATGTGTTTTGTTGATCTAAGGCTCAAGTGCGTCGCCCACATAGCAATGCAGTCTAGGGATTGAGATGGCCAGAAGTAAGAGGTGATGTGGTCGCAGAAATTGTCTGACAGCCATGACTGGATTCTCCTGCTTGTATGTTATGGTGCAGAGTCCTGTTGCCAGACATAGGATCTTCCAGGACCCACCCTCTTGACCTAGGCATCATTATTTCCTCAAGACTACTTGCTGTAGGCCCCCGTGTTTAGTCTGAGACGCCCAAGAACAAAATCGGGAGATTTTTTTTCTTTTATTTTTTCTAATAAGAACAATCAGAGTGAGAATTCTTACTTAGGTCCCTCCAACTTTTTCGGAATCCTCTGCACTCTCCTGAACTTGTCACCCAATCTCTCTGAAATGTTCGTATTGGAGCTTCCCAGGCGAATATCAAGCAGTACAGCATGCCGTTTCCAAATTTCTAGCAGAATGAATTGCGTGATTGTGATATTTTTTTCTCACAGATCGTGCCTAAGTGACCCTACTATAAAGTGCAGTGGACAAAATAAAAATTGAACAACGCGCATGCGCGGAATCAAAAATATAAAATGGCGACAATTTACCCATCGCACCTTTTAGAAATCCCATTATATACTGAATGCAAGAAATTAGCGCGAAAACATTCTTGACGTTACAATGGATTGAGCAAAGAGATAAGAGTTATTCAACGGAGCAAAAGAGTGGAAGTTGTCGAGAACTTTCATTGTATCCTTCCTGGATATATTTGAATTATAAAAAAAGAATATCATTAAGTTTTATTCTCGATATTAACTAATTTCACTCGAGCGAAAAGCCCTACGTGAGTAATGAAATACAATCAGGACATGGCGTTCTATACTACAGGCCTACTCATGGTGTAACTACTTATGTTTTTGTGAGGGAGGAAGACTTATTTTCCACTCTATTACCTTTTTTCCCAAAGACGCAATGTCACATATCTATTGCTGACCTATCGGTATTTGCATGGCAAATGTTCAGATGAGCACTCCATTCTTTAGTTCGCCTAATTCAGGCGTCTACAGCTAGGACGCGTCATACCACTTCCACAGATTCGAATCACCCGCATTTCCTCCTTGTTCTAAATATGAGAGGAAATGTTTACTCTGATAGCTTTTTTTTCCCAAGAAACGCTACTTTGTCTAACAGACTCCGACGTGGATGCTTCCCCGAAGTCGAGTTTCAATAGCTATCCATCGTCGAAATTCCCCCGCCTATTTTACTCGTATCATTCATGATTACGATTTTAGCAGTACAAGGTAGGCTCTCGTGTCTTTTAAGGGGTTCATAATAGATGACGGTAATAATTCTTAGTAAATATTTATCAAGAAGGAAGAATATTTGTTCTATGGTTTACTAAGTTAAAAGTGACATAATCTTTCAAGTGTTGGGGGACACCGTCTCTGAGAAATCAGCGTTTACCTGGAACCCGAACACCAATCTTTGGCGCCAATGTTAAATGCTCAAATATCTCAGCCGCCTAGCAGGCAGTTCCTTCCGTTTGCCAAAACTAAATACGAAATTCTTTGACATCGTTATTTGGTTATTCAGAGGATACACATTGAAAATGGAAAGTGAATCTAACGTCATTATTCCTCAGCTCAGAAAATAAAATTACAGTTTACGACGAGAAACATGCCTGCCTTTTTTTAGTAACGTTTTCCTGTTGTCACCTCCAAAGAGGAGGAAAACAGAGAAAGCCACATAATTTTTGAGAATTTAGTTACAGTAACCATGCCATACTGAACTTTGACACCGGCAGCCTTCCTTCAAAGAAATAAGCGTCCTGACACGTGAATTGAGCAAGACTGGAAGTTACCGGCGAAATTGATACAATGAATAAAGTATCGAATTCAATAAGCAGACATGACGGAGAGTAAGGTCGAAAAAGACAAAAATTGCATTCGCTATTTCATACTTGCAAACGTTGATGAAAGATGCGAAATAATAAAATGCAATTAAATAATTCGTGAAGTACATTGGCAAACGACTGTCACATAATGGCATGCAATATATATGCAAAGACATGGGACATATATATTATTATTATACCCTCTTTCCCATAATGGTTGTTACTTTTAGTCATGAAATATATATGCAAATGGTACTACTGTTATGGGACATATATACTATTATCCCCTCTGTCCCATAATGGTTGTTACATTTAGGCATACAAGATATATGAAAATCGTATTACTGTTATGGGACATATATACTATTATCCCCTCTGTCCCATAATGGTTGTTACTTTTAGGGATGCAATATATATGCAAATGATATTACTGTTATGGGACATATATACTACAATCCCCTCTGTCCCATGATGGCTGATGCATATAGGTATTAAATGTATATGCAAACGGTATCATTATTAGTGGTCAGATATACTATTACCCCAACTGTTCCATAATGGTTGTTATATTTACGCATGAAATGTAAACGCAAATGGCATAATTATTATGGGATAGATATATTATTGTTACCTCTATCCCATAATAGTTGTTAAATTCTGGTATGAAATATACATGCAAATGGTATAACTATAGATATAATATTACTAGCTTTATCCCATCATGGTTGTTACATTTAGGCATGAAATACACAGTGTAACCCGGATATAAGAGAGTTGTCGGGGTCGGAGAAGAAGTCTCTTATATCGGGTTTCTCTTATATCCGGGTTTGGTCTATTTTGTTTACATTAACACAGGCTCTAATTTGGGGACCAGATAAAATCTCTCTTATATCCGGGTTACACTGTATATGTAAATCTTATAACTATTATGGGGCAGATATAATATTAGTAGCTTTGCCACTTAATATTTGGTACATTTAGGCCTGAAATTTATATGCAAATATATAAATATTACGGCGCTTATAAACAGTTAATCGGTGACATGTTACATGTTTATTTACAATACAAACAAGTATTCCTTCTGCAGACAGTAGGAACGTTGGCTAGACTTAATATACAATGTAGCCAACACTTTCAAATGAGAATTTGAATGTACTCTGTTGACTATTGAATAAAAGTAATTGGTAAGTGACCAGACACGAATCCGAATTTTTACTAATAGTTCTGCGATCCGCCAATCTGGATTGACAAGCTGGTACAAATGTTTATATTAGGTTGGTGCAAAAATAATTTCGTTTTCTAACATATGTTACTATGTGAGAAAACGAAATTATTTTTGCACCAACCTAATACCTGCATTCAGTGTTTACTACATACTCTTTTTAAGGATTACCCAAACATTTATGCCAGCCATGATCTTAATGTTTGTTGCTTTTAACAGAAAGTGTTGAAATCCGATAAAAGTTAAATGTTACCTAGCTCACGTTTTATCGTGTCAAACATAACTCTCTTCTCAAGTTTAATGTCACGTGTTCTTGTTCACAAGAGAATTTCTGATGTAGCCAGTGGGGAACATCAATTGTGTATGTCGAATAGATAAGGTATAAAGAGACATGGCTTTCTGTTTTTTGTTTTTTGTCTTGTTTTTGTTTCTTTAAATTAGAGACTTAATACACGAAAGGAAAAGTGCTTTATTGTCATTAACCGTGGCGAAGAAGGGATAAAACAAAGAGAAATAAAGAAAATTGTAAGAGAAATAAAGAAAAAGGAAAGAGAAATAAAGAAAAAAGAAACGAGGAAGGCGGTGACTTTAAGGAGAAAAAAGAGAGAAAGAAAAAATAAACAAGAGGGAATTAAAGAGAAAGAGAAAGTGTATGGAATGATAAAATGCAAAAAAGAAGGAAGAAAGCATGAAACCCAAGCAAAAGGGAAAGAGAAGGTTAAGGAAATAGAAAAGAGAGAAAAAGGATGAGAAATCGAAAAGGAAATTAAATATGAAAGAAAAAGAGAATGAAAAGGAAAGACAAAAGAAAAGAGAAATGAAATAAGAGGGAAGAGTGTGAAACTGTCATTAAATAGGAAATAAAAAGGGATAAAGAAAGAAAAGGTAAGAAGAAAGAAAGAAAGAAAAAGAAAAAGAAAGAAAAAGAAAAAAGCAAGCAAGAAAGAAAGTAAGAAAAAAGAAACAAGGAAGCAAGAAAGAAAGAAAAAAGAAAGAAAAAGAAACTAGAAAGAAAGAAAGAAAGAAAGAAAGAAAGAAATGGGAGAATAATGACGAGTGGAAAGAAAGAAAGAAAGAAAGAAAGAAAGAAAGAACGGAAGGAAGAAAAACAAAACAAACAAGCAAGCAAGAAAGAAAGAAAAAAGAAGAAACAAGCAAGCAAGGAAGAAAGAAAAAAGAAAAAAGAAACAAGAAAGAAAGAAAGAAAGAAAGAAAGAAAAAAAGAAAGAAAAAAAGAAAGATAGAAAGAAAGAAAGAAAAAAGAAAAAACCAAGAAAGAAAAAAGAAACAAGCAAGAAAGGAAGAAAGAAAAAGAAAAAAGAAACAAGAAAGAAAGAAAAAAGAAACCAGCAAGAAAGCAAGAAAGAGAAAAAAGAAACAAGCAAGAAAGAAAGAAAGAAAGAAAGAAAGAAAGAAAGAACATTAAAGAAGAAAGAAAGAATGGAAAAAGACAAAGAAAGAAAAAAGAGAATGGAAAGTTAAAAAGGAAACAAAGAAAGAATAGCTTGAAATCCAAGCCAAAAGGGAAAGAGAAATTCAAAGAATCAACAGGAGAGTCAAAGAAGAAAGCAAAGAGAAACAAATGATAAATCGATAGAGAAATAATGAAAAAAATGAATGAGAAATACGAAGGAAAAATAACAGAAGATAAATTGAACGAAAGAAAAAGAGAAAAACGAAAGAAGAAAGAGAAAAAAAAATAAATAAAGAAAAGAAGCTAAAACCACAAAAAAAAATGAAGTGTCAGTAAAGATAGACGCGAAGCAGAGAAAAAGAAACGAATAAGAAGAAAGAAACGAATAAGAAAAAATAAACGACATGAATCTGTGTAGTGAGGACTGATCAGTGTTCGTTAATGAAACCACCAATGGCGAGCGGAAAGATGTCTACATATGGCCGAAGGATTATAAACTAAACTGAAATTGCAGTCGAAGAAAAAAAGAAACAAATTAGTTGAGAATGTTCACTTGATAAAAACCAGCTCACGAGAGCAAACAAGAGACTTTTGACAAATGGAGAACAGAGATGAAAAGGACAATCGCAGGCAAAGGGATGAAGACAGTCAGGAACAGCAGCTGGAACCAGCTAAAACGCGTAAGAAAAAGAAAACTTTGCTGACCAAAGTAGAAAATGCAAGCGATGTATAAGAAAAAGCGAATGATAATACAATTCGATTTCCCGTCAAAGTAAGTTGGATATCACTTACGCAGTTATAAAAAAAATGCATCAATTTGAATTTGAATTAACAAAGAATTAAAAAAAACCTCCAATTTTTTTTTTTTTTTACGTACCATATCCCTTTAATAGGTGGCTCTTCCCAACTTCGTTCTCTGTAACTCAAAACAATGATTACTCCTTTACCATCCTACTCAGTGTATGTTCTGTAATCCATTTTCCTAGCTTCTAGGATAGGTCATCAGTGTTCCTGGCTGTCCCTCTTGCCTGCAATAAGCCATGTTAATGTCAAATGCACCACCATGCACCTTTCCTTATTGTGTTTCTAGTTTTTTCACCTATCTCTTTCTGATTCTCTTTACTATTTTCTTTAAAAGGTCTTTGTCTTCCATATGTTCCATTCATATTATTTTCAGCATTTGATCTGCTGAATTTCACATATGTTGCTACATCTATGTTGAAAATTGTCCAGTATCCACTGTCCTACAGGAGGATTGATATTACATAGTTCAATAGTCTTTTCTTTGTTTCTGTTGCTTCAAGTCTCTTCTTCATCTGTGTGGAAATTGTCCAGTATTCACTGCCATATAGGAGGACTGATATTACATAGTTCAATACTTTTTCCTTTGTTTCCGTTGCCTCAAGTCTCCTCTTCATCTATCTATCTATCTATCTATCTATCTGAATCTCTCCCTGTCAATCTATTCATATCTATCTATCTATCTATCTATCTATCTATCTATCTATCTCAGTATATATTGGCTTAGTTTGGTTTATTTTACGCCATATCAACCTCAATGTGTTATTTAATGCCGACAAGATTTTTATTCCTGGCAATATTTGTTTTCTTCAAAAATGCTAATAATGATATTTTGCTGGTAATAATTTTTCCTCTAAACATTTATGGCTGGTATTAAAACCTATATTTACATTTTCATACTGTTTTGACCGCAGTTTCGGGGGTTAACTATTTACCCAGAATTGGGACCCTAACTGGTGCTACCACCCTGGGTCTGATTGAACCTGGGAACATCAGCAATTAAGAGGTGGTTCCACGCTCCTCAAAATCTCCTGATCAGAGGCCTTACTGTTGAATGCAGTTTATTTTCTTACCCAGGACGCGGATGTAGTTTATCATCTTACCCTGGACGCGGATGTAGTTTGCCTTCTCACCAAGGACGGGTGAATTACTGACCTAACAAGCTTGTGTTAATGGTTGACAGAATAAGTACTAGAAAATATTGCAAAACAAAAAAAAACTTTAGTAATAGCTACAAAAAACAGGAGATCGTGGAGAGTAATGATCATCTACGTATGGAAGTGACAGGTCAGAGAGAAGAAAAAAATATTATATTAGTAATCATACATTCGCTAAATGTACTGTCTCCTTGCGTTTATTGTTTGCTATATCAGCGTGTTTTAAATCCAATGCAAG
The DNA here is from genome assembly GCA_963932145.1 of Acanthosepion lycidas. Taxonomy (NCBI): domain Eukaryota; kingdom Metazoa; phylum Mollusca; class Cephalopoda; order Sepiida; family Sepiidae; genus Acanthosepion; species Acanthosepion lycidas. Next base: position 16,027,268 of record OZ010596.1, on the reverse strand, counting down.
AGTTCACCTCTTATCAGTTAGAGACGTGTTGTTGTAAGATTTCTAAATTTGAAAATACAAGATTTAAAAGAATTTCAAGCCATTCTTCAAGTTTTTCTTCCTTGTGTAATCTGAAAAATGTATTAGGTAAAACAAAAGTGTGTACCTTTTTTTTTCTTTTTTTTTTATTTGGCGGTAGTCCTGATTATGACGAGAAACTACATCCGGCAACAAGGTATCTGTGATTGGAAGTTTTGAGGAGCGTGAACCACCTCTGAACGCGGGGCGGTTTGGGTCCCTGCTATGTGTAAATAGCGACCTCCCCACAAAAATAAAACAAAAACAATATGAAAGTATAAGAATAGATTTTTATAGTAAAAATATAATTACATTTCAATATAAAAAAAATTTACCGACAATACCTATTCATAGTATAATTACCAACATGAAAGAACACTTTCATGATATTAATCTATATATATATATATATATATATATATATATATATATATATATATATATATATGGTTGGATAGATGTATACGTTAGCTCTATCTCTGATATTGAGCGCTTTCTAATAAGTACCGCGCATATAATATATAAATAATTATACATATATATATAGTTATTTATATTTATATACACACACTTTTCACATATATATATATATATATATATATATATATATATATATATATATATATATATATATATATCCTACATTTTCTTAAAGAAATCAAACTGTATTCGAAAATATAACTTCAACAAAACTACAACATAAAACACACATATTATTACCGCCTCTATTAATTGTATCCATACAAACATGTATATGCACAAAAGCTGAGTATCATCTACCAGTTATTCAATTTTGAAAGCAGAAAAACATATATTGTATTTTTATTACATGAAGCTTCCAAGAAAATTAAATTTCGGCATTAAATGACCCATGAGTATGTTGATCTGCCGTTAAACAAAGAAATCGAATCAAATCATTTGTCGGCGTTTGAAATGTGATTTCGTTTCTGACGTGGTTCAATGTCATGGGATATATACATATTTTAGTTTAGCCTGAAGATCCATTTACGTGAAACCTAGGTAGATAGTTTCTGGCTCACTAGAATTTTTTTATACTCTGCTCTACTTAGTGTATCTAGCACTTTAAGTTTTTTCTTATTTTAATCAATTGTTTTTTGTTTTTTTTTTGGTGGTGGTGTTTTTTGTGGGTTGTTTTTCATTGGACTAGAAGTTACGACACTGGACGATTTTTTTTTTTCTGCCTACTCCGATGCTTTTAATTTTTTCTATCTTTTCCATATTTTTTGCCCAGATACCAATATATTTTTATATTACACCAGTCGGGAATAGATATTAACATTATGACAACTAGTGATCTCTTCAATCATCAGCGCTTCAAAGCCAAAATCCACCTTCGTACGCATATTATTCGTGATTTGTTGTTTGCTGATGATGCTGCTCTTGTAGCAACATCCTTTGAGGAGGCCCAACATCTAATAAATCGTTTCTCTGCTGCATGTAAAGCATTTGCTCTTACACTTAGCATAAAGATAACTGAAATTGTGCACCAACCTTGTCCTACTCCGAAGCAATTGCTTGGTGAGAAAAAAAAAACACCAGTCTACAAATTTCCAATAAAAAAATATTAGATCGCATGAGAAATTGTATAAAAAACTAAATAAAAGCACCTTGTCTGTCTTATTCAATGAAATATGCAAATATATATATATATATATATATATATATCTTATAAGATAGGAGCAGGAGAAAGAGGATCTTCTTTTCAATCCTCCTGTAGTTATTAGTTGTTTTGCTGATTTCATCTCTGTCGATGCATGACGAAAGCCAAGACGTTGTCACCTCGTCTTCCCGCTGAATCTTTTTACTCTGGCGAGTTTTTCGTTCACTTTCTTTTTCAGTCGGTTTGGTGTATGTATGTCCCTTTCTTAAGATAACCACTTTTCTTATATCTTGATCGCAGAGAAATTACTATAGAAGAAATACAATGAGAACTACCACCCTTGTGGAAATTAATTAAAACAACCGCTGTAGTTACCTTTATTTCACCATACGGTCCGTTTTAGATCCACTGTAGTCACAGGGTAATCGATTTCTATTTTCCTCAGATTAGGTCATTTCCAGTGGTGTGCAGTAATATAGATTTATTTTCGGGGTGTATAATGAAATTTGTTTGGCCATGAAAGATATTGCGCCATCCGTAATTGCATCAGATTTCCATCACGCCCGACACTATTGTCTCGACTGTCGATTAGTTGTCTTACGACCATTGATTGCAATGGACGTTACTCCAAAAAAGCGATCGAAAATTGTAACGCTCCACGAAAGCACTGGTATGCCTTAACAGTAGGCAAATCAAATTACAAGACTGGACCAGAAATTCTCCTGATTTAAATCCAGTCGAGATTCTGTAGTCAATCCGCAAGCAACGACTTTGTGGGATGGACATAAGAAGTATTAACCTTTGAACTGAGTTATGTTTCATTGGAAAAATACGAAAATATGTAAATGATAACGAAATTATTCGTTTTGTTTCAATGAATTTGCACAAGGGTGTAGTTATATCATTTTTTAGACATTATTTCTTATCTTAGTGTAAGTAAGTGGATTTAATATTAATGATTCTCGCTGTTTTAAAATGTCCGATACAAACGTCAGCGTTAATGATTTTACTGTTAGATTATTAATACATATATTTCGTTGTTGTTGTTGCCATTATAATTATCATCATCATCATCATTACCATTATGTTTCGTTTTTTTCTATGGTCACACAACATATCAAGTCTTCGAGAAGACCTAAGGCCGGTAGCGGTGTCTTATTATGGCTGCATTTCATGATTTATTTTTCTAACTCCCATAAGATCCCTAGCTTGAATTAAATTCTTCTTAGTAGATGGGCTGTAATTATCAAAACAATTTCTGTATTTCTTTTAAGCTGGAATTTACAGGGATTTTTTCAATGTGTTGTTGTGTTCCATTTTTTATCATTTCAAGCGCACCTACAATGTCTGGTACTATTCTTGTTTTCAATTTTCACTTATTTTTATTTCGATTTTCAGCTCTTTATACTTCGATAGCTTTTCAAATGCCTTGGTAACTATATCACAGTCCGCTAGGTAAGCTATATCAATTAATAGTGGGTTTTTTTTCTTTTCGGTTGCCCGGCCTATTTGTTTAAAATTTCCTGTGTGTAAAATGATGTAATGCCTTCTATTTCTGTAACCAGTACTGGGTGATATTAATACCAGTGTCTGTTAACATCTTTTCTAAAGTGTTTGCATATTGTCCAATCGCCCGGTTTTTCGTTTTCAATCGGAGATCTTGCATTATGAGTGTTCTCCATTAAAAACGTCCGACCCCAGGTACATATCACCTTTCACAGAATAGTTGCAGTATCAAGAAATGAAGAATTCTAAAATGATGGAATACCAGGTTTTATCATGATTTTCTTAAATTCGGTGGTAACTAGGACAATAAGTAGACTGAATGTTCTACATTTTAAAAATCTTTATCAGGACGCCGGTGTATTTCTTAAGGTTGAGAATTTCTTTGACTTTGATAATAACAACCATATTGACGAGGAGACATTTCCTTGTTTTGTTTTTTTGTTTTTGTTTTTTTTTTGGGGGGGGTGCTTTGTTATTTTTATTTATTTATTTATTTATTTTTCAATGACGGTGATGTCTGGTTTGATGTGGGTGACATTTTCTCAATGATTATATTCTTTAACGCCATATTTCCTTCTACGGTATATGATTGTATTGTTTATTTTTTATTATTTTTATTTCCTTTGATTTCTGGCGTTTACACATTTCTTTCCGGGTTCCTCCCAGTGACATAAGGTTAGAAATGGCATCATAACACTTTCCACTGATTTTTTCACAGACGAGAAATACAATCCTTAGTTCCACCAGTCCTCACCAGCCCTACCATGTCACGGAAATTACATAGATAAAGCCCTTCGTAAAGTGTGTGCTGTACTTGTCAGAACAATTTTTTATCTATCTGAAGCATGGACTTCCAGGAATCCCTTCAATTAGTCTACTGGAATCTTTGGAAGATTGTTGATGTTCCCATGTGCCACATTTTTTAGATTTCTATTTCAAGGTCATTTTATTTTGACAGCTTTTTGAATATCTTCAAAGATACATTGCAGTCTGCAGGGACTGCTATATCAATAAGGAGACAATTTTTTGGTTGCGGCCTCTAATAACAATGTCTCCGCGGTTGGCTTATTATTATTATTATTATTATTATATTTCGATTTCTGATATAGTTATACTACCTACCAAGTCTACAGAAAGAACTAAGGAAACTAGTCGTGTGTCGTTATGGCTACGTTTCATGATGTGTTTTTATAACTCGCATAAATTCAATAGCCTTACAAGGACATTGGTTTGTGGGCTGTGCTTATGAAGACAATTTTTGTATTTCTCTTAAGATGGTATTTCCAGCGATGTTTTCAAGGTATTGTTGTGTTTCCTTATTTTATAATTTCAAGCGCACCCGCTATTATTGCTGCTACACTTATTTTCAATTTCCACATTTTTCTATTTCTATTTATTTTCATGTCTTTACACTTCGATAATTTTTCAAATGCCTTGGTTACTATATTACAGTCCGCTAGGCAAGACATATCAATTAGTAGATAAGTTTTTTTTTTTTGTCAATTATGTCCGGCCTATTTGTTTCAACTTTGCTGTCTGTAAAAATGGTATAATCCCATAGAATTATGTTGTCTTTTATTTCTGTAACCGTTTCTGGGTGATGTTCATACCAGTGTTTGTTTACATCTTTTCCAAAGTGTTTGCATATTGTCCAGTGTAAATATTGTCCCACTCTATCGTGGTGATTTTTATTTGGTGCAAGTGCAGAACATCCTGAGATTAGATGGTATATGGTTTCCCGATATTTGTCACAGAATCTGAATTTTGGATCCACACTATATGTATGATATTTGCCTGAAAGTTTCTAGTGAAAAGACTGGTCTTGCGCTGCCAGAATAAAGACTTACGTTTCAGCCTTTAATCCAGATGCTTGTAACCATCTATGAGTGTTAATTTTATCAACATCGGCTTTATTAGCCTCGTTCTGGATATTGGCCATGCAGAGGCTTGTCTTCCCAGCGTTGTTATATCTGTTCCAAATCTTTATCTTTGGCTTTCTTTTTCATATATTTTGCTGCAACAGCTGGTTCTTGGGTTCTGTTTTGGTTTTCTAAAGAATCCACTAAATTTAAATCTATTTTATATTTACAAACTTCTATAATTGAATATTTTTTTCTTTCTGTTGTCGCGTTGTTTGACAAATTGTATCATCCAATCCTTTGTTTTTTTCATGTATGTTAGTAAGCCAATAGTTTTTGTTTCGTATGAGAATTCTAACTAAATTAGACCGATACCACCTTCTTTATTTGGTATGTGTAGACAGTCTTCATCAGCCTTTGGGTGATGCATGTTATGCTTAGAAAGAAGCTTTCTTTCATAGTATCCATTCGTCTGATAGCATTTAAACTTCAGTTCAAGATGATTGAAACTATATTTAACCATTGGGATGTCAAGGTTATTAATGGCCATACTCCTGTTCTGAGAATTCAATCGAGTTTTTAATATATATTTTTTGCACTATTTCCTTCATTTTAATAGTGAATTCCTTGAACCTCATTTACATCGAGGTACTTCTACTTCTACTTCTTTCTCTAAGTCTTTGATTTTTACCCTAGGGTCTAAACTAATACAGGAAAGTTGTTGTAGTAATCCTTGTAAAATTGAGGCTTTAGCACATTTATCCCAACCGAATTCCATCTAATTGTCATCACTGAAATATTTTACTGTTTTCAGGAAACCTTTTATCTCACTGTCATTCCTAGCATACAACTTTAAGTCATCAATGTAAAATAAATCGCTTATTTTTTTTCAAGATAACTTATAGTCATATTCCGTCCTGGTTACTGCTATTAGTGATATACAAAATAGTAAAGGAGACAAAGACTCAACTTCAAATAT
>OZ010596.1:15983746-16016246 GCA_963932145.1 Acanthosepion lycidas | reverse complement strand
ATAAACTAAGAACAAAAACAACAGGATCTTCCCAACCATGCAACAACAAAAGAAGTTTATGTTGCAACCATATTGAAAACACGAATTCATTCACTAGCTCAGTCACTAAATCTACCTTCAAAATCTACCACGATTCTAACTGTAGAAGTCATAACATAATTTACCTCCTAGAATGCACACTATGCCAGAAACAATATGTAGGAAAATCTGAATGGCCCTTTCACTACAGAATTAACAATTATCGTAAACGAATTAAGTCGACTCCCCATGAAAAATTATTACCTGTAGAACAACATTTCCGCCTGGAAAAACACGATTTCAAAACCCATGCTAAATTCACTATAATTGAGAGAATAGAAAAGTTCAGAGCAGATAACATTAGAAAGATTTTAGAGTCGCATGAAAATAAGTTGATACAACATCTAAAAACAAAATATCCAGCCGGGCTAAATCACAAATTTAACAATTTATAGATATAACTCAACAAATCAAAACCTACCCATATTTCTCACCCACACAAGACAGACAGGCTTACGGAGGTGTGGAGGCCTCACACTTATACACTTATACACTCACCCACACGAATATACACACTTACACACATCGTACGCACTCACTCCCTAATGAGCCAAATGATAACACACACCTGCAGCAATACACACGCTTGCACATGTCATACTCACTCACTCCCTAAGAACCAAATAACACACACACAAACACTAAACAGAGACACATCCCCTCACCAAGTCCAATAAAACTGTCAAACTGACCAGAGAATTCATAGCAGCATGTATCTATCCAGCTCTTATCTCAAATAACAACTTAAAAAAGACAGTTTGACCAACACAAGGAATGTTAAAAGATTCATGTTAAAAAGATAAAAAAATAAAAAAAAAAAAATGAAAACTACAGACAAAAGTTCATTTTCTCCATCAAGACATTCATTTCTGTAGTTCACTGCTAGCAGCAAGCAGAAATATTTCTTCTCCTGATGATGGCCATTTTGGCCGAAACTAGTCGAGGAATCTAAATGGGATAATAATAAATAAAAAAAACGAAAGAATATTAATCTACAACCCAGTGTGTCTGAAGATTTTAATTTTTTTATTTTTTTTATTGTTCAATATATATATATATATATATATATATATATATATATATATATATATATGTGTGTGTGTGTGTGTGTGTGCGTGTGTGTGTGTGTACAAATATATATATATATATATATATATATATATATATATATATATATATATATATAGAGAGAGAGAGAGAGAGAGAGAGATAGATATATATATATCGAGAGGGAGAGAAGTGGGGGGAGACAGAAAGACTGATATATACGGAGATAGAGAGAGAAGTATCGAAAATTAAAAACCGAACGTTGTAATATAATGGATGCTAAGAGAAGTCACTTGTCCTTTCCCTCTTGTATGTTACCGTGATCTGCACCAAAGGGTTGATTGTGGTCCTGATAATTAAATCGATATAAGAGCGAGTTAACTTGACAACAGGGAAACGTTGCTACCAAACGAACTGTTTTGGACTGGGTTCTGCATTCTAGACACTCATGTGCATAGTAACCCATAATAAATAGGCCGTTGTTACTTTCTACATTCTAGTCTTGAGTTTCCACGAATTTGGCTGTATCATTTATCACTAGGCATCTCTGCAAACATTGATTATATATTGCCTCAAGTCATTTGAACACCATCAACTCAAACCCAGACAAAATGCTATAAAAAAAAGTGACATATTTCGATACAACACCACGTAATTTCGATACAGGATATACATAAATATAACCTTTACAGGTACCATAGGTAATTAATTTCTTCAGGGACACACATGTAAAATTACAGATATTTTTTTTTTACTATTGTCCGTCAAATAAAAGTATCACAAGCCACTCAAGTTAGAAGGACATGTTCCATAACTTTGTTGATTTTAAGAAAAAATTTGATCGTGTATGGCACAACTATATTTGGCAATTCCTTAGAAAATTCAATGTAGATAACGGAATTATCCAAGTCATCCAGTACCTATATAAAAATGCCACCAGCGTACTAAGTCGTTTCCATTTTGGAAAGGCCCTTTTGCATTTCTCTCGTGCTCATCATTAGATACTGCTGGCTTCAAAATAGAACGAAGAATCCCTAAAAAATGGTTGACTGAACATTGTTCGAAAATAAGCGTTCGAAAAGAATTATTTGACAACAATTATCCGAAAAATTAATCGAAAGGACAATTATACGAAATGATAATTATACGAAACGCATAATTCTTTATTGCAATAAGAATGTAAAAATTAAGAGGAGATATAGAAATGATAATTATTCGAAATACAAATATCGTTAATAAAACAATTAAGTAAGAAAAAATATTTATAAACTGAAGTCATAAGATACTGTACGCAAATAGTCAACTACAAATGAGTACTCGTTAAAAGATGCCACTAATCTTTTTTAAGTTTTCCATTTACGTCGTGGTATTTCTTGGTACTTTTGAGATTTTGGCAACCTGCTCTTAATTTTGCAATATGAATTTCTCTTTTAAGAACGTCTAAGAATTTCCATATTGTAGGATGATGGGATGACACTTCTTGCAAAAAAAGCTCTATGCGATCCTACAAGGGCGTTATTAGTTCTGGGTAAATCAGCATTGACGCTCTCAAAGCAAGACCACCTTTATCTATCTGTTTTCCTTTCATTTCTATCTCTCTCTCTCTCTCTCTCTATATATATATATATATATATATATATATATATATATATATATATATATCAGTTTTCCTTTCAGTTCTCTGTCTGTGTCTGTCTGTCTATTTATCTCTGTATCAGTTTTCCTTTCAGTTCTCTCTTTCTTTCTCTCCCCACTCTCTCTATATGTCTATCTATCAGTTTTCCTCCCCTGGTGTTTCTTCCCTCTCTCTTTATTTCTCTCTTTCACATACATTTTGTCATTCGCATACATTCTCTCTCTCTCTCTCTCTCTCTCTCTCTCTATCTATCTATCTATCTATCTATCTATCTATTTATCTAAGTTTTCCTTTCGTCGTGTTCATTTCTTCCCCTCACTCTCTCTCTCTCTCTCTCTCTCTCTCTCTCTCTCTCTCATGCATGTTAATTCTCACTTTCACACGTTCTGTCTGTTTTCCTTCTTGTCCCTTCTCCCCCTCTCTGTCTCTCTGTCTCTGTCTGTCTCTCTCTCTGTCTGTCTCTCTCTGTCTGTCTGTCTCTCTCTCTCTCATTCATATACATAATCTCTCTCAAACAATCTATCTATCTATCTATCTATCTATCTATCTATCTATCTATCACTCTCGTTCTTTCGGCCTTTGTTGAGATTTTTCTCGTGCGTTGAAACCAAAACATAATGTTAAGTGTCTCGTCTTGTTGCCACGCCCACGTTACTGGCGTCATGTGATTGATTGTGGACCCGTAATTGCTAACAATTTTCATCTCCCTTTACCAACCGATCTCACCCACATAATATTTTTTTTTTAAATCAATTTCTTTCATCTACTATTTCAACATCTACGTTCGATTTTAATTGGGCGACTTGCTTTTTCTTTTTCTTTTTTTAAAGCATAAATTTACAACATATTTTCCTTCTGCACGTCTGCATGTTTCCTTCGCGTAGTCTAGCAACAAAAATAAATAAAAGAATACTTGCCTTTGTAATAATGGTTCATGAGATGACAGAAAAAGAAACTAAAAAAAAGAAAAGAAAAGAAACATATACTCGAGTAGCGAAAGGCTAAAAAGAATAAATTCTTGCCAAGTGCTCAGAATGAAACGCTAAACATTCACAGACATCAAAAGAAATACCTTTGTCGCCCTATTTTATAATATCTTCTCACAGCGTCCAAGACTGTCGCAAAAACTGTTTTCTAAAATTATAGTTTGGGAAGCAAATACTGACTAACAAATTTTCTGGCACCGATATTCAGAAAAATTAAAATGATTACTGGGTTACTTATTTTAGTGCATCTTTTTACTTGCAATTATTGATACCTGACACAAACAATAGTTAGTGAATTATTTAAACAAATTAGACACAAATAATTAACAGCGTCTTTTTATAGCCATCTGTCACTTATATTATTACCAATTGTGTTTTTTTAGATATTTGTAACCTTTTAGCAACTGTAGATAGCTTCAATAAAAACACTTCACTATTTTCGTTTCATTATAGACAAAAAATGAAGGAAATTGTTCTCAAATAAATTGCCTAATGTCATCTTCAGCATCTGATGATGAACATTAGTCAAGACAAATAGAAAAGTAACGTACACGCATGGCCACAAAAACCATGGCATTTGAAGGAGGAAAATGTCGATGGAATTTGTTGTAAGGTATCACAATAGACTACAGTATTAGAGATAGACAATAACGTAGAGAAGCACATAAAGTTAGACATGAATGACGCCATTGAAAGAAAACAGGTGAAATCCAAGCAATGCCGAAACGTCGGCGCATTAATTTAAATTAATTTTAGATTCACAATAAATCAAAATAAATTTGCATCATTTCAGGTTTTTGAAATTCAGCTTAACATTTTAATGTCAGCTGCTTTCGTTCACTGTGTCTTGTGTGAAACATTTTCTCTCCAGAAGCTATCTTACATTTGTCTACCATTCGCCCATGCTTATAATATTGCTTCTGCATATTGTCTGAGCTCCAAAGAAGAATCAGCAATATTATTGGTCCTGCTCTGGCGGCTCGGCTTCAGTCACTTTCCCATCCCCGTAAGGTTGCCTCTCTGTGTCTTTTCTATAAATACTTTTATGGTAATTGTTCGAATGAGCTCTTCGCTATGGTTGCTAGACGTTTTAAATTTAAGCGCAGTATTAGACTGGCGTCGAGATCTCATCAAATGAGAGTTGAGCTGGCTAGATATAGCCGTAAGTTCTATGCTAATAGTTTCTTCTTTCGTACTTCTCCCTTGTTGAACTCCCTCCCTGCCCTATGCTTTTCAGACAATTTAATCTGCAAAAATTTAAATGCAATGTCAATAAAAATGGTAAACTTTGCTAATATTTGAACGAGAATATGAAATATTTTCAGTGTTGCATTTCACAAACAAGTAATATACTGTCTATATTTCTGAGATGAGATATTATGTACGTTATTTACATTGTCCAGACTATTGTCCTCACCTTTGTCGCCATATATATTACAACGTTTCGGCCTTTCAGTATCTGTCTATATTTCTGAGATGAGGTATTGTGGACACTATTTATATTATTCGGACTATTGTCCTCATCTTTGTCGCCATATTTATTACAACGTTTCAGCCATTGTACGCTCCGACCTTCGTCAGTATCTGTCTATATTTCTCAGATGAGGTATTATGTACACTATTTATATTATTCGGACTATTGTCCTCATCTTTGTCGCCATATTTATTACAAAGTTTCAGCCATTGTACGCTACGACCTTCTTCAGTATCTGTCTATATTTCTGAGATGAGGTATTATGTACACTATTTATATTATTAGGACTATTGTTCTCATCTTTTCACCATATTCATCACAACGTTTTAGCCGTTGTACGCTCCAGCTTTCTTCAAGTGGTTGGAATGTCGAATTGAACCCTTTATTTTGCTCACCGGGTAGACTATTCTAGTTCCACGTGCCATGTTTCATTTTTGCGTCATTTAGACGACAATTTATCCATCGCAACCTGTATAGCGCCGTAGTAAAGAAAACGAAGCTCGTCATTTAGGGTTTTAGGCTGACAGTTTCTTTGTTACTGCAATTGTGTTTTATATGAATGAAAATCTGCACTTCAGTAACTGGATATTTCTGAGAGAATTTGGAGACGGGAATTTAACATGGGATAACTGATAACTGATATCCATTAGACATGGCACGTGGAACTAGAACAGTCTACCCCAGCGAGCGAAATAAAGAGTTCAGTTCGACATTCCAGCCACCTGAAGAAGGCCGGAGCGTACAACGGCCGAAACGTTGTGATAAATATGGCAAAAAAGATGAGGACGATAGTCCAATCAATGTAAATACTGCTCGACTTATACACGAATTTCTTCAGGCCCAAACCGGATGTTAACCGAATGACGACGTCACGGATTACGGAGATAAACAAATTGTCGCTCGGACAATCGATTTGCCCAGAATAATTGGATAAGCCTATGAAATATGACAGCTAAATCCTACGATCAACTTTGAATCTCCGTTTATCCCCCTTCAACTAAATGATACAAAGTTACTTAATATTAGTCTAGATTTTATACTAATATCAATGTTATATTTATTTGGTACACGTGTTTAAATACGTATCTCCATATACCTACTAAATATAAAAGAAATAAAAATCAGAAAATTTGAATTCAAAAATATAAATATCAAATGTTAAAAAATGATGTCCATGTATTAATGACACTCTCTCACCTTTTCTCTTTACAAGCACACGCACATAAACACACACAAATCTCTTTCTCTCACACACTCCCTCTATCTCTCTCTCATATATATATATATATATATATATATATATATATATATATATTGTTATATACCGTACCTATGAACACTAATGGGTCCGAATCCTCATGAATACATTGAACATTATTGTTTCATGCTAAACGCAACCTCTGAATGTTTTCTTCATGTTTCTCTGAATGTCCACTTTTATATTTTCATAAGCTTTATCTCAAATATTGTGCCCTTTAATCAGACGCACACACTCACACGCGCGCGCACGAACACACACACACATACATACATATATATATATATATATATATATATATATATATACAAAAGGCCTCATAAAAATGTAACTCATAAAAATGTTCAAAGTGTCCTCCACTTGCTTCTAAACACGCATGCACCCGTCGGATCATTGGCTGGCGGAGCCTTTTAAATACTCCCACACGGTGTCGAAATAGTTTCGCAGGCCCCCATGACAGGTTGATGAAGCGTCTCTGAATTAGTAATGTCTGCTGCATAAACCAATTCATTTAATTGTCTCCACCGATAAAAATGCAAAGGATTGAGACCTGGGGAAAGTTCAGGCTATGGAACCTCTCCTCCAATATCTATTTATCTCCCTTGGTAGATGTTTGCCAGCGTATGGTGAAGAATTTGATTAAAATGCGCTGGAGACTCATCATCCATAAACTATGTGCGTCTTCGTATTAGCAGGGCTGGAAGTGTATTCGAAATAAAGCCCCTGTAGACAGCTCCTGTAAGACGTGCTGGAAGAACATATGGACCTACCAAACAGTCACCTAAGCTTACACATTAACTGATGATAATGACTAGCCTGTATTGCACCATGGGGATTCCGATCCGCCCACAAACGTTGGTTGTGTAAATTTGTTATTCCATATGTTGCCTCATCCATAAACAAGACTGAAGAGGTAAACAATGCATCGGCAGTTTGTGCAATAAACCATCGGCAAAGGTTCTCCCGTGGTGAGTGATCAGAGGGCGAAAGACACTGCACACGTTGCAAATGATAAGAATAGAGAAGCTGCGTTTGAACTAACCTCGATCCGGTACAATGAGATGTACGACATGTTAGGGACACGCGACGTGTGCTGATATCTGAAACGTCACCTGACTGTCGGTAGAATGAGTTCTGCGTGGTCAGGCGGACGAGCGGATCTCGGTCTTCCTCAATCCATAATTTAGGTAACGCGACGATAGACAGCAGCAAAGGTTGAATGAAACGGTTGCTTTCGGTCTGGAAACGCAATCTGATACAGCCGTTCAGCCTCGCGCCCATTACCATTGACGCGGCCGTACTTCAAAATCATATCTGTCTGCTCACGATATGGATATCCTGCTATTGTTAAACGAAGCACTTCTCAGTTAACTTGTGTAGTTAAATGTTCAAGACCAACTAGACACAAATGTACACGAAATACAAATGTAACCTAGTCTACACGACAACACAGCGCCATCTATCGTAAACTTTCTTACTATTTAATAACTTAAAACCGTATTTGCGGACATATGTTTATATGGATATATGTCCTTGTTTGGGTATGAGAAACCCACCCCAATGTTTGTAAAAGTAATTTTGAGTGACCCTATATACATATCTATATAATAAATGCGAATATCAGTGTGTCACTGTGTCACTCTTTTTAAACTTTGCTCCTCGAGGCCGTAACCCAACATATGATACCATATTTTAAGTCACTCCCACCCCGTAGTGCAAATTAAAAACATTCCGAGTCGGAACCGGACCAGCAAGCCAGTAATTTTGGATTCCCAAGTTTTCTTTCCTGCAATTGTTTTCGGATTTCGCCATCTTGACTTCTACTGATAAAACAATTAAAGGGACACAACTCTCTAACTTTCAAATGAAAAACTTACTGTTCCCAAATTACAGAATTTCAAAAAAAAATTGTCCATGTTTTCAACTTTTCTCCGAGAGGGCGTAGCTCATCATATCATACCATTTGGAAATCAGGCCGACTCCGTGAGCAAATTAAAAACATTCCGAGTCGTTACAAAACTTTAAAATGGAATCAAAAGCAAATGCAATCAACCAGATGCACCGTCTTGGATATGACGATAAACTACACCCGCGTCCAGGGTAAGACGATAAACTACGTCCAACAGCAAGACCTCTGATCAGGAGGTTTTGAGGAGCGTAGAATCACCTCTTAATTGCTGGTGTTCCCAGATCCACCCTGAGCCAGGGTGGTAGCACTTGTCACGGTCCCAACTATGGGCAAATAGTTAACCCAGCCCCAAAACTGAGTTCAAAACGTGTGAAAATAGGTTTTAATACCAGCAAAACATTTTTGAAAAAAACAAATATTGCCAGCAATACATTTTTGAAAAGAATATTACCAGCTATACATATTTGAAGGAAAATTGTTACCAGAAATAGATTTTGGGAAGAAAAAAAAATTACAAACAATAACAATATTTTCGGCATTAAATAATCCATTGAGGCTGATATGCCGTAAAACAAACCAAACCAAACCAATATATACTGAGATAGATAGATAGATAGACAGAAAGGAAGATATTCAGATAGATAGATAGATAGATAGATAGATAGATAGATAGATAGATATGAACATATTGAAAGTAAGAGATTTAGATAGATATTAGGTTGGTGCAAAAACGTAATAATATCGTTTTTTGACGTATTTTTAACGTCAAAAAACGACATTATTACGTCATTATTTTGCACCAAACTAATAGATAGATAGATAGATAGATAGATATGAACAGATTAAAGGAAGAGATTTAGATAGATATTAGGTTGGTTAAAAAATAATGACGTAATAATGTCGTTTTTTGACGTATTTTTAACGTCAAAAAACGACATTAATACGTCATTATTTTTGCACCAAACTAATAGATAGATAGATAGATAGATAGATAGATAGATAGATAGATAGTAAATATTACCAGCAATAAAAATCTTGTCGGCATTAAATAACCTATTGAGATTGATATGCCGTAAAACAAACCTAACTAAACCAAACAACCAGATCCAGAAACGATGACAAAATAAATCTCTTCACGGTTAGTATTCCCCCGTACCATACAAGCTGACATAAAAAAAAAAACGTACCCATCAGCGTGCTATAGCAGCTTAGCATACATCAATAAAGAAGATTGAGGTTCCACCTGGTATTTCCGAGAAGGAATGAAAAGCATCCATGCCGGCTTTGACAAATGGAAGGACCCTCAGTGACGGAATTTTCATTTGAGTGTTTAAAGGTGTCAGTCGATTAGATAGTTGACATATTTGGACGGGAGCTGCCCAAACCTCACTTTTCAGTCTTCATAGAATTCAAAAGCGTCTCCGAGTCCTTGGTGGATAAGAATGATTTCCCACCTCCCAACCTCTCTTTCACGGGCGGGATGTGACGAACCTCTCACTGTTCTGTCGCTACTTCCATAAAAAATGCTCGGACCATTGTACATTCCTTGGGTCGGCTAGGTCTAACCTTTATGACTAGGGCTCGCCATTCCACTTACATTTTCGTAATAGGTTTCGATAACTTTAACATGTTTTATTGTTAATCTCCCTATGGTTGAAATTGCCAAAGACTTGAGTTGTTAAATCTGAAAGAAAAAGAAAAAATCATTCCACTTACATTTTCGTAATAGGTTTCGATAACTTTAACATGTTTTATTGTTAATCTCCCTGTGGTTGAAATTGCCAAAGACTTGAGTTGTTAAATCTGAAAGAAAAAGAAAAAAATCATTAGACGCTTAAACTTAATTCACATTTAAAATCGGTCCAACACACTTATGATATATTTTGGCAGCAAGTATTCTCCAAACACATTTGATTAAAAAGAACCAACAACAGCTGACAACATATGTATATATGTTATATTACATTTTGATAAATAATTCATGGATATTTTCATATGGACGATGACAGCATATATAAAGGGTGTTTCATTAAAACGGAGTATATGTATATGTATGGGTGTTTCATTAAGATGGATTATATGTAAGGGTATATCATAAGGACGGATTCTATATAAGGTTGTTTCATTAAGACGGGTTATATGTAAGGGTGTTTCATTAAGATGGATTATATGTAATGGTATATCATAAGGACGGATTATATATAAGGGTGTTTCATTAAGACGGATTATATGTAAGGGTGTTTCATTAAGATGGATCAAAGTCAGTAGTAAATCAGTGTTATTGGTGAAAATGTATTTATTTCTCTATTGGATCATGTTATTTATTTCTCTATTGGATCATGTTATCATGTCAATTATGGCAATAATATTGCCCAAATGTCCGCCAAGGTTTCGGCAGCGCACCTTCAGTTGCTCCTCGATCTCACAAATATGCCCTATCATCTCACCCTTCAGCTGTTGAATTGTTGTTGGCTTGTTGACATAGACCTTACTTTTGAGATGACCCCAAAGGAAGAAATCTAAAGGCCTCAAGTCGCACGATACTGGTGGCCAATTGACTTCGCTGTTTCGAGAGATGATGCCACCTGGGAACTTCTCATTGCATTTCTTCTGTTTGAACGTCCATTTTCGTAATAGGCTTCGATAACTTTTACACGTTGTTTGACTATTAATCTTTCAATGGTTGAAACTGCCAAAGACTTAAGTTGTTAAATCTGAAAGAAAACGAAAAAAAAAATCATTAGACGCTTAAACTTAATTCGCATTTAAAATCGGCCCAAATTATTGGAACACCATTTATATTTGCTTATGTCTATGGAGTATTGATGGGCGGGAGCTTCCCAGTCCTCCCTTCTCTGTCTTGATAGAGTTCAAAAGCGTCTCCGAGTCCTTGTGGGTGACGAATTATTTTCTACCCTTCAACCTCGCCCTCACAGGCCTCTGGCCTAGCGAGCCTCTTACTGCTCTATCGCTACACCTACCATGGAAAGTGGTCGGGCGAAGTACATTGCTTGGGTCCGCTAGGTCTACCCTTCACGTCCAGTACACACCATGCCACTAAATTGTATCAAAACACCCACATTTTCTTCGTACCCTAACTACCGCCAGTGACGGAGAACGGATTTCCCCTCAAGGAGACATCGTGCGTTGATAGACTAATGAGCCCCAAACTCACACCTGACCTCAAGTGGAACTCAGACATACACATACATAGTCAAAGATGCCGGTGAAATGGTCGGCACTCTGTGCAGCTCTATTAAGTGCTTCATGCTATCCTCTATCTTTACAAGAGCCATATCTGACCCAAAATGGAATGGTGTTGTCATATTTGGACGGGAGTTACCCAGTCTTCACTTTCTAGTATCGATAGAGTTCAACGTCTCCGAGTCCTTTTTGGAGAAGAATGAAATCCGACCTTCCAACGTCTCTTTCACAGGCGGGATGTGGTAAGCATCTTACTGCTCTATTGCTACTCCTTCCTGTTACAGTTTTTTGTGTATATATATGTAACTAGTGAGTTAGCTCAAATGACTTAACTCACTTTATAGTCCACCAATAGAAGGTTAACCAATCAGAAGAAGTAGAACATTCAATCCGTCGTGTATAAAGGCGGCCATTTTGTTCACTCTACCCGAATGTCCAGTCCAGCTTGTCAGGCGAAGAGAAAGAGAAGGACGAAATATGCTCTGCTACCTTTTACCAAAATATCCACTGCTAACCTGAACAACGCTTTCCTACTGTCTTCGAAATATTCACTGCTAACCTCTGGATTCTATACTCGAAGACGACCGTCATTATGGACAACACTTCCATGGAACGTGATTGGGCGAACTACATTCCTTGGTTCCGCCATGTTTAACCTGCACGGCTAGAAACCGCCATGTTTCTTACATTGTATTAAACCACCTACATTCTCCCAATATTCCATCAGCGAGAAGTAAGTTGCACTCGAACAGTTATTTTTTTTTCCCGTGAACCACTGAACTCCCATGAAGATGTTTCCCCAATTACTACAATCTTAACCTGTTCAAGTGTAGATTTAACCGTTATCTTTCCCTCCTGTCTGTATAAACTACCCCTTAACGTAACCCTCTACCTCGAGTGACCCCCGCGCCTTGTACAGGATAAAACTTCTTTGAAAGAAATTAAAAAAAAGACGGTCTCTTTCTTCGACATGCTTTCTCTAGTTTTCGTTGGAAAAACCGGTATCGGCTTATTTATTGCTTTCCCTGTAAAATATTAGTTTACCGCTCATGAAATTCTGCTTTCGTATGATAAGAACGAACAGGTTATTATCTTGACAAAAATCTGATTCATGGTTCTTTCTTTCGGCAAGTTTTTTTCTTCTTTGTTGTATGTCTCTATGCTTCCGTCTGTTTGCACGCATGCGTATGAGAAAGAAAAGTGAAAATATTTTGATGGTAACTATGTCCAGTGTCTTGATAACTCGCCTGAATAATGTGACTAGTCAGGAGATATAGTTTTCTCTAATGTAATACTTATGCGTTATTGTTTTTGTAAACACGAGTAGATGTTTTTGTTTTTTCTACTGAAGAAGACCTTTAGTTGATTTTTTTTTACAGGCATTGACCTTGTAGAGTTCGGGCTGTCCTCTTTTTCTTTCATTCTTTTCTTCTGGTTTTAACGGTCAACTAAACAGAGAAAAAGGATCAATTCGTGCCTTCCGTTTCTCTGTTTGTTTGTTTTACAACAAAACAAAGTTTCTTCCGTCGAAGTTGCAAAACAATACACACCCTATAGAGTTTATTTCATTGTAGACTACAGCTGATCTCGCGTAATCTAGTCAGAGAAAAAAGAAATCTCGTATTTTTTTGTTGTTGAACATAGAAAGTTTTCCTATTTACTGAGAACATACAATAAAATATTACTGCTCACTCAGAATGAAAGATTAGCAAACGATTCTAGCAAAGTCATATTACTATTTACTATTTGTTACCCATTATTTTTTACCAGTGAATTAATGTCTACTGGCCTAGAGTTCGAAAGTATTTTATTTCCTATTACTTACTGTTTTCTAAGTGTAATTAATGTATACCGGCCTAGATATATTAAGTCTTTATTTCCTAATCCTTAGTTACTTTCTGTTATTTAATAGTGAAATTAATGTCTATTGGCCTAGATATATAAAGTCTTTGTTTTCTATTCCTTAGTTACTTTCTGGCCTAGTTACTACTGGCTTAGATATATTAAGTCTATATTATCAATATTTTAAATGATGAGGTAAACACATTATGAACTTTATCATTGATTACTCATATTTCAATTGATATCGTAACAATATTATCAGTATTTTAAATGATGAGGTAAACATATCAGTTTTATCATTAAGTACACATATTTTAAATTGTTCTTATTATTGATTATCAAATCTTAAATGCAATGTCAATCGCCATTTTCTATCTTCTTGAATCCTGTTCACCTTTGTCCTTTTCTCAATCCTTCCTATACTCAGTCTTTTCTCTCACATTCTCTCCCTGTAAGCCCCCGCATACTAATGCCATTCCTGCCTTGTCTGGGATGAAATGATTAACAAGTCTTAAATGCAACATCAATCGTCATTTTCTATCTTCTTGAATCGCGTTCATCTTTTCTCCTTTCCACAATCCTCACTATATCCAGTCTTTTCTCTCACATTCTCTCCATGTAAGCCCCTGCGTGCTAGTGACATTCGTGCCTTGTCTCTGGGATGAAATGATTAACAAATCTTAAATGCAACGTCAATCGTCATTTTCTGTCTTCTTGAATCGCGTTCATCTTTTCTCCTTTCCTCAATCTTCCCTATACTCAGTCTTTTCTCTCACATTCTCTCCCTGTAAGCCCCTGAGTACTAGTGACATTCCTGCCTTGTTCGGGGTGAAATGATTAACAAACCTTAAATGCAACGTCAATCGACATCTTCTATCTTCTTGAATCCCGTTCATCTTTTCTTCTTTCCTCAATCCTCCCTATACTCAATCTTTTCTCTCACTTTCACTCCATGTAACCCGCTGCGAACTACTGACATTACCTCCCTCCGCTTGAGTTGAAATGATTTAAAATAAATAAATAGAAAAAAAGCGTACCCACAATTAAGTAAAATTAAGAATAATAATAAGCAATACTGAATAATAAATAAATAAATAAATACAAAATACACTGAAGTATTTAATGGATTTAAAAGTTAACAAACACCCCTATAAAATAATCACTTTCCTTTTTATAATTTATTTTGAGGCACCATTTAACGAGTCAGAGAGGGAAAAGAGAGAAAAGAAGAAAAAGCGAGGCTAAGAACCGAATCGTGAGTGATAAGCAAGAACACACACACAGCTAAGAGACATAAAAGGATATTTTGATAAGTAACAAATGGCGAAAGAGTGTCATTACAATGACAGGGAAATTCTGAGTAAAAAGAAAGGGAAAGAAGGAAAGAATCAGATATGTTTTGGCATCGGCTGTGTTATCTAAGGATATGAAAACAAACTATTGGTACGGAAAGACATCTTATTATCAACTACAGACCGGCTGGCCAGAGAAGGAAAGAGAAAAAATTCAAATGAAAATGTTATTTCGTTAAGTGACGAAAAACAGACAACTAAAAGGACTTGGACAGATATGAAAAATTAAAAACCACCCACGAGCATCCTTGGCCTGCGATAATAAAATTTTTTTATCAGGAATTTGTACCGAAAGAAAATGAATGTGTTTTTTTTTCTTTCTTCGAGGCGACAGACCGACTGGAGCTTTGGAGATGTTTTTTTTGAGACCGTGTCAAGAAGACCACACATTCTGATAATTAGCGATAAAATACCTGACGTAAACCACGTGTAGAACAAGAGTTATGACCGCCATTGTCATATTGTCCCGTTCGCGACTGGAGAAATGATAAACCATTAAGGGGAAGAAAAGGGAAGAGATAATTTTTTTTTTAAGCAAGATATTTTTTTTCTTCCTGAAACAAAGCCGCAGATTCGTCCACGCCCGACTAAGACATCATTGGTCGAGTGGTGATCACGTGATGCACGAGGGAGGCTGTTGCCGCCCATCTGGAGGATGAGTAAGAGAGGTTGCCACGAAGATATGGGGAGGGCAGTTCACGCCCCTCTGAAGTATGATGAGAAGGTGGGAGAGAGGAAAGGTTCCCAAAAATGGAAAAAGGTAGAAATTCCTAACCAGAGAGGTGGATATGTATTTAGAATTATCGAGGAACCCCCGACGCCGACAAAATCACCCCGGTTTTGGTCGGCGCCCATATAACGAAGCCACAACGAGCAGAAATGAGTCGAGACCCAGCAGTTCCCAGAGTCAGTCTCCGGTTAAGGCAAGCCTCGCAGATAGCTGACCAAGATTCGCGCACTTTCCGGACCCACATCTTCAAACCAAGAACAATTATTTTGAAGAGCGACTTAGATCCAGATCACCGAAATAAGTTTTTCTTTTGACTTTCGTCCAAAGACCCACAGAAACACCAATTTCTTAGAGAGCAGACGACTTGAAGTGTTAAAACTTGCCTAGCGGAAAACGACGTGTCACAATCCATAGAACGGGTCGGGAGATAGATGCAGTCCTATGTAACGAACAACTAGACATAAAGTTTGTTACCTTTTTCTTTGATACTTTGAACTTTTGAGTTTTCATTTTATTGCCTTTTATGCGTATTTTTGTGGTATCACCCCCGTTGGACTCGGTTTGCAGTACGGCCCCGATGACTGATTGATTTCCTCTGCCTAGATCAATTCACAACGTGGGTAGGCAGACTGGGAATCAAAGTAGGACGTTACAGTTGGTGTCGTGGTAGACTGGGATAGAACGACACGGTTGGCGCTGCGACCAGGGGACGACGTCACAATTTTATTTAATAGCCGTTTGAATAATTTAAAACAATCGTTCCCGCCCAATCAATAGCCGTTAGCATAACACGATAAATTTGAACCTTGCCTTGCTAACCATAATGCACAGCGGCAAGCATATATATTAGGTTGGTGCAAAAATAATATCTTTTTTTGACGAATTTTTTAACGTCAAAAAACGATATTATTTTTGCACCAACCTAATAAATATTCACCTGACCTAAAGACAGCATTGTAGCATGAAACAGACTGTCGTTTTTTTTTATGTTGATCCCAGTGTCCACACTGATTACGCTAACATGCACTCTATCTTGAGCATTCTTTTAATAGGTATATTTAGGCGACAAGTATTCATTCAAACAGTTTGTTAAAACAGAACGGACATTAGTTTAATTTAACAGAACGAACGTTAGTTTAATTTTTTTTATTGTGATTTTCCAGTTTCTGAATAAAAGGTTGTGTATCGCGATCAACATTATGAGGAAAATCAAATAACATATGCATATACAAAATAGAAATGAAGAGAAAAATTACTTCACCTGACCTTTTAGTTGATTTTACTGTTTACTACTTTATATTCAGAGAAGCCAGCTTCATTAAACACAATCTTCAGGCGGTTAGGAAGTGTAGACCATCCTTCCTGACAGCCTGAAGGTTATATTACATGAAGATCGCTTCTCTGAATATGAAACTTTAAATCGCGAAGGCCACTGAAAGGTCAAACTGAGTACCTTTTATCATATATATATATATATGCGTGTGTACATTAAATATATCATTTGCACTTCAAGATAACGTCTCCTGCGGTAAATGATATTTTATTTAATGTGGGCTGTTTATTTTGTATAATGGTAGCTTCTAGGTTTTTGAGTTTTTCTTTGTGTTGCCTGCTACAGACCAGAATAGAATAAAGTGTTCAGTATCAAGAAAAAGGTTGTTAATAATATCAAATAAAATTAAATGTTCAATTTATCTGCACCTACTCGAAGTTAGGAATATAGGCTATCCAATCGTCAGCGGTTTTCCTAGAAAAACTGAGAGTAAGGACATGTAAGTGGAACATGTAAGTTCCACTTACATGTTAAATTAAAAAGATGAGGAACAAGGAAAAAATCCCATTCCTGGGGAAATAAAAAGTAATCCATGGGCCCTTAGGGTTGTTTTTTAATTTAATTAATATTCGCTCTGTTTTACATTGTTCTCTCTGGATTACATACTCCTTGGGATTATCTATACGGATTACCAAACATTTCATTGCCTAACTATATATATATATATATATATACATATATATATATATATATATATATATATATATATATATATATATATATATATATATATATTACATATATATTACATATATACAAATAAAGAGAAAGAACAGGCGAATTTAGAATCCACAGCCCTTTAGTATTTACTTTTTTAAAACAGTGCTTATACAATGTAGAGCAAAATATTATAATCATATTCCTATTTAAATATAATACATCGCTACATAAAAGTTTCTAGGTTTCGGAACTTAAAATTGTTCTATCTTCAGGCGATGTTAGGTAACTTATGATAAAAATAATTTACTTTTGAAAATAGGAAACAATGCGATAGTTTATTTAAGCGTTAAAAAGGAAGGAGGGACAACTTTTTAACTCTTAAATAAGCTACAGTAAAATATTTTAAAATAAAAATATTATTATAATACAATTAATTCATCTAGTCTGATAGAAAACTCAGCAGAATGCAGAAAGCACTGGACGGCCGGTTCATCCTATATTCGGGAATACATCAGCAGTGCGCATCCACTACCGAGAATTGAAACCCTGACAGGTAGGTTATCAAGCAAACATCATACCAACTGTTCCACCGGGTCTCAATATAGCGCCGCTCGCTCACATATTCCGTGGTGGAACTCTTACTGAGTTCTCTGTAACCATAAGACTGTGCACCCTGGAGCCATGACTACTCTCACTCTAGAGCATTAGAAGCCGGTTCAAGCAATGATATACACAGATAGTAATTATTAGGAGGATTTCATAATTATATTTAATTAATTCATCGAATCTGATAGAAACCTCAACAGAATGCAGAAAGCACTGGACGGCCGTTTATATGTATGTATGTATGTATATATATATATATATATATATATATATATATATATATGTGTGTGTGTGTGTGTGTGTGTGTGTATCTATCTCTCTCTCTCTATATATATATATATATATATGTATTTATGTATGTATATGTGTGTGTATGTGCGTGCATGCATTTCTTTGTCCTAGACTGATTACCAACCAAATTTATAGATCCCAGTCTGCCTCACTAGTAACTCCTCGTTGGTGAGAGAAAAGATGGCTTCCTTCGGAGGATCCTTTGCTTTCTACACCCCCATCTAAGGATAAACAGCAGGACAAACTGGGATCATGGATAGCAATCAGTCTAGGAGAAGGAAATGTCTAAATTCAAACCAGCCTGGAGAGGGTTAGGCTTCGTCAAGCTGTCTTGTTCAGGGAAGATCACTGCTATTGTGCCCCTTCGGCTCTAATGTGTTACCGGACTCTTGATCGTTATATATATATATATATATATATATATATATATATATATATATATATATATATATATATATAACTATGAACCTAAAGAGCCAGGTAAATCTAACTATGAATCTAAAGAACGAGGTTAACTAGTTTGCCTGGCTCTTTAGGTTCATAGTTAAATTTGCTCTATTTAGCGTATTGAGCACTTTACATAGTTAATTTTGCTTTACTCGTTTTGGAGGGTTTTGGGGGGGGGGCTCTGAGCTTGGATTCTGGACGATTGTTTTTGCCTCAATTTCATGGTCTTAGTTCTTTCTTTTTTTTATCCCTTATTTTTCCTAGGGGTATTGATTTGTTCATTTACAAGCCAAAACACCTAAGGTTTTTCCAGACGAGTATAATTACTTATATTTATAATATCATTATATATATATATATATATATATATATATATATATATATATATATATATATATATATATATATATATGGAGTCTCCTTCTTCAAGACTGATTGATAGCCAATGCTAGAGGGACCCGTCTACCTCACTAGTTACTATTCGCTAGTGACAGAAAAGATGGCTTTCTGAATTTCCAATAGTATTTGTGCGAAAAAACTATCACCGCAATACTCTAGGCATGAATTTGAACTCGGCACGCCAATTTAACATTCCAAGTACGATTAGCTATTATAGGAGACAATATAAAAAGTACATCATTTATATTAGAAATTAACACATCGCAAGCAAGACTGGAGATTTAATCAGACAAAACATTTTTCGAATGAAAATAGTCCACTGACAATATGGTTTTAAAAATAAATAATATTAATTAAATATTTTCTCGCGTTTTTAAATGGACATATCGAAATATCGCAGTCCTGGGAATGACGATAAACTACATCCGGCAGCATAGCCTCTTGTCGGCAGATTGGAGGTTTTTATTGCTGTTCTAAGGTCCACCCTGACCAGCGGAGGGCAAATTTTGAACATAGAACGATTAACAATCAAACAACGAGTTAGTGTCAAGAGTTTAATTGAAAAAAATTCTTCGTAGATTCAAACAAACTGGGCCAGTGGCAGAAGTGAAAACATCATTGCATGCTCGTTTACGCTGTTCAGCTGAAAGCATTGCTATAGTGCACCAGAATGTGGCCGAAAATCTAGACACCTCTGTTCGTCATCGCGCACAGGAATTGAACCTCTCCACAACAATGTTTCATCGTTTCCAATTGCACACTCGGTTGGTCGATTAGGTTGACCAAAAATATCGCGAAGTGCGCGAAATACATTTTTTTTTGACGTCCATCTTCGTAACAGGCTTCGATAACATTATCACGTTGTTTGATTGTTAATTTTTCAATGGTTGAAATTGCCGAAGAATTGAGTTGTTAAATCTGAAAGAAAAAGAAAAAAATCGTTAGACACTTAAACTTAATTCACATTTAAATATATATTTTAAAATTTAAATATATATATATATATATATATATATATATATATATATATATATATATATATATATATTCGTGTGTGTGCGTATGTATGTAATTATGTGCGTGTATATGAATGAAGACAAAAAGACTTCTCTTAATCGACGCGTTTGATCCTCTGACAGACATTTTCAAAGCGAATGTAAGGATTTTATTTTGTAACAAATATTTATAAACAAGGGTAAAGGGTAAAAAAGTAAATTAAGAGAAATCTGTTAAATTCATAATCTCTTGTTATTTAAAAAATATAATACACAAATTTATTCCATCCAAAAATAATTTAAATATTTATTGCATGAAAAAGTCAACAACATCATTGCTTACTTACTTTCGTTTATTAGACATTAAATTACGTCACTTAGCATCTTCCATATTTTACCTTTGTAGCTAACGTGATGAATATTGATGAGCGTCTCTTAAATTCGGAAAAGCTAACATTTTTATTTTTGTTTAATATATTAATGTATTATTTATTCATATTGTTCAATTACAAATATACTTTTTATGCTTAACTGAAATTTTCATACACACACGCATGCACAAAAACACACACTCAAACATATATATATATATATATATATATATTATACAAGTTCATTATCATACGCTCCAATACTTCAACTAATCTCGCAAATTAACCATCCCTAACACAGAGAATCGTTGCCTCCACCTCCAAGACTATCGGAGATATAATCAGGATGAAAAATAATACAAAGAACAATTCAAATGCCGGTGTTTATCAAATCAGATGTCTACAGTGCAATAACATGTACATAGGGGACACATCAAATGATCTAAAAACCTGCATCCAGGAACTCAAAAGAGACATGCGATTAGATAAACATTCAAACTCTCTCTTCTGACTCCGCAATGAAGTGGGACATGACTTTATTTTCCTCAATGCCAGCCTTATTTTTAAAAAAAAGAACATAACCCTTTAAAGAGAAATATTATGAAAACATATTTATATCAACACTAACAACGATCAAAAGTCTTTTGAAAAACTACATAACTTCACCATTTTTATATAGGTGTATCATTCATGAATCTACCTTATCTACCTTATCTCTTTCTAATACAATAAAATCAGTGAATATTTATGCAAAATACGCATGAGATATGCTTTAATAAAAAATCATTCCAAAACAAATTTTTTCAAAACTTTTCTTACGGCAATAAGAAAATATCAAACACAATATACCATTAATCGACGTCTCTTTGCTTTTTATTTTTTTTCTATTTTGATCTCTGACGAAACTTGTTAAATTGAGATCTTTTTCCTACTAGTTCTACCATTTTATCGGGTTTCTATCCATACTTAGTCTCTCTCTCTCTCTCTCTCTCTCTCTCTCTCTATATATATATATATATATATATATATATATATATATATATATATATATGTATATGTATATATATATATATGTATATGTATATATATATATATGTATATATATATATATGTATATGTATATATATATATATATGTATATATATATACATATATATATATGTACATATATATATATATATATATATATATATATATATATATATATATATATATATAAAGAAATAATGTTTTTTATTTGTTTATTAATCCGAGATATTTTTATTAATTTGAATGTTATTGTTTGTTTGTTTGTTTGTTTGTTTGTTTGTTTGTTTTGGTTTTATGGCATATCAACCACTGTGGGTTATTTAATGCCAAATCCAGTTTATATGAATTTGAAATGTCTATTTTGTATGGAATAAAAAATGTATAGCTGGCAACGTTATTCTTTACAAAAAAATGTATAGCTGGCAACATTATTTTTCCGAAAAAATTATCCGAGACCTTGCTGTTGGATGTAGTTTATCGCCGTACCCAGGACGCGGATGAAGTTTACGTCATACCCAGGACGTGAGTTAGACTTGGAAAAAATAGGAGTTCACTATTTGCCCATAGCTGGGACCCTAACAGGTGCTACCACCCCGGGTCAAGGTGGACCTGGGAACACCAGCATTTAAGAGGTGGTTCCACGCTCCTCAAAAACCTCCTGATCAGAGGCCTTGCTGTTGGATGCAGTTTAACGTCATACCCAGGACGGAATGTTATTGTAAATATTGTAAATGCAGGATTAAATTAATCAATTCCTTCTTTAGAAATTACTATACTTATATATATGTGAGTATGTGTGAGCCTGCGTGAAATTACTATATATATATATATATATATATATATATATATATACATATATATATATATATATTAAGTTGGTGCAAAAATAATATCGTTTTTTGACGTATTTTTTAACGTCAAAAAACGATATTATTTTTGCACCAACTTAATATATATATTTAGTAATTTCACACAGGCTCACACATACTGATATATATGTATATGTGTGTGTGTGTGTGTGTGTGTGTGTGTGTGTGTGTGTGTATGAGAATATTCGCGCGTAGGATATAACACTCCGAGTCGAAGTCTTCAAAATATCCTGAGAGTGTCAAATTTTCTAAGCCTTCTTTCTTCATTATGTGCCCATCACAAAATAAATGGATAAATGAATGCAGTGATTCTTTTACTCTGGAACTAGTGATTACAATGTTTTTATTTATTTATTTTTTATTTATTTTTTTTTTTTGCTTCAAGCAAAATGAGTGCATTACAATATATTGTTTCAGTAATTTCCAATAATAGAAAAAAATAGCTAAAATTTATAAAACAGTAATGGTAATATTAGCCGTTTCCTTATGAGGAAACATTCGTTATTCATTGTCCGTGTAGCCACTACTGCTCGAGTTACACTTTTCTTCACCGTCTGGCCATTGTTCTTGAATCAGAGTGTATTATCTATTCTTCTTATCGATTATGCTAATATAATATTAGTCATTGCCCCCCTTTAAGGAAACATATCTATTATCACATATATCTAGTATTGGTGAAAGCTAATATGAATTTCAACCATGGAAAGATCAACAATAAAACAACGTGTTAAAGTTTCAAGAGTGTAATTGGAAAAATTGTTTGTAAATTCAAACTGGGTCGGTGGCAGATGTGAAACCACCAGTGCGTGTTCGTTTACGCCGTTCAGCTGAAAAACATTGCTGCAGTGCAGGAGAATGTGGCCGAAAATCTAATTCGTCATCGCGCACAGGAACTGAACATCTCCACAACAACGATCATCATTTCCAATTGCACTCACCGTTGGTCGATTATGTTGACTAAAAAAAAAGCGAAGTGCGCGAAATGCTTTTCTGTTGGAAAGTCCATTTTCGTAATAGGCTTCGATAATTTTAACACGTTGTTTGATTGTTAATCTTTCTATGGTTGAAATTGCCAAAGACTTAATTTGTTAAATCTGAAAGAAAAAGAAAAAAAAATCATTAGACGCTTAAAATTAATTCACATTTAAAATGGGTCCAAGTTATTGGAACACCCCTTACATCCCCAACGTAATAACCAATTTCAAAAGAACTTTGAAAATCTGTCTATATTACTGAGATGGAGTATTATGTACACTATTTACACTGTTCGGACTATTTTCTTCATCTTTATCGCCATATTTATTACAACGTTTCCGCCTTTTAGTATCTGTCTATATTTCTGAGATGAGGTATTATGTACACTATTTACACTATTCGGACTATTTTCTTCATCTTTATAGCCATATTTATTACAACGTTTCCGCCTTTCAGTATCTGTCTATATTTCTGAGATGAGGTATTATGTACACTATTTACACTATTCGGACTATTTTCTTCATCTTTATCGCCATATTTATTACAACGTTCCGGCCGTTGAACGCTCCGGCCTTCTTCAGGTAGTTGGAATGTCGAACTGAACCTTTTATTTCGCTCACTGGAAAAGACTGTTCTAGTTCCACGTGCCATGTTTAATGGATGTCAGCTATCAATTATCTCCTGTTAATTCCCCTAACCAAGTTCTCCACTGCCTTAACCGGGTATTGAAATCACACTCTTTGGGTCCTGCCAGTGGATCTAACTAACGCGTTTATCAACTGTGCCATGTGTTCTTATGGTTAAGGCAGTGGAGAACTTTGAGAAGGGAATTAAGGGGAGATAACTGACAACTGACATCCATTAAACATGGCACTAGAAAATTCTACCCCAGTGAGCGAAATAAAGAGTTCAGTTCGACATTCCAAGGACCTGTAGAAGTCCGGAGCGTACAACGCCCTAAAAATTGTACTAAATATGGCGACAAAGATGAGGACAATAGCCCGAATAATGTAAATAGTTTACATAATACCTCATCTCAAATAAATAGACAGATACAGAAGAAAGCTGGAGCGTACAACGGTCGAAACTTTGTAATAAATATGGCGACAAAGATGAGGACAATAGTTCGAATAATCTAAATAGGGAACTTTGAAAATCTATTGTTTAAACTAGTACTGGTTTCTCCTCGGGACCAATCAGCAGTTGACACCTTGCCGACACGAGAAGTAGACATGACTCCGCGACTAATGCGTTGAACCGGCTAATCCCAAGTGATGATAAACGCCGGGGTTAACGAGGAACGAAAATTGGCAGATCAGATGGGCGTAATTCTGCAATGATGGGTGATAATTCTCTGATGCCCTCTCACTTATAAGCGAAAGCGCATGCGCGGTGATCATGGAGGAAACGCCACCCGCTGTAACACCTTTCATTCTTCAAGAAACGCATTGGGTGATTCTTTCTTTTACATGCATTATCATTTCAGAATGTGTGTAATAATGACTTTTCAAAACTCCCTAGATCCACCTCTTCTCCCCCAGCTAGGGGTTAATTAGCATGCCTTGTATCAGTAAATCATTATCATCTCCAAAAACCTCTTACGATCTAAAATATTTTCTCGCTCTAAATAACCTGCATCAGGTTGATAAGACATAAAGAAAACAAAATCGACCAACAGATCCGTTCCGTTTCTAGTCTTCTTCTCATATGTTAATGTTCTCTTTCATTATTTTACCCTACGAGTTTTAGATTCTCCAAACCCTCTTTTCACATGATGAGTCCAAGAAAATAGAATTGTGTCTTTCTGATTTCTATTAAAAGTTTGTTTTGGAACTCCTATTCTTCTAAAAACTTCCCCATTGCTTACATCATCTGTCCATAGTATTCTAAGTGTTCGTCTGGAGAAACCAGTCATTGAGAAGTAAGTGTGCAAGATTCACTGCCATAGACAACGAGATACCATTCGCACAAACCAGTCAATTACGTTACTCGTTGATTCCTTCTTGTGAGTATTAAACTTTCCAATCATTCTTTCCTCTTATGTCAGCAAAAACTCCATCAGTTTTCGTTGTCAGCAGAAATTTCTACTTATTTGTTAATATGTCTCAATTGACCCATTATCTCATGCTTATTATTTAATAATTTAATTCGATTTGTTAAGGTATTTAAATACAGTTAATTTGATTTGCCGAGGTATTTAAATACTGTTGCTTTGATTTGTTGAGGTATTCAAATACTATTGCTTTAATTTGTTTGATGTATTTAAATGCTGTTAATTTGATTTGTTGAGCTATTTAAATACTGTTTGATTTGATGAGGTATCTAAATACTTTTAATTTGATTTGCAGGGGTATTTGAATACAGTTGTTTTGATTTGTTAAGGTATTTAAATACTGTTAATTTAATTTGTTGGGGCAATTAAATATTGTTGCTTTGATTTGTTGAGGTATATAAATACTGTTAATTTGGTTTTCAGAGGTATTTTAAATACAGTTTATTTGATTTGTCGAGGTATTTAAATATTGCTGATTCGAATTGTTTAGGTATTTAAATACTGATGCTTTGGTTTGTTGAGGTATTTAAATAATGTTAATTCGATTTGTTGAGGTATTTAGATACTGTTGCCTTCGTTTGATGAGTTATTTAAAAACTCTTGCTTTGATTTGTTGAGGTATTTAAATACTGCTAATTTGTTCACCGATGCATTTAAATACTGTTGATTCGATTTGATGAGGTATTTAAATCCTGTTTATTCGATTTGCCGAGGTATTTAAATACTGTTGATTTGATTTGCCGAGGTATTTAAATACTCTTGATTTGATTTGCCGAGGTATTTAAATACTGTTGATTTGATTTACCGAGGTATTTAAATACTGTTAATTAACTGATGTATTTAAATACTGTTAATTTGATATGCTGAGGTATTTAAATATTATTACTTAAAATATATCAGTAGTAAAAATATTGTTTCGTTCTGAAATATTCTACTTTAAGCCGACGAAGTGGAGAAAAATTTTCAGTGTTCTCGGACGCATAACTAAGTACAAGTGGCCTCAGGAATTTATAAAAATGGCGTCAGTTTGGCTGCACAATACCTAATTTCATCCCGACTCTCCTAATAGCTTACATAGGCGGCGCTGATTTTGTAGACCTTCGAACACATACATGTCTTCATGAGGCATACCAGGTGTGGCAATTGCATTAGGATTAGTGACGAAGTTTAATTTTACCTGACACAAGGCCACAAGAGCGAACTGGTTCAGGAGATAAACTTGACCTGCGCTCATTAGTAATACGAGGTGTTAACGAAAACTTAAGGGAAATTAAACAGAACGCCCAAACCGAATGTGAAAGAGACTTTTGATACACCACTTGTGAGCGGGTGTTTACTCGTCCTATAGAGATTACTTCGAAAAAGACGATGAAAACTCAGGATTGAGATATTTCTTACGGGGTCAAATAACGCGAAATTTGCTTGTGGTTAACTGCATTGATATTAGCGAGTTAGTCGCGATATTTTTTTTTTTTTTTTGCACTTATTGTTTGCACGCTCTGAAAGAAGCTCAAATTGAATTCTCCCTCTGCAATCTTACCAAACAGACAGAAACACCTTCACTGGAGGCAAACCCGCTTTAGGTACGGGTTATTCACATTCAAAAGATTTTACAAACAAAAGGAAAAACGATTTAGTTTTTCAAAAGTTTTAAATTTAAGAACGTTCATAATTTTAAATTTCCTATTTAACTATCGTAGGTATATTAACATCATATATAATACACCTACTATATTTAAATGGCAAATTAACACATTATAGCACTATTTAACATCTCTCAGTTGCGTCTCTGTCAATGGACAGAGTATACTCAGGAGCGACTCCGTCAAAGAGAAAAATTATGTTGAGAGGTGCCCAGCCCTTTGAAACAGCTGCCCTAGGCCGTGCCCTCTCATTGTACCAGCGAGAGGGATCGATGCTCGCACCGAGGCCAGCGCAAACAACGGGCTGCGGGCAATTTTTGTTCCTTGCCCGAGTGTACGCGCTCTGGTACCCAACCTTAAAAAATGACCTTGTGTCATAACTCGTCTTAGTGGGGAGACAGAGTAAATACCTAGTGAAATAGGAAATTATAAAAAAAGTACCCCTATTACCAAGAGGAATTGTAGTCTGTTCAGAAGAAAAATTATCAATATTATCGTTTAATAATTAAATTAAATTATTAAATAAGGAAAATGAAATAATACGTCGATACCGACATGTTAATCAGATCGGATCAGTCTTTCTTGGAAGTAAAGTCTGGTGATCCGCAGTCCTTTTAAAAGGGCTGTGGTGAAATAATTTATTACATGGAACCATAAAGTTGTCTGTTTTTATTTAAAAGATAGATGGATAGATAGATGGATAGATAGATAGATAGATAGATTTAGGCAGCCTATCTTCATCCAAACATGTTTCATTGAATAATATAGACGTACTTTTTTCTTTTCATACTGATACTTTCCCTTTCTCTAGACAGTTTCTTGATGTTAAGACGAAAATCATCAAAAAAAGCGCCGTAGTTTTTTGGGGTTTTTTTAGCCCAAGTACTTTCGACCTTTTCTAAGATCATCTTCATGGAATAGGTAAATTAGAAAAACAAACACGCCATTGTAACTGCGATAAAATCTACATTCTGTTTTCATAACGCCAACGGGCATTTCATAATGATTTTATAATTTTTAAATTTCTCCATTGTAGTTAGATTTTTATTATTATTATTATTATTATTATTATTATTATTATTATTATTTTAACCCAGGTACTTTCGACCTTTCGTTAATATTTTTATTCC
The DNA here is from genome assembly GCA_963932145.1 of Acanthosepion lycidas. Lineage (NCBI taxonomy): Eukaryota > Metazoa > Mollusca > Cephalopoda > Sepiida > Sepiidae > Acanthosepion > Acanthosepion lycidas. Next base: position 15,987,929 of record OZ010596.1, on the reverse strand, counting down.
AATTCAATAATTTTAACTGGTTGTAATTCGTTTAATAAATGTTTTTCTTACTGAATATATAGTTTAATTAAGATTTGTTGATTATCTGGAAAAAAGAGAATTTTTAAAAAAATATTATCTTAGGGGTTCACTTACTTTCACGCAGTATATATATATATATATATATATATATATATATATATATATATATATATATATATATATATATATATATCATACGCTAATTTCATTCAGTTATGATTCTAGCTTTTCAATTCCGTTTCATGCAACCACCAACGGATTCCTCTAAGAAACCATTTCACGCCATTTATCGGTGCTATAATTAGTGGTTCGTGGTATTATTATGTCGAAAACATATGCTTCTTCGAGACTTGGCGGAAATGTCAAAGATCTCTCTTTAACCTGAAGAGAGATTTGTCATGCCAATAGGATTTTAGTCGAAAGCATAAATATTCATATTGAATTTATTGTATTTGCATATATTGGTAAATGCGTTAGCGAGGGCAATGAACATTAAAAACTCTGTCCTTGCATTTGTAAAACTGGATGAAAGAAAGTGACTCCGACCAACATACCAGTAGCTTCCACGTTTAATAAGAGAACTGAGAAGAAAGTTATATATATTTTTTATGAAGTTGCTGCAAAATTTTTCCAATATCCAGAATCTTTCTCATATCATCAAAATATTTTTCTATGTTTCAATGACCTTACAGCACCTTCTTGTACACTATTTACATCATTCGGACGATTGTCCTCATCTTTGTCGTCATATATTTCGGCCGTTGTACGCTCCGGCCTTCTTCAAAATATCAAGGTGCTTCAGTATCTGTCTATATTTCTGAGATGAGCTATTATGTACACTATTTACATCATTCGGACGATTGTCCTCATCTTTGTCGTCATATATTTCGGCCGTTGTACGCTCCGGCCTTCTTCAAAATATCAAGGTGCTTCAGTATCTGTCTATATTTCTGAGATGAGCTATTATGTACACTATTTACATCATTCGGACGATTGTCCTCATCTTTGTCGTCATATATTTCGGCCGTTGTACGCTCCGGCCTTCTTCAAAATATCAAGGTGCTTCAGTATCTGTCTATATTTCTGAGATGAGCTATTATGTACACTATTTACATCATTCGGACGATTGTCCTCATCTTTGTCGTCATATATTTCGGCCGTTGTACGCTCCGGCCTTCTTCAAAATATCAAGGTGCTTCAGTATCTGTCTATATTTCTGAGATGAGCTATTATGTACACTATTTACATCATTCGGACTATTGTCCTCATCTTTGTCGCCGTTTCGGCCGTAGTATGTTCCGGTCTTCTTCAGGTGGTTGGAATGTCGAACTGAACTCTTTATTTCGCTCACTGGGGTAGACTGTTCTAGTTCCACGTGCCATGTCTAATGGATGTCAGTTATCTCCTGTTAATTCCCCTCTCAAAGGACACATGGCACAGTGGATGAAAAGCGTTGGTTAGATCCAATGACAGGACTCAAAGGGTGTGAGTTCAATACCCGGGTAAGGCAGTGGAGAACTTCCAGAGGGGAATTAACAGGGGATAACTGATAACAACGGCCAAAATATTGTAATAAAAAAGGCGACAAAGATGAGGAAAATATTCTGAATTATATAAATAGTGTACATAATACCTCATCTCAGAAATATAGACAGATACTGAAGCACCTTGATATATTGTGTATTCAATCATAAAAGAACGATTTCAGTTTAAAGACAACTTGAAATTACTGGAATCACAAATCAAAGAATGTTGGATGATAGCTTGAAAGTGCAGCTCTAGGGAATAACTTGCATATTGAAAAACGTCCCATACAAGCAAGGTGATTGCTTGCTATGTTGTATTTACAGTATGAAGTCCTTTTCTATCTCATTGAAACGAGCCAATTGCTCTCAGGTGTATTGTGAAGTGGCAATTCTTTTGCAGGTTAGTATTTATCGATCCACCCACGAGGATTGAATATGGCACAAGGCCGGTTTAATGTGAGTATCCCCGAGCCCCTAGGCTCGGCCAAAAATATAGCCTTTGAACCTGACTAGACGGGTTCAGGCCCTGTCTACCTTCCCAGACGAAACTTTGCTCTTCTTTTGCAGGTTAGAGATAATCGCATGAAAGTTTTGGTACCATTATCAAAACGGAAAATATTCAAAAGTAGATAGTTTAGGCTGAGCCGTTGAATATTTTGGATCATGTCAGGATTTCCGTCATAAGAGATTCTTAAAAGAAATCCATTTTCCATCGTATGATTTTGAATGCCTCTGTCTTTATAAATGACAGATTCTTAATTATGGAGAATTTTCTAATTTTCTGCATTTTCTAACGTTGTTTTTACTGTGTATCTTTTAGAACATTTTTTCTGATAAATTACTTTTCAAAGTCTTACTTTTATCCAAAACTTTTTCCTTTTAAAATAATCGCATATTATAAATTTACGAACAATTCTGGTCACATGCTTGCACCTACTGCATGATGATTATGAAAGTCAATAATCCACTACATAGCTCACGCTACACCTTTCCCCATATTAGGTAGATAAGATAAACGTGTCGAATATGCGTTTTACATCCGTCAATGAATGATTTTCACTAACATAGCTATAAAATCTTCTCTTCCAGATTCGATTCAAAATTATCAATAACTGAATCGATGGTGGGTGCTTAGCTTTATCAACGTTAACGTTAGGTTCAATTCCTATTCGCAAACTGTCGGATCAGTCTTTCTTTTCAAACGTACTTAAGGTATGTCTGTAAAATTTATCAGTTATATGATCCAGGTTTTTGAAATGCTAAGACGAATATATTTTTATGCATAGTTATTGAACATAGAGGAAGGTTTTAAAATAAGCAAGTTAAATATGCTTTTCTTCTGAAAGGGTTAAGTCTATCCCTTTTTCTGATATGCGGAAACATATTTCAGAGTAACAATTACATTTTGGAACCGTTTGGTAAAATACTATAATTCCTCTTATTTCCAGACAAGAAATATGTTTTCATGCTTTGAAAGCATAATTTCACTTGACAATTATTCCTACCAAATATATTTTCTACTTATTACTTTTTTTTTGCATGGAAACTTGCCAAGAAAAAACAGATTCTATTACAAACATCATCTTTAAATATAACTGATGATATTGAAAATAAACCTTGGCGTTAGGGTGGTAATAACGACAATAATTATTTTTGAAGTGAAATCAATTATTACAAAAAATAGACATTTCTTATTTGTACATTTCATTAATTTACTCTTTTTATTAAATTAATTTTTTATTTATTAGCAAGTTTCAGGCCGATAAGAGAATCTGTTTACATCGGTTGTAGACACTTTCTAAAATCTGGTCAAATAAGCAAACATGATATTTTGACTTTTATTTATTATTTTATTTTTATTTCTTTTGGAAGAGCTGGTTGGTTGGAGTAAAAACTTTACAGCTCTCCTTCATATTGTAAACATACAACGCGACACTCAAGTTTTCCACCGGCCAGCCAAGGAGTACCCCACGTTGTATTTCCATTCTCGACGTCGTCGGTTTTCAGCGAAAGCTGGGAAAAGACCCGCTGCATGTTCTCAAGGCAACGAAGATGAAAGACGAACGTTACATCGAGAAATAATTACGTAAACGCTGTTGCCTATATTATATGTAGACCTTTTTTTTTTTTTTAATTCGCGGCTTCGCTTTCTCGCCTGGACAGGTAGGCAGATAGGTAGGTAAGTAAGTGGTACTTTGGACAACTATGTCAAGCTCATAGATCAACTCTTCCCGCTACCAACACATCTCTCATCTACACATTCCGACTTGTGGCTGGTAATACGAATGGGTAGTATTGGAATCGCGCGAGACGGAATAGAACAAGGTCCCAAGCATGACTGCTAATATAGACCAGCACCCGGAAATAATGTCCAGATTGTTGATCTACAAAAACCCTTCAGCTACTCCTGTATAAATCCTGACGTGCTATACCATTTAGCTACAGGGGAAGCGTATGGTTAGCAAAGTCTAAATTACATTTTTTTAAACCACAAAATATGGACTTTGCTAACAAGACGCTTCCTCTGTAGCTAAATAGTATAGCACGTCAGGCTATATGACAGTTCCGTACAGGATACAGTTTCTATCTACTCCTTTACTTTCCCGTTCTCTGTCCTTCAAAGTTGATTCTGCCAG
>OZ010596.1:15961246-15978746 GCA_963932145.1 Acanthosepion lycidas | reverse complement strand
TTCGGTGGCAACTGGTGAAGGTTAAATTTGAAATCAAAATCCTCCAGATTGTGTTTGTGCAGGAGTGGGGTGTGGTAAATAACCTTAGTGTTTCTTTTGCCCGATCAAGTAGCGGGCAATAAAGGTCTGCTGTGATTACCATCTTTCCCTCGCACGTAATGGACGACACCTTTCATATTCCCCCAAACACAAATCAAGGGGTAATTTGGATGGATTCGGTTTGTTTTGTTTTTTTTGTTTGTTTTTTTTCGTTGTTGGCAGTGGAGTTTCATCTTCTTATAAACGTCGTCTTTTTCCTTTTCTGTTAATCTACGAAACCGATTTTTCATCACCTGTAACATTGCAATGCAGGAATGGTATTCATGGTTAAGGGGGAGTAATGGATGTCGGCTTGGATTGAGGAATCGGAGAGACGAGTTCGAATTCCAGTCGATTCCATCACATTCACTTACGTGCTCATGCCCTTGTGGAAGGTATGAATCCTCTTCTTATGTACAAATTATGGGTAAATAGCAGGGCAGAACGGGTGGTAACTTGTCTAGGAGAAGGACAACTCTGAATTCAAATCATCCAGGTTGGGAATTGTGCAGTAGGCTAACAACCTACTCACTTAAGAAAACGGCTTGTTATAGAAAACACAACGATATCTTGCGACCCTATAATCCTCAAGTAATTTAAAGGCATAACATACATACATGTGTATATATATGTTATATATATATATATATATATATATATATATATATATATATAACATATATATATATGTATAAAACATATATATATATATATATATATATATATATGTATATGTGTGTGTGTGTGTGTAATTATTTATTCGAAAATTATAACAAATATGTTATAAAATCACTAGAAAAATAACCATTTTGTTTCAACACTTCTGGCGTCTTATGATAAGACACCAGAAGTGTTGAAACAAAATGGTTATTTTTCTCGTGATTTTATAACATATTTATGTTATAATTTTCGAATAAATAATTATATTTGCTCTACTCTGTATTGAGCACTCTTTTAAGAATAGTATTTGTTGGTTATTGGAATTTATTCTGTATATACCAATCCTATACTTGGAGATCTATATTCATTGTTAAAGAATTTTGCTGATAGTCAGACGTTGCCTTGCTCATGAGAAATCTGCATTCCCTTTTTACAAGTTTTCACTTTTAAATCTTTTGTTGCGTTCTGGGTCGCCTCTGGGTTGCCACACTACTACATAAATTGGTATCAACGGAAAAGACCATTTCTTTTTCTTATTCGTTTTATTAAGCGAGTGTCGTGGCAGCTTGGATTCTGAGAAGTAGTGAGAGGAATGACGTTACTGGAAAACATATCCTTACCTACTGCAGAAAAAATTTGCCTCATCAGTCATGTGTCAAAAGGGTGTATAAATGACTGAATCTGAAGCATGATTACTTACCTGTCGTTGAAGTGTACTTCAACTATATATATATATATATATATATATATATATATATATATACATATGAAGAAAAATATACGGGAAAATACAAACAAAAATCCTTATATGCAATAATGCAGTTCTAATGTTAATGTCGACGTCGGACGTTTCGGTCAATAAACCAATATATATCAATATATATCAATATATATATATATATATATATATATATATATATATATATATATATATATATATATATATATATATTGTATATCAGCTTTTCATGATAGCGATGTGTCATTGTGAAAAGTCTGTTCCTCCGAATATATCAGTTTATCTATCTGTCGGCCTCTTTTTAGCGGTCTTTTATAACCCAATATAAATATCAACAACTTTTTATCGAGGACAACTAATAAATTATTTATGCTGGTTACCAATACTTTTCTGCAGATCACACCAAAGTAAAAGAAAAATATACGAGAAAAAATATACATAAAAATTCGGAATTACGAAAACAATAGATAAGAAAGAGAATGATAGATGACATATTTTGTTGGATGTAAACAGAAATTATTTCGCTGTCAAACGAGAAAAAAATAAACAGAACATAAATTAAATTTCAAGTATGATTTTAAAAAACTTACTAACAGAGGTCGTGATCATGTTTTATTAGATACAGAATATAACTATTAAAACTATGGTCGCAAAACAATGCAACTTCCGACGTCAAACACATCTGTTTAACTTTCTACGTAATTGATAACAGTCGCTACATCTGTTTACCTACCGTTCTACGTCATTGATAACAGTTGCTACATCTGTTTACCTACCGTTCTACGCCATTGATAACAGTTGCTACATCTGTTTACCTACCGTTCTACGCCATTGATAACGTCGCTACACCTGTTTACCTACCGTTATACGCCATTTATAACGGTCGCTACATGTTTACCTACCGTTCAACGTCATTGATAAGAGTCGCTACATCTGTTTACCTACCTTTTACGCCATACATAACGGTCGCTACATCTATTTACATAACGTTCTACGTCATTGATACCTGTCGCTAGAACAGTTTACCTACCGTTCTACGTCATTGATAACAGTCGCTACATCTGTTTACCTAACGTTCTACGTCATTGATGACAGACACTACATCTGTTTACCTACCGTTCTACGCCATAGTTAGTGGTCCCTACTCTGTTTAACTACCGTTCTACGCCATTAATAGCGGTCACTACAACTGTTAACCTACTGTTCTACGTCATTGATAACGGTCGCTACATTTTTTACCTACCGTTCTACGTCATGGATAACAGACGCTACATCTATGCCATTGATAATGGTCGCTACATCTGTTTACCTATTGTTCTATGCCATTGATAACTGTCGCTACATCTGTTTACCTACCGTTCTACGCCATTGATAACGGTCGTTACATCTGTTTACCTACCGTTCTACGCCATTGATAACGTCCGTACATCTGTTTACCGACCGTTTTATGTCATTGATAACTGTCGCTACAAATGTGTACCTACCGTTCTACGTCATTGATAGCGGTCGCTACATCTGTTTACCTACCGTTCTACGTCATTGATAACAGTCGCTACATCTGTTTACGTACTGTTCTACGTCATTGATAACAGTCGCTACATCTGTTTACCTATTGTTCTACGCCATTGATAGCGGTCGCTACATCTGTTTACCTAGCGTTCTACGCCATTGATAGCGGTCGCTAGATCTGTTTACCTACCGTTCTACGCCATTGATAGCGGTCGCTACATCTGTTTACCTAGCGTTTTACGCCATTGATAGCGGTCGCTACATCTGTTTACCTACTGTTCTACGTCCTTGATAACGGTCGCTACATCTGTTTACGTTCCGTTCTACGTCATTTATAACAGTCGCTACATCTATTTACCTAACGTTCTACGTCACTGATAACGGTCGCTACATATGTTTTTTAACTACCGTTATATGCCATTGATACCGGTCGCTACATCTGTTTGCCTACCGTTCTACGTCATTGATAACGGTCGCTATATCTGTTTACCTACCGTTCTACGCCATTGATGACGGTCGCTACATCTGTTTACCTACGGTTCTATGCCATAGATAGCGGTTCCTACATCTGTTTAACTACCGTTCTACGCCATTAATAGCGGTCGCTACATCTATTTACCTACCGTTCTACGTCATCGATAACGGTCGCTACATATTTATACCTACCGTTCTACGTCATTGATAGCAGTCGCTACATCCGTTTACCTACGGTTCTACGTCATTTATAACAGACGCTACATCTATTTACCTACCGTTCTGTGTCATTGATAATGGCCACTACATCTGTTTAACTATTGTTCTACGCCATTGATAACATTCACTATATCTGTTTACCTACCGTTTTACGTCATTGATGACTGTCGCTACAACTGTTTACCTACCGTTCTAAGTCATTGATAACGGTCGCTACATCTGTTTACCTATTGTTCTACGCCATTGATAGCGGTCGCTACATCTGTTTACCTACCGTTCTACGCCATTGATAGCGGTCGCTACATCTGTTTACCTAGCGTTTTACGCCATTGATAGCGGTCGCTACATCTGTTTACCTACTGTTCTACGTCCTTGATAACGGTCGCTACATCTGTTTACGTTCCGTTCTACGTCATTTATAACAGTCGCTACATCTATTTACCTAACGTTCTACGTCACTGATAACGGTCGATACATATGTTTTTTAACTACCGTTATATGCCATTGATACCGGTCGCTACATCTGTTTGCCTACCGTTCTACGTCATTGATAACGGTCGCTATATCTGTTTACCTACCGTTCTACGCCATTGATGACGGTCGCTACATCTGTTTACCTACGGTTCTACGCCATTAATAGCGGTCGCTACATCTATTTACCTACCGTTCTACGTCATCGATAACGGTCGCTACATATTTATACCTACCGTTCTACGTCATTGATAGCAGTCGCTACATCCGTTTACCTACGGTTCTACGTCATTTATAACAGACGCTACATCTATTTACCTACCGTTCTGTGTCATTGATAATGGCCACTACATCTGTTTAACTATTGTTCTACGCCATTGATAACATTCACTATATCTGTTTACCTACCGTTTTACGTCATTGATGACTGTCGCTACAACTGTTTACCTACCGTTCTACGTCATTGATAACGGTCGCTACATCTGTTTACCTATTGTTCTACGCTATTGATAACTGTCGCTACATCTGTTTACCTATTGTTCTGCGTCATTGATAACGGTCGCTACATCATTATATCTACTGTTCTACGCCATTGATACCGGTCTCTACATCTGCTTACCTACCGTTTTACGTCATTGATAACTGTCGCTACATCTGTTTACCTACTGTTCTACGTCCTTGATAACGGTGGCTACATCTGTTTACGTTCCGTTCTACGTCATTTATAACAGTCGCTACATCTATTTACCTAACGTTCTACGTCACTGATAACGGTCGCTACATATGTTTTTTAACTACCGTTATATGCCATTGATAGCGGTCGCTACATGTTTGCCTACCGTTCTACGTCATTGATAACGGTCGCTATATCTGTTTACCAACCGTTCTACGCCATTGATAACGGTCGCTACATCTGTTTACTTACCGCTCTATGCCATTGATAACTGTCGCTACATCTGTTTACCTATTGTTCTACGCCATTGATAACTGTCGCTACATCTGTTTACCTACCGTTCTGCGTCATTGATAACGGTCGCTACATCATTTTATCTACCGTTCTACGCCATTGATAACGGTCGCTACATCTGTTTAACTACCGTTCTACGCCATTGATAACGTGCGTACATCTGTTTACCGACCGTTTTATTTCATTGATAACTGTCGCTACAACTGTTTACCTACCGTTCTACGTCAATGATAGCGGTCGCTACATCTGTTTACCTACCGTTCTACGTCATTGATAACAGTCGCTACATCTGTTTACGTACTGTTCTACGTCATTGATAATGGTCGCTACATCTGTTTACCTACCGTTCTACGCCATTGATAGCGGTCGCTACATCTGTTTACCTACTGTTCTACGTCATTGATAACGGTCGCTACATCTGTTTACGTTCCGTTCTACGTCATTTATAACAGTCGCTACATCTATTTACCTAACGTTCTACGTCACTGATAACGGTCGCTACATATGTTTTTTAACTACCGTTATATGCCATTGATACCGGTCGCTACAACTGTTTGCCTACCGTTCTACGTCATTGATAACGGTCGCTACATCTGTTTACCTATTGTTCTACGCCATTGATAACTGTCGCTACATCTGTTTACCTACCGTTCTATGCCATAGATAGCGGTTGCTACATCTGTTTAACTACCGTTCTACGTCATTGATAGCAGTCGCTACCTCCGTTTACCTACCGTTCTACGTCATTTATAACAGACGCTACATCTATTTACCTACCGTTCTGTGTCATTGATAATGGTCACTACATCTGTTTAACTATTGTTCTACGCCATTGATAACATTCACTACATCTGTTTACCTACCGTTTTACGTCATTGATAACTGTCGCTACAACTGTTTACCTACCGTTCTACGTCATTGATAACGGTCGCTACATCTGTTTACCTATTGTTCTACGCCATCGATAACTGTCGCTACATCTGTTTACCTACCGTTCTACGCCATTGATAACGGTCGCTACATTTGTTTAACTACCGTTCTACGCCATTGATAGCGGTCGCTACATCTGTTTACATAGCGTTCTACGCCATTGATAGCGGTCGCTACATCTGTTTACTTTCCATTCTACTTCATTTATAACAGTCGCTACATCTATTTACCTAACGTTCTACGTCACTGATAACGGTCGTTACATATGTTTTTTAACTACCGTTATATGCCATTGATAGCGGTCGCTACATCTGTTTGCCTACCGTTCTACGTCATTGATAACGGTCGCTATATCTGTTTACCTACCGTTCTACGCCATAGATAACGGTCGCTACATCTGTTTACCTACCGTTCTACGTCATTGATAACGGTCGCTACATCATTATACCTACCGTTCTACGCCATTGATAACGGTCGCTACATTTGTTTACCTACCGTTCTCCGCCATTGATAACGGTCGCTACATATTTTTACCTACCGTTCTATGCCATAGATAGCGGTTGCTACATCTGTTTAACTACCATTCTACGCCATTAATAGCGGTCGCTACATTTGTTTACCTACCGTTCTACGTCATCGATAACGGTCGCTACATCCGTTTAACTACGGTTCTACATCATTGATAGCAGTCGCTACCTCCGTTTACCTACCGTTCTACGTCATTTATAACAGACGCTACATCTATTTACCTACCGTTCTCTCTCATTGATAATGGTCGCTACATCTGTTTAACTATTGTTCTACGCCATTGATAGCGTTCGCTACATCTGTTTACCTACCGTTTTACGTCATTGATAACTGTCGCTACAACTGTTTACCTACCGTTCTACGTCATTGATAACGGTCGCTACATCTGTTTACCTACCGTTCTACGTCATTGATAACAGTTGCTACATCTGTTTACCTACCGTTATATGCCATTGATAGCGGTCGCTACATCTGTTTACCTACCGTTCTACGTCATTGATAACGGTCGCTACATCTGTTTACCTACCGTTCTACGTCATTGATAACGGTCGCTACATCATTATACCTACCGTTCTACGCCATTGATAACGGTCGGTACATTTGTTTACCATCTGTTCTACGCCATTGATAACGATCTTTTTACCTAACGTTCTACGTCATTTATAACGGTCCTTACATCTGTTTACCTACCGTTCTACGTTATTCATAACGGTCGTTACATCTGTTTACCTACCGTTCTATGCCATTAACAACAGTCGCTACGAGTCCGTTATGTATTGGTTAACGGTCAAGAACAAACACTTTTAACACATCCTTCAAAAATGTGTCTTGCAATTGTAAAAGAAATCATAAGAGACTGACACGTCTACATAAAACATACAATCTTCTGTCCGGTGGTAAAAACTGCTGGTGGCGCCAGGGGTGGCAGTACCGCCTTAGCCACTGGAAAAATCGAGACGTCGTAAAACAGATAGGTCGTAAGAATTGAGAGGACGTAAAACAGATAGGTCGTAAGAGCCGAGTGATCGTAAGAACCGTGAGGTCGTAAAACAGATAGGTCGTAAGAACCGAGTGGTGGTAAGAATCGTGAGGTCGTAAAACAGATAGGTTGTAAGAACCGAGTGGTCGTAAGAACCGAGAGGTTCTTAAGTGAAGAGAGCCTGTATATTTTTAGCATCAGTCTGATTGTAAATGTGAAAGGTAGAAAAATGTCTTTCATCATCAAAAACAGGTCGATACTTTCACAACAAAAGCGGATAGATCCTTTTCTTGGCCATTTGACATTATTTTTTTGACAAAAAGCTTTGTGATCAGTTGCTCCGAAATGCCATTTAGTTGTTAGCCTTTCTATTGCAAGTGTTGTGATATTGGGTTTCGGCGGGGAAAGACAACTTTTGACTCGTCTGCTTTTAAACTGATTGGTCGGGGAACAAGTTTAGCTCGAGATTTATAAATGTTATTTTGTCTTTGCCTAAATTCCGGGTCTTCTCTCTCTCTCTCTCTCTCTCTCTCTCTCTCTCTCTCTCTCTCTCTCCCTCTCGTAATGGTTAACAAGCTGGCATCACAATTTATTTAATCAGTCTTTACAACAGTGTTTACTGATGCATTCTTTGTGTCACTCAGAGTCTCATAAAATAAATATTCCTTACAGCGGATTATTTCGTCTCTCTCAGTAACTCTCTTATTCTCGCTTTTTCACGAGAGATCTCGAAATCTATTTCTATATTAGACCGTTGCCAAGTGGTCTGGATTTCGGTCGCTTTCCGGCCACGAGGCCCGTGTTCGAATCTCACCAGGGTCGATTTGTCGGGAAGATTAACTTTCTTTTATCGGCCCGGCGAGATCATTCCAGAGTGTGATACCTTTGGAAAATGTCTGAAAAACAAACTTTGAGCGAAATTGGGTAGACGGAACTGTTCGAAGACCGTAAAAGGTTTTGCTATTAATGGAATCTTATATTCGAGAAGGGACGAAATAAAAACAATGATCGTTGCAGTACAGAACCGAGAAACGCTGTAGCTAGAGAGACTTTAATTTCACCGTATTTAGCTTTCTACTACTTAAAAAAAAAAACAAAAAAAAAAACAAAAAAAAACAGACAATACATTTTAGAAAAAAGACTTTATTTTAGTTTTCTACGGTTACGACCATTTTTCTCATTTCCGGAGAACATTTGAAGATTAATTGAGCTACGACGTCTGAGCAAGTTTAGCTTCCGTAAGCGATTACCGAAAGTTTAATTTTTTTATGTCGATAGACTTGTGTCTGCGGGCGTTTATTTTGATTTTTTAGGAGGTCGCGTATTCATGTTTCCATGAATTTCATGCCCAAAAGTTTTCACCGAAAACGGTCATTTCAAGGAAAACCGGTTCAATATTGTTATTAATGTTGTTGGTATAATTATAGTTTAATATGAAACAAGAACAAATAAAATTTGGTAGAATCTTATATGACTCCCATTCCTCAACAAAACCGCCCTGGGTATGACGATAAACTACATCTGCGTCCTGAGTAAAAGGATAAAATGCATCCGAAAGCGGCACCTCTGCTGGGGAGGTTGTGGAGAGCCTCTTGATTGCTAGTGTTCACTGGTAAAGTCTGACCCGGGATGGAAGCACCTGGTTGGCTCCCAGCTATGGGCACATAATTGTCCTCAAACTGGCGTCGGGGTACTGTGAAAGTTTAAAAATAAATTTCAATAACAGCAATATATTTTTGTAAAAAAATATTACCAACAATGAATTTATGAAGTTTCATCAGGACACTGCGCGACCACCGACAGCAAGAATCACGTCACAAAAGATCGAAGAACTTAATTGGAAGAAAATTCCTCATCCACCTTATTCTCCCGATCTTGCTCCTTCAGACTACCATTTGTTTCGTAGCTTACAGAATCATTTGGAAGAAACAGCTTTTGTAACACAGGATGAGGTTAAAACTGACATTTGTGAGTTCTTCAAATCATAGCCAAAAGAATTTTACAGTAATGGAATTAGTAAGCTTGTTAATTGATGGAAGGAAGTCATAGATAATCAGGGAAAATACATTGTTCATTGAATCTGTAATTAAATGTTTTCTTTATTTAAAATTCGGACAGAACTTATGGGATGACCTGATATATTAGTAGTAATAATCTTATAAGTACAGTGTCACCCGGATATAAGAGAGTTGTCGGGACCGGAGAAGAAGAATCTTATATCCGGGTTTCTCTTATATCCGGGTTTGGTCTATTTTGTTTAGGTAAGTATGGCTCTAATTTGGGACCAGATACAATCTCTCTTATATCCGGGTTTCTCTTATATCAGGGTCTCTTATATCCGGGTTACACTGTATAAGAAATTATACTCGTTCGGAAAACTTTCGGCGTCTTGATTTGCGAATAATCAAACCAATACCAAAGGGAAAAAAAGGTATAAAAAAAGAAAGAACCAAGAACATGTACGTTAGCCGAAAATAATCGTCCAGCATCCAAGTCCCCCCCCCCAAAAAAAAAACAACCGATACGAGTAAGCAAAATAACTAATTAAAGTGCTCAATAAAGTAAGTAGAGCAGACCTAGATAAACCTAGAGAGCCAGACAAATCTACCAACTATATTACTTTGCACGTGAAGTACTTTGTGCAAAGCTCAATATCAGTGATAGAGCTAACATATTCAGTTGTAGGGATATGAGTTTTTGATCCTGGTTTTCACGCTTTTGTGATTATGAAACAAACGAGTTAATCGAATGATCGCAAATGCTTTGTTTTTGGCAGATACAAGATATACAAGCAAAAGAGGAACAAGCTAACGAACTATATGAAAGCAGGATCTATGCTCGTCTGCAACAGGGATAACCTAAGATACTAATTTCGCAGGTTAGAAGCAATCAAGCAAATAAATTTAACCATGAATGTTTACATATAATGACGGAAAATGTGATACCGAAATACGAAGTGACATAGAAAAAGCAAAAGATACCCTTTCAAAAGCTAAACAAAAAAACTAACAATAAAGATGAGGACAATAGTCCAAATGTTAATGATGTAACATTTGATTTACATTATATGACAATATATCCAAGAATATTTAGGAGAACGTACAAGGAAAAAATAATTCTTACATTCAAAAATAAAATGGCGCTGATTTGGGTCTCTGTGGGGATAAGCTTTCTAATGTTTTCTCTTCATTTTTCTCTTCTTCTCTTCTCATTTTTTTTTTTTTTACTTCACTCTTCTCCATATTTGTAATGAGTTTTCATTCTTTCGTTTTTTCTTCCTTTGTCATTCTCTATCATCGACATTCACTCTTTCTCATCCAATCAATAAGAGATCGTTAATCAATACAGCCACTCGGAATAGATACACGGAAGGACAGAGACTTTCTACTTCCGCTCAGAACTAGCCAGTTGAATATTTTGGCACTTCCTGTTCCGGCACATTTGTACCGAAGTATTTTTTTTATTTTTTTTATTTTCTGTAGTTTGAATGTTACAAGTAAAATGTCTAAACTATATTAAGTTGAACGAAGAGAATAAAAACAAAAACAAAAACAAAAAAATGTGGGAAATGAATAGACATCTTTTTCGCATCAATTTCAAAACTATTTTCAGTAAATATTGAAAAATAGCTTGCAACATTGATTGATAACCGACGAAAGGAAATAGGGGACATTCTATCAATCTAACACTGTATCTCCCAACCTAACTTGCACTTCTTTTCTCAATTTCAAAATCCCTCACTCCCTCCATATATATATATGTATGTATGTGTGTGTGTGTGTGTGTGTGTGTGTGTGTGTGTGTGTGTGTGTGTGTGTGTGTGTGTGTGTGTGTGTGTGTGTGCGCGTCTGTGTGCATAAATATATATATATATATATATATATATGAAAATTTCTCGGACATTCCGACCGGTAAATGTCGTTAATACTGTTTATTATAAGCAGAGCATTTACTTAAATATTTGTATCTATAAAAAGAACGTATAAACATAAAAAATATGTTCAAATAATTGTCGGACTTTGTCCATTTCATAATGTGTGACGGCATTTGCTTACATTTGGATACGCATCGAGCAGATATGAATGTACGTGAGAAAATCATGGAGGATTGTAGTTTAAAAGCAGTAAAATCGACGTTGTTAACCAAAAACACTCCTCTGTAGCGAAATCGGTAAAAGCACGTCAGGTTATATGATGGTTCCGTATTGAATACAGGTTCGATTCCTGTCGGAGGACGCATATTTTCTATGAAAATTTCTCGGGCTTTCAGGTAAATGTTGTCAATACTGTTTATTATAAGCAGAGCATTTATTTAAATATTTGTATCTATAAAACGAAAGTATAAACATAAAAAAATGTCTTGAAATATATATGTATAACCAGTTCGCCCTCATGATCCAATGTGGTGAAACCTAAGTAGGTAGTATCTGGCTCATTATGTTTTATTCATTTTATTTTTGCCCTACTTCGTTTTAACTTATTACTCGCTGTTTTTTTCTTCGTTACCAGAAGTTACTAGACAATTGCTTTCGCCCCGTTCGGAAGTTTCTGCTGCTTTCTTTTTTTCCATTTTTCCACGAATGCCAATTTATTTAAAAATTGTGCTATGCAGATCATATCCACAGGCACAGAGGAGTAATGGGCATCGGCTTGGATTGAGGAATCGGAAATCGTAAATAGAAGGACAGACTGAGTTCTATAGCCTTGGATGGCAACTGGTCTAAGAGGACAACTCTGCATCCAAAACCTGCGGAGGGTCATTTAAAAATTAATCAGTTTGACGATCGCAAATAGCGTGAAACCCAGGGACACAAACTCACATCAATCCAACCAAATATGTTAGCTCTATCTCTGATATTGAGCGTTTTCCAATGAGCACCGCGCATATATAATATATAAATAATATAGATAAAAAAAGATATATAAATATGTATATATATATATATATATATCGTCATCCACATACAGACTGTTTCGCTGTATCACAGTACCTCAGAGTGGCTAGACATCCGATCGCTTCTTGTTTGATCGTTTGGGGACCCTGTGGCACGTAGTGCACCAGGTCTCTGTATTCGGCCCTTCATAAACCATGAATGCTCCTGCTCGAAACCTTCACCACTATAATCAAATCTCATGTGCTGTTGTCGGGCTGTCGGTTTCCTAAGAACTGATCTGCTTGACGGGAGAGTCGAGTAAATATATATATATATATATATATATATATATATATATATATATATATATATATATATATATATATAGTACAGGTAATAGATTCGTTGTTATGTAATACAGGTGGATCCTTGTAATATCAAATATTAAAACTGATCCATAGAGAGCTCAATGCATTTATTATAACAGAGAATATATATTTTTACAGCAAAAAACCAAATTACCTCAACATGAGTATATTTTATTTCAAGCTGGTCAACCCAGCTGTCTTCAACTCTTAAGTGTTTGTCCGGAAGTTATAAAATATAAGATAGAAAAACATATATATATATATATATATATATATAT
Source organism: Acanthosepion lycidas (assembly GCA_963932145.1). Lineage (NCBI taxonomy): Eukaryota > Metazoa > Mollusca > Cephalopoda > Sepiida > Sepiidae > Acanthosepion > Acanthosepion lycidas. Next base: position 15,965,673 of record OZ010596.1, on the reverse strand, counting down.
ATATATATATATTTGGTTGGATTGATGTGAGATCCAACCAAATATGTTAGCTCTATCTCTAATATTGAGCGCTTTTTAATAAGTACCGCGCATATAATATATAAATAATTATATATATATATATATATATATATATATATATACTTTTCACAAACACACACACACACACACACACATACACATATATATATATATATATATCGCAAGAAGCGATCGGATGTCTAGCCACTCTGAGGTACTGTGATACAGAGAAACAGTCTGTATGTGGATGACGATATATATATATATATATATATATATATATATATATATATATATATATATATATATACATATTTATATATCTTTTTTTATCTATATTATTTATATATTATATATGCGCGGTGCTCATTGGAAAGCGCTCAATATCAGAGATAGAGCTAACATATTTGGTTGGATTGATGTGAGTTTGTGTCCCTGGGTTTCACGCTATTTGCGATCGTCAAACTGATTAATTTTTAAATTTGGGATTTATATATCGTTGCGTATATCGGTGTTTTTTATGGAAATAGGAGGAAAAATTGTTGTCGAAACGACACTCCATGTTTAATGGATGTTATTTATCAGTTATCTCCTGTTAATTCCCCACTCCAAGTTCTCCACTTCCTTAGCCAGGTATTGAACTCAGACACTTTGGGTTCTGTCACTGTATCAAACCAATGCCTTTTATCCATTGTGCCATGTGCCCTTTGAGAGGGGAATTAACAGGAGATAACTGACATCCATTAAGTATGGCACGTGGAACTAGAACAGTCTACCCCAGTGACCGAAATAAAGAGTTCAGTTCGACATTCCAACCACCTGAAGAAGGCCGGAGCGTACAACGGCCGAAACGTTGTAAAAAATATGGCGACAAAGATGAGGACAATAGTCTGAATAATTTAAATCGTGAAACGGAAGCTAAGGTGAAATTCTTAAAAGTGTTTCTAAATCAGACGTATGATATTAGGTTGGTGCAAAAATAATGACGTAATAATGTCGTTTTTTGACGTTACAAAATACGTCAAAAACGACATTATTACGTCATTATTTTTGCACCAACCTAATATCTATCTGTTTATATCTATCTATCTATCTATCTATCTATCTATCTCACTCTGTTCATATCTATCTATCTATCTATCTCAATCTGGTTATCGCTAAATCTATCTATCTATCTATCTTAATCTGTTCGTATCTATCTATCATCGGGTTAGGCATCTCAGTGTGAGCTATTAGGTTGGTGCAAAAATAATGACGTAATAATGTCGTTTTTGACGTTACAAAATACGTCAAAAACGACATTATTACGTCATTATTTTTGCATCTCCTGTTAATTCCCCATAAATATTTTTTTTTATCTTTTCGCCCCAAGCAAGGCAATAAAGTCACTAAGACAAGGGATTGCCGAGTGTGAAAGAATAAGAAAATGAAAAAACATTATGAAGGTGCGAAAAGAATAAAAGAAGAGGATTCAAGAAGACATTAGTTTGTCTTCTTGAACAATGATTTTACGTGTGCCTTCAAAACAAATCAGTAAGTATATGTGCTGTCATCATAACACTATCTTAAACTCAACATTGTCTTCCCACTTCATCCTACTTCTAAACATCGCACTACTTCCACTTTGTTGACATATCAGCCTGTCAGATTGGTTTAATTGACATTCCATGTAAATTTTTGAAGATCAAAGTTGGATGCAAAGCAAGAAGTCGAAAGAGTGTCCCACAGCTGAGAAGTGCTAGAAAAGAAACTGTTAGCAAAAAATAAAATAGAATTACATCTACTAATTGTAACTGCAAAATGATAAGACCTTGTGATATGACCCAGAAAGGGATATATTTGAACGAAGTAGCTAAGTGGTTTTGGCTACTATAACCAAGTAGAATACGGTAGCAGTAATCGACTGGTACGCGTCGTAGTCACAGGTAAGAAGTGTAGATCAATGGCGTAGTCCAATGGGCGTCGTTATAGACTTAGCTCTCAGACTAAGGCTCTTGACTCTCCTACACGTCCGTCGGTATTTATGGCGGACACCAGCCAATCATATTCCAGTGCGGGGGAACACAGGTGTACGCATATTCCATTATATCACCTTGTTGGCAAACTCTAATAAAATAAAAATAAAAAGAATTAATAAATCGACAAATAAATATCCATCGCTTCCCTTAATTTCTTTAAAAACCCGTTGCTTTCTTGGAGCGATGAAAAAGACGTCTATTCACTGCACTAAGCAAGATTAAAAACAAGAGATTGCCAAATATAAAATAATGATGGAAATTAACAATATGATCGAAAGATACAACCGAACATTGAAGAAGTTCATTGAAAACCTTGGATGATTCTGATGAAGCTCTGATAATGGCAAGTCAAGGATATCATTTAACTGATCTGTGTTCTGTATTTGCGTGTTGCCTAGCAGAAACCACTCATACTGGTTGAAATGTTAATGTGGTGAAGGTGGGCGTTTTGTTTTGATGAGATTATAGCTGGTGAAGTGGTGAGCCCATGGTGAATTCTAGATGCCGTTAAAGACAGCAGCTTGAAAAAGATATTCTTTTTGTCTTTCTGCACACGAGGAACCATGGTCCAAGTAAAAAAGCTAAAGGTCCAAATTAGATGATTTTATGCATGAAAATGTTTAATCACACTGGGAAGAGAATAAAAGGGTTTCAAAGATAAAAACCATAATTCTGTGAACTCGGTTGAGTTATCCTAAATACATATTCTTACAGACACAAGTTGCATTTTCAGCTTCTTTTTCCTTTTACAGTTCAAAGGTTTGAAACCATCTCTGGTAATTTTATGAATTGGCCTCCAAGGTAGTCGTTTTCTACTTTAGATAAGAGAAAATTATTATACATGGTTGTCCGAAAGTCTTGTCACTCCCTACCAAAAAAAGTAATGAGAACAATAGAAGAACTAGTAATACAAAGCAGACGTACTGGATTCAGTTTATTCCTTTTCATTGACGACGTCACGCATCGAGAAGGTCTGTATAAACACTATCATTTTCGTGTAGGAGCTCATGTCAGCCATCTGAAATAGAAAATTATATTATGTAAGGGTAACAAGCCATTCGGACCACACTTTACATCGTTAAAAAATTTGGGATGATTTTTATTTAAAAAAATTATGGCAAGAAAAAAAAAATTTTATGATTAAATGTTGCTCTCGTCAAAATATCCTCCTTGATATGTCCCGGAAAGGGATATATTTGTTCGAAGTAGCAAAGTGGTTTTGGACTACTGTAACCGAGTAGGACAATCTAGCAGGTAACCGTAATGGACTGGTCCTCGTCGTAGTGGTAGGCAATAGGCGTAGGCAATAGGCGTAGGCAATAGGCGTAGGCAATCGACGAAGTCTATAGGCGTCCATTGTACCTCCACATCAGTCTGTATTTATGACTGACACCAGCCAATCATATTACTGTGAGGGGGAACCCAGGTGTATGCATATTCATTACATCACTCATTTAGCCTTTAGCACAATTTTTTGGCATTCGTTTCTTAAAGTATAAGTTTGTGAATTGATTCCATTCATTTTCCAATGATTCTAAGAGTCCTCTTTCATTATTTTTTTTCTTCTACCAAGTTAATCCCATGGTGATTCTGGGGGTGGCTCCAAACTTTTGAACTGTGAAATACGTGGTGTATATATTCTGAAAAGGTTATATTTCAACGCGTTTTTCCGATTCGCGCATGCATTGAGTATAGGAAGAAAAACTTTTTTTCGTTAAAATGAAAGAAAATGATTTGCGTTTCCGTTATTTGATGTTCTTTTATTTTCTGAAAACGAAAATACGCTGTAGAAATAGAACAATATGGAAATAGGACCATAAGTGTACTTTCCGCATGTGGGCCTAACGTCGAATCATGCTCAAAATACCAGTTCTCGTGCAATAACCCAAATTAAGCAGTGTCGAACCCTGTCAGAATTTAGATTGTTGGGTGGGAGCCGCCTAGCAACAACGGTTGCTATGAGCAACCTCCAGCATTCAAAAAATGTTTTGCCTTTAAATAACCCACAAAATCTGTCTATATTTCTGAGATGAGGTATTATGTACACTATTTACATTATTTAGACTATTGTCCTCATCTTTGTCGCCATACAACGTTTCGGCCTTCTTCAAGTAGTTGGAATGTCGAAGTGAATCCTTTATTTCGCTCACTGGGGTAAACTGTTGTAGTTTCACGTGCCATGTCTAATGGGTGTCAGTTATCGCCTGTTAATTCCCCTCTCCAAGTTCTTAACAACAAAAATTGCACTATGACCATATTGCAATTTTTGCTGTTATCATTACATGTTTTTACCAGAGCTCATATTGCAATTTTTATTGTTATAAATCGTTGCTGAAGACATTAGGTTTATAATACCCAGAAATTCATACACAGATGTCCCCAAGAACA
>OZ010596.1:15953746-15956246 GCA_963932145.1 Acanthosepion lycidas | reverse complement strand
ACATAATACCTCATCTCATATATATATATATATATATATATATATATATATATATATATATATATATATATATATATATATATATATATATATATATATATATATATATATATATATAGTCTTATACGTACCACCAACCACCGGAACTGGTGTTGGAAATATAAAAGTGGACTCTCCTCGCAAACATTGGCTGTTGTTATCTTCGGCTTGTTCAAGTGAATCTTTCTCCGACTTCATTCCCTTGTGAACATCCCTCAACCTTGACTGCTTCGGCCATTACCGGCATGAATCTCTCACGTACATTCATATCTGCTCAAAGCGTATCCAAATTTCAAATGGACGTCACATATTAAGGTTTAGGCACGTCAGGCTATATGACAGTTCCGTATAGGATACAGGTTCGATTCCTGTCGGGGAACGAATATTTTCTATGAAAATTTCTCGGACATTCAGCCCGGTAAATGTTGTTAATACTGTTTATTATGAACAGAGCATTTACTTAAATATTTGTGTCTATAACAAGAACGTATAAACATAAAAAGTGTCTTAAAATAATTGTCGGACTTTGTCGATTTCATAATATATATATATATATATATATATATATATATATATATATATATATATATATATATATATATATATATATAGGTTGTTTATTCATATACATCAACCTACCTATGCAACGTTCTATCTGTTTATATCTATCTGTTTCACCTGCTCATATTTATCTATCGATCTCAGTCTGCTCATATCTTTCTATCTATCTCAGTCTTCCCATATCTGTCACTATTTATATCTATCTATGTATCTATCTATGTATTTATCTATCTATTTCAATCTGCTGATATCTGTTTCATTCTTCTCAGAGGTATCTATCTATCTATCTCAGTCTGCTCATATCTATCTATCCATCTATCTCAGTCTGCTCATATCTATCTATCTAACTTTCTGTCTATCTATCTCAGTCTGCTCATATGTACCTATTTCAGTCTGCTCATATCTATCTATCTATCTATCTATCTATCTATCTATCTATCTCTGTCTGCTCATATTTATCTATCTATCTATGTATTTCTTTCTGCTCATATCTATTTATCTATCTATCTATCTATCTATAGAGGTTATTTTTGGTTCTGGGAATGTAATTGTTCTTTCGCTTGATGCCATTTGGGCTTACGAAATGGTTTTCAGGAACGCTCTTTCTTTCGGATACCGGGGAAAGTCTGCATAATGAAGACTATAGAAAATGTTAAAACTGAAATTATTTTCTGTGGATTGATTATGGCCTTGCACTTAACACACAAACAAGAGGCCAGGGCGAAAATGAATCTGCTTTTCAAAATACATTTTTCCGCGATAAAAATAGTCAGTGCGATATCATCGACCCTTTCGGTTACTATCTATACATTAGCCAATCAAAAGCGCATTCAGCGTTGTCATAGACACCGTGACGTAAGCGATGACGTCTAGAAGATGCATTCCAGGACTTACGTCTCTACAGATCGATGAGAAAGATAATGCGCGCGTCGAGGTCTTCGCTTTGAGCAGTTGGAAAGATTCAACATAAAAATAGCCACGCATTTCATTGAAATTGGTCGCATGAAAGAATTGCAATTTTTTAACTAATCAAAAACGTCTAAATATTCATAATTCCATAGCGAATTGGTTCGTGCGAGTTCATGCAGTAACTGAGGAAGAGCTAATTTGTTTGAAGTAACTGGGTGAATATGGTGCCATAGCTTCACCCTAGTAGACCGTTCTCTGTGTCGCACCAGAGCCCAGCCTTAAAATCTACAAATCTACCATTCGTCCTTGTATTGAATACTGTCGTCATATATGGTCTGGTGTCCGCGCTGTTCATCTCGACAAAATCCAGAGGCGGATATGCAAAGAGATTGGTCTTGATCTGGCATCTTGTCTACAGCCACTTTCTCATAGACGTATTATGTCTTCCCTCTGTCTTTTCAACAAATAGTTTCACGGTAACAGCTTTGACGAGCTACTTTCACTGGTACCAAAACTGCATGAATGTGCTACTAGGTTGGCATCTCGGTCCCACCCTTTCACTGTCGAAACGGTTAAATATGGCTGTTTCTTCTACTCCAACAGCTTCTTCGCTCGCCCTTCCCGACAATGGAACTCCCTTCCTCTTACTTGCTTCCCTGATAGTTATAATCTTCAAATATTCAAATGTAATGTCGATCGGCATCTTCTGATGCCTTGATCTGGATCCCCGTCCTTCTCTTTATCCTTTCCTCAAACACTCTTCTTTACTCTTGCTCTCTCTCACTGTAAAACCCTTGCGTGGCACTCACGCCTTGCTTGGGGTGAAATGCTTAAAAACATATTGTTTTCGGTCGATATGTTCTTCGGTTTCTCAGAAGTCATTATGGAAGGATTATCAGACAATACAGGAAAAAAATTAAAGAACAAGGAATCCCAAAATATCCTTGCCGTTTTTTTTTTTTGTTTTGTTTTTGTTTTGTTTTTTAATTAT
>OZ010596.1:15938746-15948746 GCA_963932145.1 Acanthosepion lycidas | reverse complement strand
TAATTTTTAAGCCCATGCTTTTAAATTCTTTATATAAAACCTTTCTAATTCTATCTATTTTGAAGTTGGTTGAGTTTCTAATAAGCATGAGGCCATCGTCTCTGTACAAACCAATGTCAGTTATAAAACTAAAAATAAATTTATAAAATAGGATCAGGTAATATACATACTTATATTTAACATGGAAAATTAATTTTATATAAGTAATTCTATTATATTTACTTGTTTTTTCTTAAAAAAAAATAGTATATTAAAATAACTGTGAAAATATTTTAAAGTTGTATTTAAAATTGTAGTTAATACGAATTCTAACCTAAACATCTTTTAAAATTGTAGTTAAATAAAACGTATTCTAACCTAAACACCTCTCAAAAAGAAATACCGACACTCAAATGAATCCAATAAAACACCTACCGAAAAATGAAATTATGACGAAAAGCTAGAGGATGTGGGCCATTGAATGACCCATGTCCTTAGTAATATATAGTTTCACCTGTATGTACAAAGTTTATATATATATAAAAAAAATAAATAAATAAAAATAATAAAAAAATAAATAAAATAAAATTAGATACGATAAAATAAATAAAGTTTACTAAATCGGAGAAATGAATAAGCTATTTTTGCCGTAAGTGCCAAAAAGATTTTACTTAAATAATATTTAAATATAAAATTTTAGAAAATCGTAATAGACATACTTGATGTGGAATAATAATTTTATTTACAGTAAGTAATTCTAATACATTTACTTCTATTAAATGAAATATAGTCTATAAAAACTAACTATGAAAATATTTTAAAGATGTAATTAAAATTGTAGTTAATTAAAATGAATTCTAACCTAAACTTAATTTAAAGTGTAATTAAATAAATAACTAAAATTTACTAAATCAGAGAAATGAATTAGCTATTTTTGCCGTAAGTGGAAAAAAAAAATTACTTAAAGAATACTTAAAAAATATTTCAATATAAAATTTTTAAAAATCGTAATATACTTATACTTGATATAGAAAAATAATTTTACTTACTGTAAGTAATTCTAATACATTTACTTCAATTAAAAATGAAATATAATCTATAAAAACTAATAATGAAAATATTTTAAAGTAGTAATTATAATTGTAGTTAATTAAAATGAATTCTAACCTAAACTTCTTTTAAACTGTAATTAAATAAATAACTAAAGTTTACTAAATCAGAGAAATGAATTAGCTATTTTTGCCGTAAAGAAAAAAAAATTACTTAAATATTTTTTAAATATAAAAATGTTTAAAAATCGTAATATAAATGTAAAATAATTTTACTTACTGTAAGTAATTCTAATTCTAATACATTTACTTCTATTAAATGAAATATAGTCTATAAAAACTAATAATGAAAATATTTTAAAGTTGTAATTAAAATTGTAGTTCATTAAAATGAATTCTAACCTAAACTTCTTTTAAATTGTAATTAAATAAATAAATAAAGTTTACTAAATCAGAGAAATGGAAATTTTACTTAAATAATATTCAAATATAAAATCTTTAAAAAATAGTAATATACTTGATGTGATAATAATTCTACAAACTGTAAAGGATTCTAATTACATTTAATTGTTCTTGAAAGAAATATAGTATATTAAAAATTAAAAGTAAAAATATTTCAAATCGTAGATAAATAAAAGTATTCTGACGTAGACACCTCCCAAAAATCTTTAAATATACGAAGGAAAAAATGCCGTAAGAATTTTAGCCGTTAACAATAAAATTTTTGAAAAATCCAGATGACACGCTTTTAACAGATGTTAGATTTCATTGAAAAATACATCCCTACCCACTACCAGAACGTAACAATAACTGATACATTAAAATAGAGACATATTGAACACTCAGACACCCCTAGTCTAGCAAAATAGATTTATCTGTAACCTTGGAAACATGAATTTTGTTTTAGCTGTGTATTTAAAACCCAGTAATTTTAAAAGTTACTCCAAAATTCGCTTGAGGATGAAATGGAACTAATGTCTTTAATTTAATTACAAAATTAAATTCGGGGCTTTTAGCTTCCATTTTTGAAACATGGTTAGAACTGTGTAGCGAAAAAAAAAAACAATTTTAAATCAATTAATTTATAATATATACATATATATATATATTATTCCAGGATTATTTTCCGACATATTCACAATAATCTTTGCAGTCTAACCTTCTAACTTTCTGTCTTGGAGTAACAAGATGCCTCAACAGGTTTCAGGTACGATTATATTTTCACGTCTGTTTTAACTGCTCTTTAGACTATCATAGCTGAATCCCCTCTCTCACGTACCAAATGTGTTATGGACTGAGTTTGATTTCTTTAGTTCTAAGTTGAAATGATGAGCCCTCCTCTTCTTCTGATCTTCTGATTCAGTTTTCTTCTCTAATGTTCTCTCTTGTTTAAATTGATTCACCGTTCTCTTGATGGTTCTTGAATGGACTTCGAAGCCAGAGTATGAATGTTGGTACAATTACTGAAAGCCTGAATGATCATTTTCCTCTCACCATTGCGCATTCGGTAAGATATAGTGGGGCTGACACAAAACGATTTTAATGTATTCCCTTTCTAGCTGGATAACTCAAAGGTTTTTTTAGTGATTCTTACGACAAATGGTGTCAAGATGGCTAAACGTTTTAACTGAAAACCTGTAAAAAAAGAAAGTGATTTAGTTAATGTTTGTTTTGTTTTGTTTTTTTTAGATATTAAACATTTTTTGGAATGGACAGTTATGCCGTTACATGATTTGAACAATAATGTTGTTGTTACACACGATAGATAAAAATTTTACTTGAATGAAACGAAAAGTTTCACAAGAAGCTGTATCACTTAAAAACATAGCTCATTATACAACTGTCACCAACATACTGCTGATTAAAATCGAAAACACCCTTACTCGTTTCTATTTACCGATTTGCATTGTAATATATATATATATATATATAAAAGAAAGAGGTTGTAGTGGTTCCAACGAGAGAAAAGTATGAGTATTAAAAAGAAGAGAAGAGAGGTGCCGTAAACGTTTTTGGTTGTAATGTGGATTTATTTAGAAAAAATATTATGCTTTGCTTTACATAATTTTACTACACGGGTTTCTGGTCTCGTGACCGTCTTCAGGTAAAAGGGGAGATTTCCACATATTATTAAAAATTCAAGAAAGAAATTCGGATTACTAACACAGAAAATGTCTCATATCGAGAATATTTAACATTGAAAAACAAAAGAAAAAATTAATTATTTTTAAATTATGTAAAACAAAGCATAATATTTTTTCTAAATAAATCCACATTACAACCAAAAACGTTTACGGCATCTCTCTTCTCTTCTTTTTAATATATATATATATATATATATATATATATATATATATATATATATATATATATATATGTGTGTGTGTGTTTTTTGCGTATAATTTATTTTTTACTCAACGATTATGTCTCATTGTTAATATATGTGAGTAATGTTTCTTCTGAACCTTTGCTAGACATATCGGCATAATTATAAATACTGTTTATATCGATATCTTAAGAATAAATGTCTCTTTTAACGAGACATATCTGTCTATATTGACCTTTTGGTATCGACTGTCGGGAGAAATTAGCCCTGTCTTACCTGAAGAGGGTCAATGATGTCTCAAACTCTCAACAACTTGAAATTGTATTTGTCCACAAAGGCATATATATATATATATATATATATATATATATATATAGATAGATAGATAGATAGATAGATAGATAGATAGATAGATAGATATTGATAACATTAGTGATCAATATAGATATATAGAGCAGATATGAATGTACGTGAGTGATTCATGGAAGATTGCAGTTTAAAAACAGTAAAATCGCCCTTGCTAACCGAACGATTCTCCGCGACTCGATCGATTAAGGGACGTCAGGCTATAAATGTCGGAGAACGAATATTTTCTATGAAAGTTTCTCTGACATTCAGGCTGGTAAATGTTAATAATATTGTATATTATAACACAGACCATTTACTTAAATATTTGTATCTATAAAAAGAATACCCGCTCGGCCCGGTGGCTAGGATCAAAGTGTAGTATCTGTGCTTTGTGAGCTGCCGGGTCGGGTGTCTGTCGAACTCCCTCCTTGCAGGGAGGAGCCCTGACGAAGCTCCGCCGAAGGGTAGAGTTTCGTTGGGGGAGGTTGACGGAACTGGCCCCCCTCGTGGGGTTTGATGGTTATTTATTTTTGGCTGGGCCTACGGGCTCGGAGATACCCACATTAAAAAGGCCTTGTGCCACATTCAATCCTCGTGGGTGGATTGATAAATACCATCTCTAAAAAGAATACCCGCTCGGCCCAGTGGCTAGGATCAAAGTGTAGTATCTGTGCTTTGTGAGCTGCCGGGTCGGGTGTCTGTTGAACTCCCTGCTTGCAGGGAGGACCCTGACGAAGCTCCGCCGAAGGGTAGAGTTGCGTTGGGGGAGGTTGACGGAACTGGCCCCACCTCGGGGGGTTTGGATGGTTATTTATTTTTGGCTGAGCCTACGGGCTCGGAGATACCCACATTAAAAAGGCCTTGTGCCACATTCAATCCTCGTGGGTGGATTGATAAATACCATCTCTAAAAAGAATACCCGCTCGGCCCGGTGGCTAGGATCAAAGTGTAGTATCTGTGCTTTGTGAGCTGCCGGGTTGGGTGTCTGTCAAACTCTCTGCTTGCAGGGAAGCTCTGACGAAGCTCCGCCGAAGGGTAGAGTTGCGCTGGGGGAGGTTGACGGAACTGCCCCCCCCCCTCGGTGGGTTTGGATGGTTATTTATTTTTGGCTGAGCCTACGGGCTCGGAGATACCCACATTAAAAAGGCCTTGTGCCACATTCAATCCTCGTGGGTGCATTGATAAATACCATCTATAAAAAGAATACCCGGTGGCTAGGATCAAAGTGTAGTATCTGTGCTTTGTGAGCTGCCGGGTCGGGTGTCTGTCGAACTCTCTGCTTGCAGGGAAGAACTCTGACGAAGCTCCGCCGAAGGGTAGGGTTTCGTTGGGGGAGGTTGACGGAACTGGCCCCCCTCGGGGGGTTTGATGGTTATTTATTTTTGGCTGGGCCTACGGGCTCGGAGATACCCACATTAAAAAGGCCTTGTGCCACATTCAATCCTCGTGGGTGGATTGATAAATACCATCTCTAAAAAGAATACCCGCTCGGCCCGGTGGCTAGGATCAAAGTGTAGTATCTGTGCTTTGTGAGCTGCCGGGTTGGGTGTCTGTCAAACTCTCTGCTTGCAGGGAAGAACTCTGACGAAGCTCCGCCGAAGGGTAGAGTTGCGCTGGGGGAGGTTGACGGAACTGCCCACCCCCCCTCGGTGGGTTTGGATGGTTATTTATTTTTGGCTGAGCCTACGGGCTCGGAGATACCCACATTAAAAAGGCCTTGTGCCACATTCAATCCTCGTGGGTGGATTGATAAATACCATCTATAAAAAGAATACCCGCTCGGCCCGGTGGCTAGGATCAAAGTGTAGTATCTGTGCTTTGTGAGCTGCCGGGTCGGGTGTCTGTCGAACTCTCTGCTTGCAGGGAAGAACTCTGACGAAGCTCCGCCGAAGGGTAGGGTTTCGTTGGGGGAGGTTGACGGAACTGGCCCCCCTCGGGGGGTTTGATGGTTATTTATTTTTGGCTGGGCCTACGGGCTCGGAGATACCCACATTAAAAAGGCCTTGTGCCACATTCAATTCTCGTGGGTGGATTGATAAATACCATCTATAAAAAGAATACCCGCTCGGCCCGGTGGCTAGGATCAAAGTGTAGTATCTGTGCTTTGTGAGCTGCCGGGTCGGGTGTCTGTCGAACTCTCTGCTTGCAGGGAGGAACTCTGACGAAGCTCCGCCGAAGTGTAGGGTTTCATTGCGGGAGGTTGACGGAACTGGCCCCCCTCGGGGGGTTGATGGTTATTTATTTTTGGCTGGGCCTACGGGCTCGCTGATACCCACATTAAAAAGGCCTTGTGCCACATTCAATTCTCGTGGGTGGATTGATAAATACCATCTCTAAAAAGAATACCCGCTCGGCCCAGTGGCTAGGATCAAAGTGTAGTATCTGTGCTTTGTGAGCTGCCGGGTCGGGTGTCTGTTGAACTCCCTGCTTGCAGGGAGGACCCTGACGAAGCTCCGCCGAAGGGTAGAGTTGCGTTGGGGGAGGTTGACGGAACTGGCCCCACCTCGGGGGGTTTGGATGGTTATTTATTTTTGGCTGAGCCTACGGGCTCGGAGATACCCACATTAAAAAGGCCTTGTGCCACATTCAATCCTCGTGGGTGGATTGATAAATACCATCTCTAAAAAGAATACCCGCTCGGCCCGGTGGCTAGGATCAAAGTGTAGTATCTGTGCTTTGTGAGCTGCCGGGTTGGGTGTCTGTCAAACTCTCTGCTTGCAGGGAAGCTCTGACGAAGCTCCGCCGAAGGGTAGAGTTGCGCTGGGGGAGGTTGACGGAACTGCCCCCCCCCCCTCGGTGGGTTTGGATGGTTATTTATTTTTGGCTGAGCCTACGGGCTCGGAGATACCCACATTAAAAAGGCCTTGTGCCACATTCAATCCTCGTGGGTGCATTGATAAATACCATCTATAAAAAGAATACCCGCTCGGCCCGGTGGCTAGGATCAAAGTGTAGTATCTGTGCTTTGTGAGCTGCCGGGTCGGGTGTCTGTCGAACTCTCTGCTTGCAGGGAAGAACTCTGACGAAGCTCCGCCGAAGGGTAGGGTTTCGTTGGGGGAGGTTGACGGAACTGGCCCCCCTCGGGGGGTTTGATGGTTATTTATTTTTGGCTGGGCCTACGGGCTCGGAGATACCCACATTAAAAAGGCCTTGTGCCACATTCAATCCTCGTGGGTGGATTGATAAATACCATCTCTAAAAAGAATACCCGCTCGGCCCAGTGGCTAGGATCAAAGTGTAGTATCTGTGCTTTGTGAGCTGCCGGGTCGGGTGTCTGTTGAACTCCCTGCTTGCAGGGAGGACCCTGACGAAGCTCCGCCGAAGGGTAGAGTTGCGTTGGGGGAGGTTGACGGAACTGGCCCCACCTCGGGGGGTTTGGATGGTTATTTATTTTTGGCTGAGCCTACGGGCTCGGAGATACCCACATTAAAAAGGCCTTGTGCCACATTCAATCCTCGTGGGTGGATTGATAAATACCATCTCTAAAAAGAATACCCGCTCGGCCCGGTGGCTAGGATCAAAGTGTAGTATCTGTGCTTTGTGAGCTGCCGGGTTGGGTGTCTGTCAAACTCTCTGCTTGCAGGGAAGCTCTGACGAAGCTCCGCCGAAGGGTAGAGTTGCGCTGGGGGAGGTTGACGGAACTGCCCCCCCCCCTCGGTGGGTTTGGATGGTTATTTATTTTTGGCTGAGCCTACGGGCTCGGAGATACCCACATTAAAAAGGCCTTGTGCCACATTCAATCCTCGTGGGTGCATTGATAAATACCATCTATAAAAAGAATACCCGCTCGGCCCGGTGGCTAGGATCAAAGTGTAGTATCTGTGCTTTGTGAGCTGCCGGGTCGGGTGTCTGTCGAACTCTCTGCTTGCAGGGAAGAACTCTGACGAAGCTCCGCCGAAGGGTAGGGTTTCGTTGGGGGAGGTTGACGGAACTGGCCCCCCTCGGGGGGTTTGATGGTTATTTATTTTTGGCTGGGCCTACGGGCTCGGAGATACCCACATTAAAAAGGCCTTGTGCCACATTCAATCCTCGTGGGTGGATTGATAAATACCATCTCTAAAAAGAATACCCGCTCGGCCCGGTGGCTAGGATCAAAGTGTAGTATCTGTGCTTTGTGAGCTGCCGGGTTGGGTGTCTGTCAAACTCTCTGCTTGCAGGGAAGAACTCTGACGAAGCTCCGCCGAAGGGTAGAGTTGCGCTGGGGGAGGTTGACGGAACTGCCCCCCCCCTCGGTGGGTTTGGATGGTTATTTATTTTTGGCTGAGCCTACGGGCTCGGAGATACCCACATTAAAAAGGCCTTGTGCCACATTCAATCCTCGTGGGTGGATTGATAAATACCATCTATAAAAAGAATACCCGCTCGGCCCGGTGGCTAGGATCAAAGTGTAGTATCTGTGCTTTGTGAGCTGCCGGGTCGGGTGTCTGTCGAACTCTCTGCTTGCAGGGAAGAACTCTGACGAAGCTCCGCCGAAGGGTAGGGTTTCGTTGGGGGAGGTTGACGGAACTGGCCCCCCTCGGGGGGTTTGATGGTTATTTATTTTTGGCTGGGCCTACGGGCTCGGAGATACCCACATTAAAAAGGCCTTGTGCCACATTCAATTCTCGTGGGTGGATTGATAAATACCATCTATAAAAAGAATACCCGCTCGGCCCGGTGGCTAGGATCAAAGTGTAGTATCTGTGCTTTGTGAGCTGCCGGGTCGGGTGTCTGTCGAACTCTCTGCTTGCAGGGAGGAACTCTGACGAAGCTCCGCCGAAGGGTAGGGTTTCATTGCGGGAGGTTGACGGAACTGGCCCCCCTCGGGGGGTTTGATGGTTATTTATTTTTAGCTGGGCCTACGGGCTCGCTGATACCCACATTAAAAAGGCCTTGTGCCACATTCAATTCTCGTGGGTGGATTGATAAATACCATCTATAAAAAGAATACCCGCTCGGCCCGGTGGCTAGGATCAAAGTGTAGTATCTGTGCTTTGTGAGCTGCCGGGTCGGGTGTCTGCCGAACTCTCTGCTTGCAGAGAGGAACCCTGACGTAGCTCCGCCGAAGGGTAGTGTTGCGTTGAGGGATTTTGACGGAACTGGCCCCCCTCGGGGGGTTTGATGGTTATTTATTTTTGGCTGGGCCTACGGGCTCGGAGATACCCACATTAAAAAGGCCTTGTGCCACATTCAATTCTCGTGGGTGGATTGATAAATACCATCTCTAAAAAGAATACATGCTCGGCCCGGTGGCTAGGATCAAAGTGTAGTATCTGTGCTTTGTGAGCTGCCGGGTCGGGTGTCTGTCGAACTCTCTGCTTGCAGAGAGGAACCCTGACGAAGCTCCGCCGAAGAGTAGTGTTGCGTTGGGGGAGGTTGACGGAACTGGCCGGCCTCGGCCGGTTTGGATGGTTATTTATTTTTCGCTGGGTCTACAGGCTCAGAGATACCCACATTAAAAAGCCTTGTGCCACATTCGATCCCCGTGGGTGGATTGATAAATACGATCTATAAAAAGAATGTATAAACATAAAAATGTCTTAATATATATAGATAGATAGATAGATAGATAGATAGATAGATAGATAAATTCCCAATAGAATAGAATCCAGGTAGAACTCAATGTTCAGGACAGAGTAAGAATATAATATAAAAGGTTCCAACACTAATATTCTATGGTTATAATTTATTACATTGGAATCGTAATCACGATCCAACTGATGATTTGGATCGTGATTAAGATTCCAATGTAACAAATTATATCCATGGAATATTTGTGTTTGAGCCTTTTATAATATATATATATATATATATATATATATATATATATATATATATATAAACTGATCCACAAAAAGAGCTCAATGTATTTATTATTAAGGAGGAAATAATAAACAATAAAATCTAAAATCCCCTTATATAGGGAATAGACTATTTCGGCAGACGAAGATATTGGTCGTCTGTCTTATTTATTTGTTAATTATTAATTTATTTTACCTTTAATATATAAGTATCGCATTCGAGGATACCCGTCTAGTAGGGCGGCTAGCCAATCCCTATTGTAGACACTCGCTCAGGCACATTTGTGTATGTTCAACACCCACAGTGCTTTATAATGCCGATATGCTGAGCAGACCTTAGTTAAAGTTTCTGGAAGAGAGCGTGTTATCTAGCGTGATCTAGAATCTGAACAAGTCCATCACACTCAAATCCTCGGTCACGATGATTTGTTACTTCGTGCTAACGCAGCTATCCACCAGTAATAGTCCCGCTATGTTCCGTGTACCGTAATTCACTCACAAGGGTCAACCCGTGGTAT
>OZ010596.1:15831246-15936246 GCA_963932145.1 Acanthosepion lycidas | reverse complement strand
TATTACTATTAGCATTAGCGATAAAATGGATAGATAATACACTCTGATCCAAGCACAATGGCTACAGAGTGAATAAAAGTGTAACTCGAGCAGTAGTGACTACTCGATCAATAAATGCCGTATGTCAACTGCTGATTGGCCCTGGTGAGAAACTAGTATTAGTTTCAAAAATACATTTTCAAAGTTCCTTTGAAATTGGTTATTACGTTGCGGATATAAAAAATGTTGCAATAACTTTGACCGATTTTAAATGTAAATTAAACTTAAGCGTTTAATGATTTTTTTCTTTTTCTTTCAGATTTAACAACTTAAGTCTTTGACAATTTCAAACATGAAACGATTAACAATTAAACAACGTGTTAAAGTTATCGAAGCCTATTACAGAAATGGACGTTCAAACAAAAATGCATTTCGGGTTCTTTGCGATTTTTTGGTCAACGTAATCGACCAACCGAGAGTACAATTTGGAAACGATGTATTAGGTTGGTGCAAAAATAATGACGTAATAATGTCGTTTTTTGACGTTAAAAATATGTCAAAAAACGACATTATTACGTCATTATTTTTGCACCAACCTAATAACTTTGTTGTCTGCCATCGACCCAGTTTGTTTGAATTTACAAACAATTTTTCCAATTGCACTCTTGAAACTTTAAGACGTTGTGTGATTGTTAATTTGTTTAATGTTTGAAATTGCCAAAGACTTAAGTTGATAAATTTGAAAGAAAAAGAAAAAAATCATTTGACGCTTAAATGTTATTCACATTTAAAATCAGTCCAAGTTATTGGAAAACCCTTTGTTTGTAT
The DNA here is from genome assembly GCA_963932145.1 of Acanthosepion lycidas. Taxonomy (NCBI): domain Eukaryota; kingdom Metazoa; phylum Mollusca; class Cephalopoda; order Sepiida; family Sepiidae; genus Acanthosepion; species Acanthosepion lycidas. The sequence goes on along the minus strand of OZ010596.1, from coordinate 15,935,439 downwards.
ATATACATATATATATATATATATATATATATATATATATATATGTATATATATATATATATATATATATATATATATATATATATATATATGTATGTATATATATATATATATATATATATATATATGTGTATATATATATATATATATAGTATATATATTAATTTAAAGACTATTTGTGAAACCAAAATTACAGTTCTTCGGCGTTTTACTGATAAGGTGGCATTTAAGGCAAGCAGGTTTTGTGGTACGACAATACAAACAGAGGGATTAGTAGCAGTATTAATATAGAAAGTTTTTTTTCACTTACCTCTTGTTTACTTCGAAGTATCGTGCTTAGATGCAAGTGCTCGTCAGAAGACTTCAATATCATATTCTTTTAACGAGTGCTTATATCTAAGCACGAAACTTCGGAGTAAATATGAGTGTAGTGATAAAACTTTTCATATAAATTCTGATATATATATATATATATATATATATATATATATATATATATATATATATATATATGTGTGTGTGTGTGTGTGTGTGTGTGTGTGTGTGTGTCAGATATCGTAAGTTGAGTGCTGGTGTTAATAAAATAATATCTGATGTAATATGACAGATCTATTAAGTATATATTCATAAATATACATTTTTCGTCGGTAGCACGACTCGTAGTTTCATGCACAACGGAGGTGCTGAATAGAAAAGATTGCGTTGTGCATAGAACTCTGAATCGTGCCACCGACAAGGAAATATATATATATATATATATATATATATATATATATATATATATATATATATATATATATATATAAAGATAGATAGATACATAGATAGATACCATTTTTGTTAATAAATTCAATTTATTGGGTTGGTGCAAAAATAATATCGTTTTTGACGTATTTTTTAACGTCAAAAAACGATATTCTTTTTGCACCAACCTAATAGTTATCTTACTCCTGATGAAAGCAGTAATTTGAAGTTGAATTCAGCAGATAAATCTCTGAACATTTTATTCTCAATTTATTTACTGCTACTACACCGACACACACACACACACACACACACACACATATATATATATATATATATATATATATGCAATAAATAAATTGAAATAAAATGTTTTAACTTGTTTACTACATGTATATATATATATATATATATATATATATATATATATATATATATATATATATATATTTAGTGTGTGTGTGTGTGTATGTGTGTATGCATGTATGTAGTAAATAAATTGAAATAAAATAATCTGAGATTTCTCTCCTGAATTCAACACAAAATTAATAGTGTCATCACGAGTAAGATAACTAAATTGAATTTATTAACAGAAATTATATCTAGTTGAAAACACCTTACACTTGTCGACAGTGTTTTTTATGCAAAAAGTAATCTTAGTTCTTCTTATATATATATATATATATATATATATATATATATGAGAAGAACTAAGATTACTTTATATATATATATATATATATATATATATATATATATATATAAGAACTAAGATTACTTTATATATATATATATATATATATATATATATGGTTTAATACGAAGTTGCAGGCTGACATTTTTCTAACATTATTTTAATGAACATTTGCAAGCGTTTGCTTAATTTATTTCTATTTTCTTTTTGACGTACATGATAGAATTTATCGAGAAATCTTGAAAAATACTTGTTGTTGGCAACATTTCACACTTGCGCAAATGTCTCCAGAGATCCTTTCCCTGTTTCTCATCAACTCTGATTCCATATTATTTGATTTGTTATGTTTTAATCTGTTTTACTGCTTTTAAAAGAGCCAACAAGAAATGCCTGCATGTTGTTCTCAAGCAAGAGGAATCCTGCCAACTCGCTTGCACCACCAGGCCATTTATCGTCTCAACTTCTACCCAAAGTTCAATAACAGTAAGCAAAATATAATCTAGATGGCATATTTAACAAAAAACTTGAACAGTATGAGACAGAAAGAAATATTTTAAATGCCGTTTTCCTATAATATGCATTCAACATTCATTGATAGACTCTCAGCCACTTTCGATTTGAAGTTTTTAAAATTCACACTTTATTCCGGTCTTTCGTTCAGGAATACGTTCTTATACATTAAGTCAACATCATCTTTCACTCTCAGTGGCCCCTTGTGTTATAGTGACATTGTTGGCTTGTGTGAATTGATTTAAAAAAATATTTCAATTAAAACAGTTTTTTTCAGGAAATAGGCTTCTCAATTCCAGTAGCTGTTATCGCTCTTTCCAATTCCGATTAGAGTTTCATTCCTAACCTTTTGTTTAAAGTAGTGTGGAGACTAGTAGTGCTGTCAGTTGAACTTTATAAAATCTTTCTCTTAAAACAATTTTTCAAGAAAATACGTTTCCAGGAGAGAAGTTAAAGATTATACGTTTCCTTTAGGCGGAGAGGAACCCAGACGAAGTTGAAACGATGAGCTGTTGTGGACTCCTGATCCACTTTTCCTCTCAATGTTCCCTCTTTTTAAAATTTATTCGCCGTTCTCTTGATGGTTCTAGAATGGACTTTGAAGATGGAATCAGAGTAGGAATGTTCGTACCATTACTGAAGACCTGAATGTTCTTTTTTCGTCCACCATTGCTCATTTAGGAAGACACAGTGGGACTGACACAAAACGAGATTTTAATCTGTTCTCTTTTTAACTGATTAACTCAAAGGGTTTTTTAGTAATTCTTACGACAAGATGAATAAACGTGTTATCTGAAAACCTCCATGCGAAATTCCTTTTTTAAGGAATCAATTTTGGATCTACATTCCCGAAGAATATCATTCAAGAGCAAATAAAGCATTGGATATTTTAATGCAGTTGTCCACATCATTCCTCTATAAATTAGGATGTTCTGCACTTACCAACATTAAAGGCAGAAATGATCAAACATTAAATGTGTTGACGAGGAATTCACAGTATTACACGTAAGGTGTAACATTCAAAAAATTGTCAACACCATCAAGCATAGGTTTCACACAATCTTTACTTAAATATGGATATCAGTCGTTGCATCTTCTAAGGTTAACGTTCTCAGCTGACATGAAGTGGAAAGACTATATTGGATCCATTGCTAGGTCAGCTGCTAAGAAAGTTGGTTCACTGAGTTATGCAAAACAGTTTTTCTTTCCATAATCTACCTTGCATATCTATAAGTCTATCATTCTTCCTTGCTTAGAATATTGTTGCCACATACGGTCCGGTTGTCTTCCTGATTACACTTCTATTGTTCTCGCTCCTTCATAATGTTTTCCGTTTTCTAATTCATTTACACCAAGTAACCCCTTGTGCCTTAGTGGCTTTATTGCCTTTCTTGGTGTAAATTCGATTAAAAAAGAAAAGGTGCCAGCACTGATTTCATTCCAATGTCAATACATAAATCATGTAACTACATAAATCTGGAAAAATTTAAATGCAACGTCAATCGCCATCTATTGTCCTGCTGATTACTCTTTCCCCTTCCCACACATTATTAATGTTTCTCTTCCTAATTTTTTCACACCCTGTAACCCCTTGTGTTTTAGTGGCTTTATTGCCTTTCTTGGTGTAAATTCGATTAAAAAAAGGTGCCAGCACCGATTTCATTCCAATGTGAATACATAAATCATGTGACTACATAAATCTGGAAAAAATTAAATGCAACGTCAATCGCCATCTACTGCCCTGCTGATTACTCTTTCCTCTTCCCACACATTATTAATGTTTTTGTTCCTAATTCTTCCACGCCCTGTATTAGCTTAGTGGCTCAATCAGTAAAAGCACCTCAGCGTATATGACGGCTCTGTATAGGATACAGGTTCGATTCCTGTTGGAAGACGAATATTTCCTGTGAAAATTTCCCGAACATTCAGGCCGGTAAATGTTAATATTGTTTATTATAAACAGAGCATTTACTTAAATATTTTATCTATAAAAAGAATGTATAAAAATAATCTGTATATTTAAAACCAAAATAGTGTAAATTAGACACTTTTTATTAACTGGTAAATATTCATTGCGTGATATTTAAATTATATATGAAGTTCTTCACGGTATCAGTTTTTAATCTATTAATTTACTTATTTTGCCCACTATTAAAAATATTTATTTTATATTTCGTTAGGAACTGAAGTGGTTAATAATAATGGGCAAAGTAGCGTATTTACTACAGAAAGAAAAATGTGGTCAGCTCATTTTTCCCATAGGGACTGTACACCTAAAAACGACCGGAGAATATATCGGTCAAACTTTTAATAAAAAAAAAGAAGAAAAATTCGAATAACTCATGGAACTGAGAAAATTTCCTTCATAAATATTTTTTTAAATCCCCTCTTTCTCCTTCTCTCTCTCTCTCTTTCTCTTTCTTTCTTTCTCTTCCTCTTTCCCTCCGTTCTTATCTATATATATCTCTCCCACTCCTTACCGATTTCTCTCCCTATCTCTTTAACTCTCTCCCTCCCTCTCTGTTTCTAGCTCCTCCTCTTTTTTATTCTCTCTCTTTCCAACTTACTATGAATCTTTCATTCCAATTGTTAATTCCTTTATCGGTAATTTATTCTTTCCCTGCATCATTCACTTTGTTTTCTTTTTTTCTTTCTTTTTATTGTCTTCGTCTTTCATTATTTCTTTCTATATCTTTAGGGTATTTTTTTTCTTTCATTCATTCTATGCTTTTCCGCTTTCTTTTAACTTTCGTCTCTTTAATAAATCTTAAACAAGAAGCCCTCCAAACCCCGCCACCACACACCTGATGATGCCGACGACTGTTATCCTTCACTTGAAATTAATTGGCTCCAGATTCAATTTTGTCACAAGAATACAGAAATATAGATTATTGTCAATGTCGCTCTGTTTACAAATTGTTCTTTGTTTTTCAAAGACAATATTTCCCTCAATCTGTTTTTTTTTACCTTGTTCATTTGTATTTTGATAATTACAGGACGCCATTTTATTGTCTATTTTCATATTTATTTGTTTCGCCTCGTTTCCATTTTATTATCGATTAATTAACCAATCGTTTTCCTTGACCTGTATATTATTTTATAATTTACTGAAAGACAAGCCCATGTATGCATTTCCATACAAAAACGTACATGTGTCATGAGACAGAATTTTATACCAATTAACTGTTATTTATAAAAAGCAAATTTCGTTAGAAACAAAAAAAAAGAGAGAGAGCTGAAATGCGATGTGATATCCATAATCTTATATGGCAGATAATGCTAAACAATCTTACCACAGGGGAAGAAAAAAACTGGAGGAAATAGAAATTTGGTTCTACAGAAGGATACTGAGAGTTCCATGGAGGAAGCGAGTATGCAACGAGGAAGTCTTAAATAAAAAGACAATAAAAAGGACACTTATAAACGGAATCAGAAAGAGCTTAAATTTCTTGGACGCATAATAAAGAAGGATGGTTTGGAAAGCTTAACACTCACAAGGCGCACTGAGGGCAAGAGAGATGGGGGAAAGGCAGTGGGCTTGTGTGAATGGATGGTAGAACGGGAGGCAAGAGGCTTGACAAATGGAAAATCATTGGTAAGGATCACAAGAAATAGGAAGTTTTGGAGAGCCATGATCAGCCATATCCTCAAGGGACACAGCACATAGAAGAAATTGGTAGCAAAATAGTGCACAGGTTCATTAAATAAAATTGCCACCAAATTTGGAGGATGTTGGCAAAAGTCTCAATAAAATCATTTCTTTCTTCCGAATTCTCTCTGATTCAGATTAATGGTTGGAACTTTCTAATTAAAGAAACAAAACAATTACGAATATTATTTGGGCTAGACAACATATACAGGTTCTGCTGTACTGTTCAGAACTCTGACGTCCCGTCCACACGGAATCCTAGCAGCGATGGATTTCTTTGTTGAATTCTTAATATAAGACCGAAAAACGCACGAAAATGATCAGTTCGGTTGCAGCAGTAGAGAAGACGAGAGATTTAATACCATTCTTGCCGAGATTCCTTTGCTTGTCGTGATTTCAGAAAAGCGACAAAGCATCATGTGCAGGGGAGGAGTTGCTGATTGACCGGTTGACATATCTCTCTTGCATTTTCCTAGAAACAATACCTACTATGTACTTTACTTTGTAAAGTAAACAAAAAAAGTAACCTGAAGAAAACTGTATTTCGTTGATTTAATCTATTGATGCAGCGTGGGGTCATTACTGAAGAACTGTCGATAATTCACGTGAATCCAGAGACGACACGCAACGCAACAAAAGTCAGAATGAAATTTTTTTAAGACTTCTTTTTAGCCAAGCATCTGTCTGTCGAACCAATTTTTTTTTCGCTTCAAGTCTCGTCTTCGTCTATAGGAAGACGGTCAAGAATTTTCTGCTAATTGTTCACCCGATACAAGACCTAAGTGTCACTCAAGGTAGAGGGTTAAAAAAGATATTGTTGACTGAGAATAAGAACAGAAAAATATTCCGTACGATATGGTGTACGATGTCATAAATTTCATTACTCTCTCCTCTATGGTGCTTGTGGATTGAGGTGCTATATAAGTCTAGAACACTGTTTGATCCGCTGTGCCGTTCAAGCCAAATTATGCCTGCTCTCGTAATATCGTTATTACTCAATATGCTTTAGGAGATTTTCGGTAACTACTGTGTCCGGTACGATTGGAAGACCTGTTCTCACAGTGAACATGTAACGGATATTATGTGACAACTTTCAGTTAGCCTATCTATAGATGCCACTGTATTTTTTTTAGTAATTATTCACCCATTAAAGGCATTCAACATAGAAATTTATTAAAAGAGGTTGCTGAACGAGTGTAAAGGGTGTATGGAAGAAGTGCAGTCTATGAGAACATATAGAATAGGCAACGATTAACTCTATACAAGAAGATGTTAAGACTGTATCGATCGGGAAATTTCATCAACTCGAATGGAAATTCGTCCTGACGACGGGAATAAGAACGGTTTGTTTCTAGTGTATGTGGCATGGTCAGTTTTAGCTTTTACTAATTGTTCAGACCAAGGCCTAAGAGCCACTCACGGTAGAGGATTATTAAAAGAGGTTGTTGACTGTGATTAAGAGGAGGAGGTTTGTTTTACTTTGTTTAGTGGCATATCAATTTCTGTGGGTTACTTCATGCCGAAATCTAAATATTTTGAACGCAAATGCATGCCTTCAGCTGCTGATAAAATGTAGTTTATCGTTATACCCAGGAAAACTTCTAGTCTCTCTCTCTCTCGCTATATATATATATATATATATATATATATATATATATATATAGAGAGAGAGAGAGAGAGAGAGTATAAGTTTTCCTGGGTATAACGATAAACTACATGGGTATAAGGATATATATATATATATATATATATATATATATATATATATATATATATATTAAAAATTATATATATATATATATATATATATATATATATATATATATATATATGTATGTATGTATAATTTTCAAGTTTTATGTCTTTGAAATTCATCTTAAGGTCCTTTGTTTTCTTTTTCAGGATCGGACTGCGGGAAACCGGTAAAAAACACGTCTACAGAACAGCAGTTACTTCAGAGTTTGATGAGAGGCTATGACAAATCAGTTCGGCCTGTTTATAATTCTTCCAAAGCTGTAGTTGTTGGGCTCGGCCTAACGCTTACGCAAATCCTGGACGTGGTAAGTGATTTCCCGCTACACTGTGCCTTTGCTTCCTGGTTTCCATGCCATAGGAAGAGAGAAAGCTGTGTTACTCTTCCAGCATTCTTAAATCGGGTCATTTAAGTCGTTCATTTTCGTTGACCAGTACCTGACCATTGTTGTCAACCACCTCTGCTGCGCCGGGTTTTTTCTTTTTTTTTTTTTTTTTTTTTTTTTTGCAGGAGGAGGTTCATGCAGATTTTGATTAACGGTTAATATTTAATCTCTTTATGTTAATTGGGCAAACAGCTGACATAGCGACTCCAGTTTAGATCGAATTCTACTGTTGAATATATATGCGAGTTTGGTTGGATATCATCATGTAACATTAATTGCTAAATATATATATTAATGAATTTACAATATATATATATATATATATATATATATATATATATATATATATATATATATATGTTAATACTAGTGATAATCTTATAAGTATAAGAAATTATACTCGTCCGGAAATCCTTCGGTGTCTTAATTTGCAAATAAACAAGCCAATACCAAAGGTGGAAAAAGGTATAAAAGAAAGAACAAAGAACATGGACGTCAGCCGAAAATAATCGTCTAGCATGCAAGTCCGAAGACCAAAAAAAAAACCGATACGAGTAAGCAAATTAACTAAATAAAGTGTTCAATACAATGAATAGAGCAGACCTAGTTAAACCTAGAGAGCCAGACAAACCTACCAACGTTTCACCTAAATGGATCGTGTGTTTTTTTGTTTTACCTCGATTTGAATAAATTATTTTGGGGGGGAGGGGTCACGTGGTTATGATTTTTGTTTATTGACTATAAGTATTCCGTTCTATTTTACCTTTTTAGCCAGTCTTCCCTGACGATCCGCTTAGGTGAAACCTTGGTAGGTTTATCTGGCTCCCTAGGTTATAAGTGATATATATATATATATATATATATATATATATATATATCACTTCTTTAGACGTTATATGACTTTATTACAATTGATACAGTGTGTGTGTGTGTGTGTGTGTGTGTGTGTGTGTGTGTGTGTGTGTGTGTGTGTGTGTGTGTGTTATTTTGTTGTTGTTGTTTTCCGGTCTGGGCAATCGAAGCTCGTAATAAAAGGCAATTTCTTCATATTTGAGGAAACAAGCCTCAAGTGAGGTATGCTTTACACGAAAATACTTAAACAGGACTCAGTTACCCTCTTCAATAGATTCACATCTCGAGTCCCGTAACTCATTAAAGTCTCAGGGGCAGTATCGCAGTAGCAGTGGAGTGTCTTAGGTAAGATATCGTGACGGAGCTCAACCGTCTCCAGATCTTGGTATGTGAGGCACGGTTAATTACGGTTAGCGGTTCAGAATAGGAAGTAAGAAATCCGAGTTCGAATTCCAGTCGAGTTCAGTGGGAAAGAAATACAACCATTTATTCTCCCAGCTATGGATAAATAGCAGGTAAATTATTTTGTTTACGGAATTAATGTATTTTATTCATAACTTGACTTTATTTCACACACACACACACACACACACACACACATATATATATATATATATATATATATATATATATATATATATATATATATATATAATATGTGTGTGTGTATGCACTTCAAAAATTTATAACTTTCGTGTGCGCTTCAAAAAATAAATTTATAACTTTATTTGTATTTGTGATACAAATAATCTGGAAAAAAAGTTATAAAGTTTAATGTACCTAGTTTGAAGTATAGCTAAAATAACTCCTGTGATTTCAAGGCATTACTGTAAATCAGTTGGCAAATATTTTCCGTGAAATGCAAATTCATTTTACACTTTGTATTGCTAATGATGGAGATGTGTAAACTTAAATAAAATTTCAATAAAACCTTAAAAGCTATAGATTTACTTATTTTTAATCCTGTTCATTATATATATATATATATATATATATATATATATATATATATATATATATATATATAACTATACTCGTTTCGAAAAACCCTCGAATTTTTGATTTGCCAATAATCAAATCAATCGCAAGGGAAAAAATGGTTTTAAAGAAAGAAAGAGCTACAAACATGAAATTCTGTCGAAAAAAATCGCACAGATGCAGGCCGACTTTCCCTGGCGATCCGTTTAGGTGAAACCTAGGTAGGTTTGTCTGGCTCACTAGGTTTATCTCTATATATATATATATCTATATCTATCTATATATATATATATATATATATATATATATATATATATATATATATATATACTTAAAAATCAGGGGATCACTTGAATTCGTAACCTTGGTTACAACCTTACGGTATCCTCGTTTATAATATCCCTGTTTCCTGGTGTGATTCAACTCTGACCTTTAACCTTTATATATATATATATATATATATATATATGTAGGAAACAGTAGACAGAAAAATAGACAGACAGGATCGGCTGGTCATGCAGTGCACATGAGTGATGAAAGGGCACTGAAAATCCTCTAACGGCGGGATGGTTCACTCACTGTTCACCTTTGAAGAAGAAGCATCTGAACGTATCAAGTAGAGTAGTGTGTGCATAAATGGCTTTACGACTTTTGAAAGTTCATTCATTTGGCATCCCCGTATTACAAGACAGAACACTTAACGCCGCTCTATCATTGCTGCACTGTCCCCAAAACGTAGTGTTCCTTGTCCTACATATACAATGTCGTTTAGGTCTCAAGCTGACCGCAAAAATAATTGCAAGCATAGACACAAGTAGTATAACACGGCCAGCCCGACTCGTACCTGTGTTGTTTCGACGCTGGTCAGTACTGCCGCCGGTCAATTGATGATTATCTGCTTTCCGTTTCATTCCTTCATCTGCTACTGTCCCACAGAGCAGTGAAGATCGAATTTCCTCACCAATTAAGCGCTGGGTCGAACCGTGTTACAAAAGGACAAATAAGGTTTTTTGCTTTCGAAAATAAATATAACATAAAATAACGAAAAGTTGTTGGGTTCATTTTTAATTGGCTTATATAGTTTTTGATAGAAAAAAAATGGAGCAGGTTCAATCATCAAAAAGAGGTCAGTCGCGAATTCTCTCGGCAGCGTGTCACGTGAGGTTCAGCAGCTCGTTCGTCCGCTGCTGTCTCATCTGTGTCTTTTGCCGTCGCTAACTCCAACTGCTGGGTCGCTTAAACTCTCTGTTTATATGTATTTCGCCCGACTCCCATGAAGCTGTATCAGATTGCTTTTCGAGACTGACGTCAGCGGAGTTATTCAATCTTTGCTGCTGTGTATCGTCGCGTTGCTGAGACAAGATGCGTGGCACCAGAAAATAATGGTAATAAATATTTTAGGATTGGATCTCGGATTGTATATTTGACAGCGTCTACCGTAAAGTTTAAACTTAATAAGTCAAAAATGATAGATTTGCGGACACATGTCCATATGATTTGAATTTAATTGAAAGTAATATATGTTGTGTTTTGTTGATCAATACACCCACATTTAATACGGGTTCTATTTGATGCAATGTTCACCCTTCATTTGGCTGTTAAAACTATCGCCAGCTTCTAGTTCTTGCATTATCACCTCCAGCTTACTCGTGTTTCCGTCTATCCACAATTACGATATTTCTGATATATAAATATATATATATATATTACGTTGGTGCAAAAATAATGTCGTTTTCTCACATAAAGTTGTACGTCAAAAAACGACATTATTTTTGCATCAACCTAATATATATATATATATATATATATATATATATATTAAATTAATTATATATTTTAAATTAATTAGTTATATATTTTAAATTAATATTTTGAACGTTGAAGTCTTACTCGTCGTTATTTTGCATATATATATATATATATATATATATATATATATATATATATATATGGAATATTAGTGTTTGAGACTTTTTTAATATATTTTTACTCTGTCCTGGACATTGAGTTCCACTTGGATTCTATCCTCTTGTGAATTTATTTATACACATACATACATACATACATACATACATACTACATACACATATATATATATATATATATATATATATATATATATATATATATATATTAAATTAATTATATATTTTAAATTAATTAGTTATATATTTTAAATTAATATTTTGAACGTTGAAGTCTTACTCGTCGTTATTTTGCATATATATATATATATATATATATATATATATATATATATATATATATATATGGAATATTAGTGTTTGAGACTTTTTTAATATATTTTTACTCTGTCCTGGACATTGAGTTCCACTTGGATTCTATCCTCTTGTGAATTTATTTATACACATACATACATACATACATACATACATACTACATACACATATATATATATATATATATATATATATATATATATATATATATATATATATATATATATATATAAGCAAATATATGGATATAGATCCGACAGTATGAAGAAAAATATACGGAAAAAACAAACAAAAATCCTTATATGCAATTATGCTGCTTTAATGTTAATATGTCAACGTCGGACGTTTCGGTCTAATAAACCATCTTCAGGACATATTCATAAAATATAATTAACAAGTCTTGTTCAATTGATAATGTTAATTTTATTTTATCAATATGTCCTAAAGATGCTTTATTAGACCGAAACGTCCGACGTTGACATATTAACATTAAAACAGCATAATTGCATATAAGGATTTTTGTTTGATTTTTCCGTATATTTTTCTTCATATATATATATATATATATATATATATATATATATATATGTTTTATATACATATATGTGTGTGTATATTGACCACTAACATATATATATATATATATATATATATGCGTGTGTGTGTGTGTGTGTGTGTGTGTGTGTGTGTGTGTGTGTGTGTGTGTGTGTTCGTGTATGTGTGTGCTTGTTACTATTACCTACAGGAAAAACAATTTTAACTGAATTTTTATGGTCACAACCATTACGATGTTAAATTCTATCTGCTAGAGTTACACTCACGCGGCTACACTACGTCTTTACCTATAACGCTCATTTTACTGAGAGAGAGAGAGAGAGAGACAGAGAGTGAGTCGAACCATCCGATGTGCTTTGGGGTCACCTGACATTACATGCAACATCATGACCGTTGATGTTATTTTAAATTGCTTTCTTCTGCATGTTTACGTAAGCATATTACGTTTAAATATTGACACAGGATTGTCTTTTTGTTTTGCTTCAATTTTGTTATCAGTGTTGATGCAAACGGACAACACCAGCTCAACAATTTTCTGGCAAAATAAATGTTATTTATTTTTACTCTTCATATATATATATATATATATATATATATAGATAGATAGATAGATAGATAGATAGATAGATAGATAGATTCATCAATTTCTTTTTCTTCACAAATTTTTTCATTGCTATTTTAGTATCTTTTATCGAAAAGAGAAGAAAAATATTTAACCGCAATTTCGGGATTTGTATTATCTGTTTTCGTATTAAAAGAAAACGTTACCCTCAAAAAGAAAGGAAAAAAATGGAGACTTCTCTGTAGTGTAAGAGAAAAAAGATAAGCGGTTATTTTGACCGTGTCTTTCGGGGCTTTCTATTCAATATATTTTATTTTATTTCATTTATTGATTTTTAGCTGTATAATCTAATACACTCTTCTTTCTTTCTTGGTTTTGATAATTAACTAAAATGGAAGCCCTAAGCCCAGTTAAAACCAATTTATCGGGAAAAGATATCAAATAGAAAACTTCAGATATCTTCAATAAAACGATCTTTTTGGCAAAATAGAATAAATATTTATATGAAAGAGTTCTTTGAAGATCTCGGCCTGACCCACTTCGAAAAGTCAATGCTCTGATGTTCAGCTATAAAAATACTGATTTTACAAAGTGCATCAGACCTAAACCTTTTCCGACCCCACTTTCTCTATATTCTACCAGTTGCATTCAAGTCGTCGTTTATACATTGATGCGCATTTGACTATCTGAGAACTGAGACAAAGGAAAATGTGACACAAAACCTCGGGTGTGAAAAGGATGAGCGAAAGATGCTTTCTAAACGCTAAGCAAAGTAATAAGATACAAGAAATTTTCATTGGTAATAAAAGAGCGCTGAACTGTTCTGTAATGACAGTTCGCCTACATGGCAGCGAATGATGGACATTTCCCTCACAGATAAATTAATCAGCGTGACAGGTGAGATGTAGTTCTACAGAAAGATGCTGAGAATACCATGGACAGAACATCTGAGCAAGTTTTAAGGAAATGGTAATAAAAAAGACATTTGGAATTAGAATAGTTGAAATCTCCGAAAGACATAATGAGAAAATAGTTCCTGGAGAAGTTCGCACTCAAAGAACAGACGACAAGAGGAATAAATGGAATCAATCTTTAACCTATCTAATAAGCCTGTATAAATCGATGGCAGAACAAAGATTATAAGGCGATAAACGTTGCTTAGATTACGAATGGCAGGCAGAGAGAGAAACAAAAAATTATACCGGGTCCAATGAGAGATCGTTTAAACAGAGATAGCAATCACAATATATACTTTAATGAGGAAAGCAAATAATACTACAATTTTAAATTATTCATGGTAAAAGGTTTGGGGAGCGCATATACATAGAAAGGGAACGGAGAATAACAGCAAGTTATAGAAACAGAAACAGGTTTTGTAGGAGTAGCTGGCAATGATACCAAAGTAAAGGCAATCTGTTTAATCACAGATCGGAATTGTTGGCCAAATGTCCTCATTCTCTGAAATGCTTTCTGGCGTCTTCGGCGTCAGGTCCACGTAAAATGTGAGTAGGAACATGCCCTTCCAACTATAATTTTACTAGTTACTCTTTAGCTTTATACGCTCAGAGTTCACTGACAATGCCTATTGAACTGTATTCACCTGTTAAATCCGACTTGCTTATACCAACTCAGCCATGAAGGACCTTTGCCAATCAAGCAAGGCTAAACAGTGTCTTTAAGCGAAATCCATCTCGTAACCGACTTTTGGAATTAAAGCTCAGTTTCGTATCCAAACGTCCACAAAGCAATTTCTAAAGAAGTCAAGTATGTTTTTATTTATACTTTTTTTTTAATTTATGCATTATTTTAGTGAGTACTCCTATCTGAGTAGCCTCCCGTTTATTTATTTAAGTGGTTGTAAGGTCCTATCTTAACGAATCAATGATTGCTGCTGTTGTAAACGGGAACTAAGAAAACGGAAGCATCGTTTCAGTTATTCTTCAGACCGGAAGTATCGTGTCAGCCATATTGTTTTTGTGTGAATAAAATTGGTGGAGATCACTATCGGATCAGTTTCGTATCCAAACATCCACAAAGCAATTTCTAAAGAACTAAAGTATGTTTTTAATTATAAATATCTTTCACTTTATGCATTATTTTAGTGGATACTATCTGAGTAGCATCTCCGTTTATTTATTAAACGGTATATTATTTGTTTTGTGTATCGGACTGAATATTCGAGAAATCTTATAAAAGAAAATTATGCACTCTCCGGTTTCGCCTGGCGGGAGGAGAACGCAGGTTCGAATTCTGCATAGTTTTCTTTAATTAAATATCTAGTAGATCCTTGGTCTCCTCGTCGGTCTTGTCGATGTTTATCTTTTCAACTGACAGAAGTTGAAATCGTAGATAGTGTCGATGCTTAGCAAGAATACCTTGTGCTTTTTCAATGGTTCCCAACATCTCTGATTACAGATTCCTCGCCGTTTGTTGACTGCAATATGGCCATATGTTCTTGTTCCAGGCTCTGTTCTGTAGAATTAGGTCTGGAACAAGGTCTGACATAAAGACCTGAATTCTGCCGTGTGTAAGTGGTTGTAAGGTCCTATCTTAACGAATCAATGATTGCTGCTGTTATAAACAGGAACTAAAGAAACGGAAGCATCGTTTCAGTTATTGTTCAGACCGGATGTATCGTGTCAGCCATATTGTTTTTGTGTGAATAAAATTGATGGAGATCGCTTAGGCGGCCAGAAGGCTTAAGTTTAAACTGCGTTGGCGTTAGCACTACATATCTTGCCTCTTACCAAATTGTGCCATTTTTATTCGTAAACATGATTAAAGAACATTTCCCTCTCAGTACTCTTATACAGCGAACTGACACATAACTTACATGAATGTTGTTTATATAATACCGAATAGAAGTTAATACGCGTTTTGCTTTTCACTATTAACTACGCCACACGGTAGACGGCCCTACTTAAATATGAAGCCTTGTAGAAGTTTTTGCTAACTCACTGTGTCGAATCATGCGATAACAATGTCGAGGTTGTTCTTTTAAAATGAAAAATATTGAAATTGTCAAAAAAAACCGCTCCTGTGAAATTGAAGTTAGTTTAATTGAATTGTGTCTATGGAGAAGAAAAGAGAAAATGCGAAGTGTTGGCTTCGCGGTGGAAATCAATTAAAGAATTCGAAGAAAAGACACAGATCTAATTTAATTTTCGTGATATAAAATTTATATTGCGGTGCAATTTTAACGGCAGATATTTTTTTTAATCCTTTCACCCCAAGCAAGGCAGTAAAGTCACTAGATACGCAAGGAGGTTACTGAGTGTAAGATAATATGAGATAAAGACAATATTAAGGGGAGAGAGAACAATAAAAGGACAGGAATTAAGAAAACAGAAGATAACGATTGACATTGCATTTAAATGTTCGAAGATCAAAGTAAGCAGGGAAGCATGAAGACGGAAGAGAGTTCCACAAGCGAAAAGTTTGAGAGAAGAGACGGCATAGAACTTATGGTTATATCTAGCTATTTCAACTATAAATGCGCACGCACACACACACACACACATATATATATATAGTCGACTCTCACCGTCGAATTCAACATAGGAGCGTCAAGCAGATCATTTCCCAGGAAACCGACAGCAGCACATGAGACTTGCAGGACCAGCCACACTTTTTGAAGGGCCGAATACAGAGACCTCGTGCACTAAGTGCCACAGGGTCCCCAAACGACCCTCCGCATATTTTGAATTCAGAGTTGTCCTTCTCCTAGACCAGTTGCCATCCAAGGCTATAGAACCCAGCTTGTCCTGCTATTTATCCATAGCTGGAGGGAGAAGAAGAGGATTCACACCTTTCCCAAGGTTATTAGCACGCAAGTGAATGTAATGGATTCGACTTGAATTCGAAATCGGCTCTCCGATTCCTCAATCCAAGCCGCTATGGATTACTCCACCGTGCTTCCTCTCTCTCTCTCTCTCTCTCTCTCTCTCTACATATATATATATATATATATATATATATATATATATATATATATATATATATATATATATATATATATATATATATATATATATATATATATATATATATTAAAAATAAGTTATTCCAAAATTCGCTTGATGATGAAGCATAACTAATGCTTTTAATTTAATTATATAATTAAATTTGAAGTTTTAATTATATAATTAAATTTGAAGCTTTTAGCTTCACTTTTTGAAACATGGTTATTACTGTGTAGCGAAGAAAACATTTTAATTCAGTTAATTTATAATATTTATGCTCTGTAAATTGAGCACTATTTTGTAAAAAATAAAAATATCAAGAACGCTGGATTATATATCTTACTGTTCTTTCTTTATATATATATATATATATATATATATATATATATATATATATATATATATATATATACATATATATTATTATTATTATTATTATTATTATTATTATTATTATTGCATGCCCTCGTCTTGTCGATCCTACTGTATATATGCAAGTTACGGGCTCTCACTACCGGACTCCAAAGGTCGATCCCAAGCTGCAGCGACGAGGTGCTACAGGCGTCGGCTTTGCATTTCCCACACCGACCGCGTCACAAATGACGCCGTGCGCAGAGTAGTGGATCGTCAGATTAATGGCTATAAAAACCTGTTGTCCACTATAAAGGAGAGCAAGCTGAAGTGGTATGGCCACGTGAAAAAGTTTGCGCATACTCCCCAAGAACATCCTACTAGGAGTGATACAATGAGGAAGCAGGAAGGGACGCAAAAAGCAAGAGATGGTCGGATAATATCGTCGATGGACCGGTAAATGTTTTGGCCAGACAGAGATGCTGGCCAGTAACCAGATCAAATGGTGTACTCTTGTTGAGCAAGCTACCATGTAGAGACCCTACGACTCTGGGAGTTATGGTGCAAGAAGAAGAAGAAGAATTCAAAAATACGCTTTTAAGTAGGCGCCCGAGGCGGGGTCGTCAATGATTTTATTTGGTTCATCAGGGAGTTTCGTGTCTTTTAACATCATACTCCCCATCAACAAATCGACCCAATCAGTGGAGATCAATCCCTGATTCCCCCTCTCAATCAAACGTTAACAGCTACTCTGGCCTTTTTAAAGAATTAGACGAAGAAAGACCACATATTCCGCACATCCGATTGGATATTTGTAACATCCAATTCGCTGCGCAAACTATCTTTTAAATGACTCACGGTGGTTACTGGCTTCTTTTCTTTCTTTTTTTCGGTGGATAGTAGTTTCAAGGGATAGCCGAGGAGGAAATCTAAGAAGAAGAAGAAGAAGAATTAAAAATGAAGACGAAAAGTAAAAACGAAGAAAAAGATGAAGAAACAAAGAAAGAAAGAAAGAAAGAAGAAGAAGGAGAAGAAGAAGAAGATTGGTATGATTCGTAAAAAATATAACCAGAAAAGAAAATAATATATTTAAAATGTATTTAAAATGTATTTAAAATTTATTGAGTGATAGAATCAAAATATTCGAAACAGCCAAAAATGTTTAAAAGAGGAAAATCAAAAGAGAAATCCGAACAAGATAAAAATATTAGCAAGATAAGATCAAGAAGAAAAACTGACTCAAAAAAGGAATTTGAAAAGATTTAAACAGTCTTCAATATTTAAACAGTCGCTTCGACTGTTTAAATATTGAAGTATCGGAGAGCCGAGTTCGAATTGCACTCGAATCCATTACATTCATTTACTTGCTAATCTCCCTGGGAAAGGTATGAATTCTCTTCTTCTCCCAACAGCTAGTAAATAGCAAGACAGACCAGATTTTATATGGCGTTGGATGGCAACTGGTCTACCGCATAAAGAAATGGCAACCTACCGCGGAAAAAATCTACTTCGTCAGACATGTATCGAAAGATACATGATCGCCTAAGCATGTATCACGATTAACTGACTGAATAAGTATGAAAATGAATTGGCCAGACTGAAAATATTTGCCGTTGGTATTTTAAATGTGAACAAAAAGAAAAGATGCTGAATCTTAAGAATATTTTGGCTAAAGACATGAAATCAATCAAACTGTCACATTTAAGTAAACGCCACTTTGAGAAACGTATATGTTGGGTAAAGAAAGGCATAAAACCTTATTACTTAACAGTTAGTTTAAGTGATAAATGTAGAAACACAGTGGATGGACCTGTTGGCTGGGTAAGTGGGGCGGAAATAGTGAACCATTATGAGTTTGAAAACAGAGGTGGAGTAAAAGAGTTATGTATTGCATGCAGCAAAATTATTGGTAGTGCCAAGATATTTATTAAACCATTTCACCCCAAGTAAGGCGTTAAAGCCACTAAACCGTAAATGGTTACTGAGTGTGAAAGAATATGAAAAAAAAAAGAAAACAAATATTTAGGAAACTATTATTCCTAAATAAAAAAAATAAAAGAAGTGGAATAAAGAAGACAGAAGATAACGATGGACATGGCATTTATTTTTTTGAGGGTTAAAGTTGACTGGAAAGCAAGAGAGTTCCACAAGCGAGAATTACGAGTGATGAAACTGTTAGCATAGAACTTACGGTTACATCTAGAGATTTTAGCTGTAAAAATATGAGAAACTAGGTATCAATCTAGTATTGCACTTAAATGCAGAGAATTATTCTTGAACAAGACATTTGATGGTTAGAGATAGTAACAAGAACCTATATGCTAAATAGTACATTCATATAAGAATAACTTTACCGCCTGGCGGTAAAACTCCGATTATATTTTTCAAATCTGACTGTTGTTCATCTTGTCAAAGAAAATGGTTTCTGTAATTCTAAATTGATAGTATGGCTCCAACTTATTCAATATAAAACTTGTCTGTTATTTCAAGTGTTGTATGTGGGTAAACAGAGCGAAAAATAGCCAAGGAAATATTTCTCGGGAGCAATACGGGTAATGGTAATCGAAATAGAAATGTTAAATCATTTGTTGAAGGCCAGAAATGTTTACAGAATGTCAAGTAGACCATAAAATAATACTGAAGAATCCCTGACTATTGGACTAAGAAGGCCTTCCGGATATGAGGAATTGATTACAAAGTTCGGATATGAGGTATTCCGGATATGAGGGACACTAAAACGAACAAGCTGATCGCTGATATTTCTTTATACAGTAGAATCCTTGACAACCGGACTAAGAAGGCCTTCCGGATATTAGGAATTGGTTACAAAGTCCGGATATGAGTGGTTATATTTAGATTAAAATACGTACCTCCAGTCAATTTTTCGATACCTAAATTTTAAAATGAATTTTTAAAAATGAAAAAGCATTCTTAAATATTTTATTTTAGCTTTCATTGCAAGCTGAAGAATTAAATTTATTATTTCCAGTAACTAACTGGTATATTTCGAATAGAAATTATATAGATTGGAATGTCAAATATATGCTCGAGATTTTAAGAGATTTTCTTAAAAGCGGCCATTTTCTTAAATTTTAAGAAATTTTTAAACAAAAAAAAATTTCGATTTCAAACTTCTTTCTAAAATAAATTACATATTTTTGACACGTTATGAGAGTGAAATTAGAAAATTTAACGTTAAATTAATCTGATTTAAAACAAACATTACTTACTAATAGCATAAAAAAATTAATCCAACATTTCATAACGATGTGTCTGAATTTTTTCGTTTCTTTATTCACGTTATCGATGTTATTGAGAAGTTACGAGGTGATGACAGCTACTATGGATGACCAAACTTGACAAATTTTTACGAAATGTAAGCGAAAGAATGTTTTTGTTTTTAACTAGTAATTTTTAAATATTAACATTTTTTCAGCAATAATGTAATATTTATTTTTGAATTAATATTTTTTTAGTCTGTGTTTCGTTTTTAGGTTGTTAATCTTCTTATCTTATTTAATAACTTATCTTATTTAATAACTTACTTAATCTTCTTATCTTATTTAATAACTTAAACAACAAATTACTTCAATAAAATATGATCGAAACTAAAAAAGTACCTAAAATAAAATATTTAGTAAAAAAGTAATTAACATAAATTAAAACTAAGAAATTTTGAAAGGACTTTTTGCAAACACATTAACCATGAGAAGCAGAATTTGATATTGAATTGAAATAATTACTGTGCGTCAAACGACACTCAAATCACGTGATGTCCCATAGATAGAAATTAGGAACGTTTTTTCACTAAAAATTATATTTAAAATTATTTTTAAAATATTCGGGTTCAATCGACTGTTATGAGCTTTACAAATTTCGATTCGTAAATTTACTTTTCACTTAACCATATTAACAAATTGCATTTTTAAAAAGAATGAAGAATTTTCAACGATTTTTGAAGTATTCTTAATATTATAAATAAAATGTTTGAAAAATGAAAAAAAAAGTTCTTGTAAAAATACATTATTCATCGAAAAAGTTTTATTTCTTCAGACAATAACGTCCTTAAAATAACTTATTTACAAAAGCAATTAAAACCTTTTCAAATTAAATAATGTCATAGTTTTTTTACATTTTTCTTTTTTTACAACTCAGAGCAGATTTTCGATGAAACGAGTTAACAGTTTGACAAAAAAAAATGGTGATTTACTTTCTCTAAAGAGTCCTGTTTTTAACTAATAAAAAAATCTCATTCTCAAAAATTTAATTTCTCGAAATTTCATGAAAATATGTAAGGGGTGAAAAATGTAAAAAAGAAATTTTGACCAAGATTTTCTATGAACAAAATTTCAAAAATAATTCCATTCAATTCTGAATATTTTCTGAAAGTTTCATTAAAATCCGAGAAATATTTTTGAATTTTGCAAGAATTTCCAAATCAATGTGTGTTTTCCTCGGGAAAAGCGCGAAATAACCAAACTCTTTTTTCTCTCTTCCACCGCTGTCGTAAAAAAAGAAAAGAAAAAGAAAACAAAAACAAAAAAAAAACAAGATTTTAACCAAAATTTTAAACGTGCTAGAAAGGATTACAAAAAATAATTAAAAAATATTTTGGTCCTTCCTCTTAATAATAATAAACATCTCGATGACTAAACTTTGTTTTCGTTGAGTTTTAGGCCTTTTTTCATCATGCTATGCTGCTTTTTACGCGACATAGTGGAGGTACCTAGATTAAAATAAAAGAACTGAAATCAGGTATAATATTTATTTTTAATGTTTTATAGTAAACAAAATAAGCTAATGGTGAGTGAAATAATACGGAATTGATTTTAAGGAAAGAAATAAATTATGTAATGTTAATGAAAATTCATTAAATTAAGTATGCCACGTACGCAAAACAAATAATGTAACGAGGATTTTTTTAATCGCTGTTGCATGATGATTCTTTCTCTTCTAATGCCATTCTCAACGTTTTCTGTGTTTCGTTTTGCTTTTGTTCTTGAAATTTTTTTAAACGAAAGACACTTTTTCAATCTGCGTGCGTTATTGCAATCGCCTTAGATGAATGTTGGTTTTCTTTCCATAAAACTGACAACCTATTCAATAGCTTTTTCAATTTCAGTCCAGCTTCCATCATACTCGTGTTTTTTTATTTTCTTGTTCATTTTGACTGTTTGACAATTTCGACGTCCGCATCAGCCCTTACATCTGTTCACCTAACACCCCAGACTACAACCCGCCCACATTATTATGTGTGAGGAGCAGTTGAGCGAGAGATCAACAAAACTCCTTGTAACACAAGAGATGAACTGAAGACAAGGATTATGACAGCATTCACCAGCTTAAACAAAGAGACCATCCAGAAGAAATGCAGGAGATTCCGAAATCATCTGGACCCGTGGTTGAAACCAATGACGATTTTATTGAATAAATTTACTCTTTAGTAATTCTAGATATTTTTTGTGTAATTTTGCTAAATATGTCTGTTAAAATGAAATGTCTGTGTTATTTTAATTTTTGCGTAATTCAGACGACAATTCATCCATTGCAACCTGTATATATGCTGGTGTGCAAAGCTTTGGTGCCACCTTGGTAAATTAATTACTCTTGTAATTATACACCCAAATCGAGGCACATTTTTTTTTTTTTTTTTTGCATTTTATGATCTTTGAGCGCCAGAACAAAAGTTGCTGCATTTTTGTTAATGCTCTATAGTGGATGGTAGAGCGTCTTAGGGCTAATGTTCCTGTAAAAAGTCCATGCAAAAATGAAAGGCTTCCAGCGAACGTTCCCCCTTTCAGAATGCAAATTTCTAAGGAATTCTTCCATCGTATTAACTAAGATAAAAAAAAAGGATCTTTTTTTCAAAAATTGATCTTTATTATTACAGAAAGCATAAAACTAGTAATTAGTTTTGCTGCCTTTCGCTCGAAGAATTGTTTCAATTCGATGTGACATCGAATGGAATGAGTTTCGTATTTTCTCATCGGGAATCTTTTCCCATTCTTCTATGCAGTAATCCCAAAGCTCTGTTTTTCCCCTGTGGGGCGCTTGTTTCTTCAATTTCCACCAGACTGGTTCAATTATAATGAGATCAAAACTTCGTGCTGGCCATTCTTTCAAAATTTAAGCATCTTCAGCCACAAGAAAACTTTTTGTTGCACGTGATGGGTGGCAAGGACTATCATGATGCTGAAAAAAATCTTCATCATCGTAGACTGGAAGAAGATTAGACCGTAATAAACCAGTATTGTTCTGTATAAATTGCTCTCTCGAGTATTTTGTAACACTCTATTTATCATCTCTCAGTTGCGTCTCTGACTTTGCGCAGAGTGCTCTCAGGGGCGGCTCCGTCAAAGGAAAGAGGAAAATTATACTGATAAGTCGGCACCTGGAGAACAGCTGCCCGAGGTCGTGACTAGAGGGAGGGATAGCTGCACGTACCAAGGCCAGCGCAACCGACGATTACGGGGGCTATGGGAATTTTTGTTCCTTGCCCTGTTGTACGCGCTCGGGCTCCTCACATTAAACCAACCTTGTGGCACAACCTTACCTCGCGGTGATGGGGGGATGAGTAAATACAAAAAAAACAGTATTGTTTTGGCTTATTAAGTTTCCATCAATATTTAACAATTTTCTTCTAACCTTGCCTTCCATACAAGCCCACACTATTACGTGCCCACCACAAATCATACCCTCGACATCTTGCATTGTTTCCTACTCCCACTTGTCTTCTTACATGTTCTCTTGTGTTAGAATGTAACTCTGTTTTAAATTCATCATCACTTTCCAACATCCAAAGTAAGATATTGTTTTGGCATTTCAACATTCTCTTTCAATGTTTTTAGTTAATGACGGTATTCTTATTTTCACTGCTACATGACCGTTCATCGTAATATTATGCATAACTCACAAACTGGAATCTCACAGCCGGCTTAGGATATTTTTATGGCCTAGCATATACGCTGATTCTTTGAATTTTCGTATCTCCCAGTGATGTTGTTTGTCTATTATTTCAACCTCATCGCACAGGGGGCAGTGATCTCCCTTTTCCCTTCATATATAGTCAGCTACGCCTGATTTTTTCAATTCCCCCTCGTGCTACGGCTTTACGGTATTCCTGCAGTCTTACCTTAAGATAGTGTGGCCTCCTCACTTATGTGGCTGGTAATTTTGCCTTGTCTACCGAGATCATCATAACCTTTCTTTAGTCTCTCTTGCCTTCCTGGTTTTCCTTGAACTTAAAAATATTTCCAGTATTAGCAAACGGCTTTTTCATGGTGTTGCCACTGTTTCTAGAAATTTCTATCCGCGTGGATACCTCACGTATTATCTAAGATGGAACAATTTTGACTTAGAATTTTGCATATTATCACCTCATATATTTCATCAGACCAGTTGCTTTTGCATTGCCTTCTTTTTAGTTCCAAAGCATCATGAATTGATGGATTTTCTCTTACATACGAAAATGCAAAAACTTATTTCCCAATCCTCGATGTCCCCAGACACTACTGATAAAAGCACCGAAGTTAAGCAACGTCGAGGCTGGTCGCTGTCTAGATGAGAGACCGCTTGGAAATATCAGGTGCTGTAACCTTGGAAGTGCGGATGGTGCAATTGATAATGTCTCGAGTTCCAATCCTCATTCGGTTCGTTATATTCATTTATTCGCCAACGTAAGAATCCACTTCTTCTTCCCCCAGCTATGTGTTAATTAGTAAGGTATTTATCACCAAACTTTATTATCTTCCCCAACAAAAAATCTTACAATATAAAAAATATTTTTTCGTATTAAATAACCTGCAAAGGGTTGATAAGCCGTAGAAAATGAATCAGCCAACCAAGTAAAATACAATATCGTACAAAGGAAAAGACAGTGAATTGACAAGAATAAGTTTCCATAACCTCTACAGAAAAGCTGAGCCTCGTGTCAGAAAGATCATATTGTTCTTGTAGTGTTACCATTTAAAGTGCCTGAAAACCATGCCACGGGTTGCCCCATGTCTTGTATGTGATATTTGGTAGACGGAACTCTTGGGGCCGTCGATAGGTGTGCTAGGAGAAAGCTACAAGTCGAGGGCTTGAGCGCGCTGGCCCGAAGATTACATATATATATATATATATATATATATATATATATATATATATATATATATATATATATATAAGTGAACATTGAAGTGGACACTTAGAGGGACCAGGCTGTTTCATGCTAGATGCAATCGCCAGGTCTGATCATTACCAGTAGTTTCATGCGCTTGTACGCAATTATCACGCAATCGGCCATCTGCATGATAACTGCGTGGATGCACATTAAACCTATAGTCGTGGTTTGTCGGTGTACGCCGAATTTTTTGCGCGTGTTTGTGTATGTGTGTGTGCGTTCGTGGGAAGAGAGAATAAAGTTCATAAATTCGCTTTATTTAAGTAGACATGGTTAAAATAATAAAATATTTGTGTCGTAACGGCTAGCGTAGAAAAGAAATATTTATTTTCGCTCATTCGTTTCACTTGTTATGGGCATTCATATATCCATGATATAACCACACCGATATTTCACAGACAGAACTGAATAGCTGAATAGAAAAAAGATAATACGCATGTTTAGTTCACATAGAGGTTTTTAATGATACGTCATACACGAAATTAGATATGTACATATATACAAGTGTCCCACGCAAAGAAATTATAACATATGCCTCAACAAACAGTCCGTAGGGAAGGGGAACCTTACTTGTTATATTTCCCGAAGGGAAAACTGGGGTTACGGTTGCCTCTCTATGAACTGGGTTAAGCCTTGGATTTTTCCTGAAAGACTAACCGTTGTTGCCTAAGGAAGTCGTTTGTCTCGGGGCTCTGCATGACAATTGATCTCGACAAACTCTCTTCTGACGCCATTCACCGGCTGTCACGTGATCCTCGTGACTATCTGTCATGGGTCCTTACCTATAACTACAGAATGAACTCTTCCTAATACTATGTATACTACGGAGAGAGGGACGAATCGAGTCTAGCCGATAGTAGTTCACTCCAAACCAGACTGACAGTCATACTAACACCTTCCACATATTGTATTATTATTTCGTGTAATATACCTTCGTTATTTCTACTCTTGTGTTCGTGTTGTTCTTCCTTGGTCCTAACCTGGACCATAACACTATCTCAATGAACGGCAGAGAAACACCATTTGCAGCCCAAATAAAAAATTACAGTGTGGGTGGGGGTGATGTAGTTGACTTTTGCATTTTTATATTTCGTTCTGTCAGGAATTAAATCTGGTTTCCTTTTTTCTTTTCTTTCAGGATGAAAAAAATCAGGTACTGACAACCAATGTTTGGCTGGAGACGGTAAGTGCAATTTTGAATCTGATACTTCTTCGAAAAAGTATGTGTAAATTTGTATTCGACTCGCGTCCTGGGTAAGACGATAAACTACATCCGACAGCAAGGCCACTGATCAGGAGGTTTTGAGGAGCATTGAACCACCCCTTTATTGCTGGTGTTTCCAGGTCCACCCTGACCCTAGGCTGTAGTACCTGATAGAGTCCTAGCTATGAGGAAATAGTTAACCCCAAACTGGGATCAAAACGATATGAAAACGTAAAATTAGGTTTTAATACAACCAATATATTTTTGTTAAAAATTATAACCGCCCATACCTTTTTGGGAAAAAAAATATTATTAACAAAAAAAATATTGTTAACAAAAAAAAAATTAATAGCAACACATTTAAAGGATAAAAATATATTACCAGCAATACATTTTTTTAAAAGAAATCTTATTACCAGCAATACATTTAAAAAAAAATTAACAGCAATACATTTTTGAAACAAAAGAATTGCTAGCAATACATTTTTGGAGAAAAATATTACCAGCAATAAAAATTTTGTCGGCAGTGACGTTGATATGCCGTAAAACAAAACAAACCAAATCTTTTCTATTCTTTTTTTAAAACCGAGATTGAGTAAGACTAGTAATAAAAGAATAGAAATAATGAAGAGTGAATTGACCCAGGGTGTTAGAATAAAAGACAAGAATAATAAGACTATGTAAAGCTAGTAATAAAATAATAGTAATAATGAAGACTATCAAACAATGATATGGCTAGAAAATTGAATAATAGGACTTTGTAAAACTTACAATAACACAAGAAAATTGAATAACCTTAACTGATTAAATTATTGACGCAATCTTATCAAAATATATTGACAAGTACACCTCAGACCTCCGTGAAAAATAAGATCACAATAATTGAACTATTCATACTACTTTATCTACGGTTACAAGTATTTAGGGTGAATAATATTGCTTGTTAAGAGCAGATCTATAGTAAAATAAAAGGTAAGGTTATCACATTTAAATTGTTAAATGTTATTTTTAGGCTTTGTTTGAACCCAGTCTTCGCTACCGGAATTATTAACACTGTACGTGTGTTTATCTATTTCATTTAGTCAAAAAATTCCTACTGCCATCATTTGTTCTTACAGGAGTCAAAACAGAATAAAAATGAAGTGATTCTGCTACTTAAAGTTTCATGTGTGTATAAACACACAATCGTCGGGCCAGCTACTGAAGGATTGTGTACTTTATGTAGTAGTCGATCTTGTAAATATTTGCTCTGCTATAATACGCTGATCACTTTTATCGTCCCAATCTTTGTTTTATATTCCTTAGTGTGCATTTTTCTTATTTTTTCCAGGCATTTTTCTTATTAAATGGACTATATATATATATATATATATATATATATATATATATATGAAGAAAAATATATAGAAAAAACAAAAATCTTATTATGCAATTATGATGTATTAATGTTAATATAATGTCAATTAACATTAATACAGCATAATTGCATATTAAGATTTTTGTTTGTTTTTTTCTGTATATTTTTCTTCATACTGTCGGATCTATATCCACATATTTGCTTACATATATATATATATATATATATATATATATATATATATATATAATGGACAAAGTCCGAGAATTATTATATTTTTTAGACAATTTTATGTTTAACATTCTTTTTATTGATACAAATATTTAAGTAAATGCTCTGTTTATAATAAACAGTATTAAATAACATTTACCGGCCTAAATGTCAGAGAAATTTTCATAGAAAATTTTCGTCCTCCGACAGGATTCGAACCTGTATCCTATACGGAATCGTCACATAGCCTGACGTACTTTTACCGATTTCGCCACAGATGATCAATCGGTTAGCAAGGTCGAATTAACTGCTTTTAAACTTCAATCATCCATGAATCTCTCACGTACATTCATATCTGCTCATGGCGTATCAAATGTAAACAAATGACGTTACAAATGTAAAAAAAAATAAAAAATGTCAGACTTTGTCCTTTTCATAATAAAATCGTTTTGTGTCAATCCCACTGAGCAATAGTGAGAGGAAAAAGATCACCCAGCCCTTCGGTAATGGTGCCAACATTCATACGCTGGCTTCCATCTTCAAAGACAATTCAAGAACCACCAAGAGAACAGTGAATAAGTTTAAAAAAGCGGGAACAGTAGAGAGGAAAGCTGGATCAGGAGGTCACAGCAGCAAGAGGGGTCCGCCTTTCAACTTAGAGCTAAATTGCAGAGTTCAAAAACGATTACGTGGCCTTGTGAGCGATGAATTATTTTCCGCCCGGTAACCTCTTTCCTGCAGACGAAACTTTACTAGTCTCTCGTTACTCTGTCGCTGTTTCCATTTAAAAAGGCTCTGAAGGAGTACATTCCTTAGCTTCACCAGTTCAGACCTTTACGTCTAGGACCCGCTATTTCACGTACATACGATCAACTCATCATAATTCCCTTCGTACTTCTTTGGCAAGGAGAACGTTCTTATCAACCAGCTTCTCCCCCAAGTAACTCCCGGGAGAATGCTTCCTCGATCGCTATAAACGTAACCACTGGAGTCAACCATTATCTCTCATATACATACACATGATACGCAATTCCTATCTCATAATTTAAAACCATTACAAAAACACTTTCAATAATACTCTACCTTGAGTGTATCCAAGCCAAATGTTGATCAACATGCAATAAATAAATAAAGTCATAACATACTGAGTATAGGAGAAAATGAAATTGAACATAGAATAGGATAAGCCAGAGATAGTTTCTCTCAACACCGCAAGTTGCTACAAAACCAAAACAATAACCTGAAAACTCGAGTCATGTTCTTAAATAGCGCTGTCGGTTCGAGACTTTCATATGGATGTCATGCATGGCGCCAAAACCCGTTTAGAAATATAGAAACTCTTAGATGTATACAACCGCTTTTTAAGATCAATAGTTAAAATGTCTTTATACGAGTAAAAACCTGAGGATCTTGGCAAAGGCAATCCTTCTTTGAACATTGGGTACGGGCACTCGCATGATCGCGAATTCTGTGACCCATCAGGGTGATAGAGGTATCACATGACCTGCACCCATATGTGGTGTTTATTGGACAAGATAGCCTGACGGAGCCCAACACTCTCCAGGGCGGTTTTGAATTCAGAGTTACCTTCTCTTACACCGGTTGCCACCCAAGTCTGTCCTGCTATTTACCCATAGCTCGGGGGAGAAGATGATTATTCATACCTTTTCCAAAGGTATTAGCATGTGCATGAATAGAATGATCCGACTGAAAACTCAGCTCTCCGATTTCTCAATCCGAGCCGCTATCCATTACTCCACCGTGCCTCCAGATTCACAAAGAACTGTACCAAATAACAGAATACAAGTCACTTGAGGACTACCAACATCAGCAACAACTAAAATGAATGGAATAGGTGACTCAAAGAGAAAATAATGGTATAATCAAGATGTTGAAATTCTACACTACTTTAAGTAAACGGTCACAAAGGAAACTCCCGTCAATACTGGAAAGAGCGATAACAGCTAAAACCTATTTTCTTGAAAATTATTATAAGAGAAAGATTTTATAAATTTCAACCGAAAACCGTACTGGTTACTCTGTCATTGAATGTAAAATATTTCCTTATAGGGAAACGGCTAGTATTAGCTTTAGCATTATCATTAACGCGGCCTATAAAGAAAACAATTCTATACATACATCGTGTGAAAGTGCGTGCGATACTCAGCTGCCAACCAGTGGAGATAACACAGTTTCGATGGCTAAGGTGGTACTGCCACCCTTGGCGCCACCAACAGATTTTGCCACCTGAGAGGTTATTGTGTTTGCATACGTCTCAGTCTCTTGTAATTTCTTTTTACAATTGCAACAAAAATTTTTCACTGCTCTTAGCGACCGTTATTGATGACGCAGAATGAAAGGTACGCAGACATGTTTCACGGCAGGAGTAGCATTGTGTTTCAGAGCATGGTTTTATTAGGTTGGTGCAAAAATAATGACGTAATAATGTCGTTTTTTGACGTATTTTTAACGTCAAAAAACGTCATTATTACGTCATTATTTTTGCACCAACCTAATATTTAACTTTATTTATTTTGGATCATGACCAAATCTAACTCGATGCCTGTTGACCTGTGGGGTCTGGAGACGATGTGAAGCACGCTTTAAGTTCCGGTCATTGATGAGAACTTTCAAAATGAAGGATAGGATTGGCCTTCCAAGGAATTCACGACACCCGACCTCAATAAGTAGAAATAAAAAGCCTGAACGCAGATTTCTTGTTCTCCGCTAAATTATGAAAGTTACCGTTAAATTATTGTCTACAGAACCACTAGACACTCCTCTGACCTTACATTTCGCAACGGTAAACAATGGCAGCCGACACAGGACAAATAAATAAATAGAATTATAATTTCAGGATGTTTCAGCCAAAATTTTATGTAAACAAACATAAATAATTAAGTGTCTTCTTATCAAGCAATCACAAAACTGATTGTGAAAATGTACATTGTGGACACCAGCCTTTCATGTCTGAATCAACGACAGATAAACACCAGTTTCTTTATTGATTATTTGATTAATTATCATTACAACATCGCGGCATCGTGTTACTCAAGGGGGAGGCAACTTGCGTACGTATACGACATGACTACCATGATGACAAAGTAATATACCGTATATTTCCGCGTATACATAAAACAAGGTTAAAAAATATAGTAAATTTTCATGAATTTATCCTATGCCTGTCGTATAAGACGACTGCTTATTGATGATATAAGGATGATGTCATTGAAAATATTGTTACTCACTGTGTATCCTTAGAAATTCAAAATAAACCAAATATCAAAACCGATTCAAATTCATGTTTTTTCCTACACACGTCCCCTAAAATGGAAAATATTGTTTTGTGTTTCATCATGTGATCGCTTGCGAATACTGCTACTGCTTCTTCTTCTTCTTCTTCTTCTTCTTCTTCTTCTTCTTCTTCTTCTTCTTCTTCTTCTTCCACGCTCTTTTTTCATATGTCTTTAATTCACTCTCATTGTTTCTTCTTCTTCTTCTTCTTCTTCTTCTTCTTCTTCTTCTTCTTCTTCTTCCACGCTCTTTTTCATATGTCTTTAATTCACTCTCATTGTTTCTTCTTCTTCTTCTTCTTCTTCTTCTTCTTCTTTTTCTTCTTCTTCTTCCACGCTCTTTTTTCATATGTCTTTAATTCACTCTCATTGTTTCTTCTTCTTCTTCTTCTTCTTCTTCTTCTTCTTCTTCTTCTTCTTCTTCTTCTTCTTCCACGCTCTTTTTCATATGTCTTTAATTCACTCTCATTGTTTCTTCTTCTTCTTCTTCTTCTTCTTCTTCTTCTTCTTCTTCTTCTTCTTCCACGCTCTTTTTTCATATGTCTTTAATTCACTCTCATTGTTTCTTCTTCTTCTTCTTCTTCTTCTTCTTCTTCTTCTTCTTCTTCTTCTTCTTCTTCCACGCTCTTTTTCATATGTCTTTAATTCACTCTCATTGTTTCTTCTTCTTCTTCTTCTTCTTCTTCTTCTTCTTCTTCTTCTTCTTCTTCTTCTTCCACGCTCTTTTTTCATATGTCTTTAATTCACTCTCATTGTTTCTTCTTCTTCTTCTTCTTCTTCTTCTTCTTCTTCTTCTTCTTCTTCTTATTCTTCTTCCACGCTCTTTTTCATATGTCTTTAATTCACTCTCATTGTTTCTTCTTCTTCTTCTTCTTCTTCTTCTTCTTCTTCTTCTTCTTCTTCCACGCTCTTTTTTCATATGTCTTTAATTCACTCTCATTGTTTCTTCTTCTTCTTCTTCTTCTTCTTCTTCTTCTTCTTCTTCTTCTTCCACGCTCTTTTTTCATATGTCTTTAATTCACTCTCATTGTTTCTTCTTCTTCTTCTTCTTCTTCTTCTTCTTCTTCTTCTTCTTCCACGCTCTTTTTCATATGTCTTTAATTCACTCTCATTGTTTCTTCTTCTTCTTCTTCTTCTTCTTCTTCTTCTTCTTCTTCTTCCACGCTCTTTTTTCATATGTCTTTAATTCACTCTCATTGTTTCTTCTTCTTCTTCTTCTTCTTCTTCTTCTTCTTCTTCTTCCACGCTCTTTTTTCATATGTCTTTAATTCACTCTCATTGTTTCTTCTTCTTCTTCTTCTTCTTCTTCTTCCACGCTCTTTTTTCATATGTCTTTAATTCACTCTCATTGTTTCTTCTTCTTCTTCTTCTTCTTCTTCTTCTTCTTCTTCTTCTTCTTCTTCTTCCACGCTCTTTTTCATATGTCTTTAATTCACTCTCATTGTTTCTTCTTCTTCTTCTTCTTCTTCTTCTTCTTCTTCTTCTTCCACGCTCTTTTTTCATATGTCTTTAATTCACTCTCATTGTTTCTTCTTCTTCTTCTTCTTCTTCTTCTTCCACGCTCTTTTTCATATGTCTTTAATTCACTCTCATTGTTTCTTCTTCTTCTTCTTCTTCTTCTTCTTCTTCTTCTTCTTCTTCTTCTTCTTCTTCCACGCTCTTTTTTCATATGTCTTTAATTCACTCTCATTGTTTCTTCTTCTTCTTCTTCTTCTTCTTCTTCTTCTTCCACGCTCTTTTTTCATATGTCTTTAATTCACTCTCATTGTTTCTTCTTCTTCTTCTTCTTCTTCTTCTTCTTCTTCTTCTTCTTCTTCTTCTTCTTCTTCCACCACTACCACCACTCCCTTAATAATTCTCCTTCATTGTCATTCTTTTATTACGTTATTCTTCTTCTTCTTCTTCTTCTTCTTCTTTCAAATATCCTCTCGTTGTTTCTATGTTGCCCTTCTTTTTCTTCTTCTTCTTCTTCTTCTTCTTCTTCATTTTCTTCTTCTGCTGCTGCTTCCTTTTCGATGTCTAAACAGGTATTACTACTAACAGCATGGTGTACTATTTTTTTATATTGCATTTTTATTAAATAAGTATTTGTTATTTCAATCATTAAATTGCTTTCAAAATAGTTGGAATATTTTGCACGTTAAATAATAATACTTCCATTTTTTCTAAAAAAAAAATGAATAAAAATATATTGTACTAAGCCTCGCACCCTCGTTAAACCAACAGCACTTTTTACCCGCTTAGCTGTTTGCACTTCACTGCCAAATTTGGTTTCGATCGGTTAAAGATTGTCTACCGTATATTTTCAGGTATAAGGTGACATTTAGATAAGACGAGGTCAAAAAATATAGAAAATTTTCATGAATTTATCCTATACCTGTAGCATAAAACGACTGCTTATTGATTATATAAAGATGATGTCATTGGAAATACTGTGTCCTTAGAAATTCAAAATAAACGAAATATCAAAACCGATTGTTTTTCCTACATACGTCTCCTAAAATGAAAAAACATTTTTTTTTTGTTTCATCACGTGATCCTCTTACGAATACTGATTCTTCTTCCTCATCTTTTCCTATATTCAAATAGTTACAAACAACCTGGTGTACCAATAGCCATTTACGTATACTTCATCGACAATCACAAAATACCGCTAATAACAGTGTGATAATGTACGATAATAATGCTTTCCACTTTCAACATTTTTTTTATTTAGTCTGTTCCTAACTTCTTATTATTCAACACCAAAATAATAATTATTAATCAGAAATTAATATTATGTTATCCTAAATGTTATTACTGCCGTAATTAAAACCACGAAGAAGATTATTGAAAGTTTAGCGAATGGTAAAGGTTGTTGTGAAGGCAATCATGACTATAAGTTTACATTTTCCCAGTTGAGTTTGCATGGATACAAGTTGATTTCATTGATATGAAATTATTCTTCAAATAGGCAATTTATTATTCCAGTAATATATAAGGTAGAAAGAGTTTTATTATTTTTATTATCAGTTTATTTGATAATGGGAATCTTTTCATGTACGTTATTGGTTACGTTGGTGAAGTTGAGGTTAGCCTACCAAGAAACATCACTCAGAATTTAAGGTTTCTTTTTTAGAATTCTAGTATAAGACGACACCCAAATTTTATGTGTGATTTTTAGGATTTAAATGTATGCTACACGAAGATACACGGTATATATATATATATATATATATATATATACACACCGTATATATATATATGTATATATATATATATATATATATATATATATATATATATATATATTATTATTATTATTATTATTATTATTGCTTCAAACGTTTTTAGTAGATACCCGTATTTGAGTAGATGCTCTGTTTTATTTAAAACACCATTTATTTCATATTTGAGAAGAAATATTAAAGAAAAAGGACATTCTCTTTAATTTGTTTTTCTAAACATATTAAAAAAGACTTTAAGTAAAAACAGAGCGTCCACACACACACACACACACACACACACACGGGCATCCACTAAGAAAAACGTATTGAGATGGAAATTTTAGATAAACTAACCGAACTTCATGTCCTTTCTGTAGTTTTCAAGGACGTTCGATTGCCCCAGTTATTTTTAAGAACCATGTGTTGTTTGTGTTGCAGGCAAAATTCCATTGGCTACATGCTGGTAATCTTTAGAAAACAAACTTTAAAATTGTTTTTATTCATATAAAACTATGTAATGTACCAGGTTGAGAGCTGATACAGGCTAGCTGCCCTTGTTGAGAATCAAAGGAGTTTCTCTGGGCTTTGGTTAGCAATCTTTTTAGTGTTGCTTTCACGATAAAAAAAAAAATTCAGATGGGAAAGACAGTTTAGTCCGGTCATTATCTTGCATGTGTCTGCCGAGAGGCGTGTACTGGCTTGTATTGACTGTGATCCAGAGAGTTTAAACTGTGCGATAATAACACATGAGGACTCTTGTTCGGAGTTTACGTGGCAAGTCTTTAGCACCGTTACTTTTTTTATTGACAGATCCCAAAAGTTTGGACACAGGCCTTCACCACTTGAAACAAGTCATTGTGTTTGTTTTCTGACAACTACATCTAATTAGTTCCACACATATCAGGCTACTGCGAAAAACACTACGAAACAACATCAACTTCATCTTGGCACTTGGAATGTACAAACTCTCCAGGACAACAACTCAGCACCAGAAAGAAACACAGTTCTGGTCGAATTGGAGCTAAAGAAGTACAACATTGATATAGCTACATCAGTCGACTAAGTGAAAATAGAAAGCAAAATATGACATCTAACAGTTTTCCTGATGCACTTGGATACAATACATTCTCCTGTACTGTTTGTGGTCTTTTGTGCAATTCTCGAGCCGGTCTCAAAAGTCATGCCCATTATAGGCATGTAGATAATTCGTTCGTGGGCGTCGGAACCTCATACGTCGAACTCGACGGGAGAGTCCATTATATATATATATATATATATATATATATATATATATATATATATCAAGAGAGAGAGAGGGAGAAAGTTTCCAGCGTTTTTTCCATTTGTCCGTTTGGTTCAGTCTGAGAGTGCAAAAATTATCCGTATTGTCCCAAGCGCTTTCGGACACTTCTTTAGCCATTTTTAAGGTCGGGGTGGTGTGGTAGATGTTGTTCATTTCTCTTCATGTTTGACTGTTTAAGATTTTTGGGGGGTGGGGGGTTGTGCTGTTTTGAATACTCGTAGAAGCGTTTATTCCGAGCTGTGAGTGTGCGACTGGAATTCGATTGAGCGTCTTTCTATTTAAAAAAAAAAAAAAAACTGTCAACACAACATTGTCACTATTGAATAAGGTGAGGTTGATAGTTGGACGAGATGTTTTATATACAGAGCCTCTCTCACAGGCAGATGTTTTCGGTAATGAGATTTTTCTAGAACTTTACTTTTTTTTACAAGAATTTTTCTTAAGGATTCTTATAAATTGTGGCTGGCTAGTTGTTTTTTTATAGAGCTTTGTCCAGATAAGTGACATAGGAGGTATCTGCTCAAGGAGATGGTAGTATTACCAATATATTTAACTAAGTTATGACAAGAACTACAGTCTTATACTGGGCAATGAAATTGATACGCTGCATTGGTCATTACTAGTTTCAATTTGATGGAGTTATTTTGATTAGTGACAAGGTTTGCGGTTTTGCATTTTCTTTAATTCATTTTCTTAGTTTTATATTTTTTGTGGGATTAACGACAGAAATAAAGTATTTAATGATTTTCAATTCGTCATGCTTATAATTATTGTGCATCTTGTTGTGCATCTCTAACAAAAACCTTGAGTGGAAACTGATCACTTGTGAGATGAAATGCCTAAGGAAAAGCAATGAACAAGACCAGGTGAGACAAAATCAGGAATGAGACATTAAAAGATATTGTAGGAGAAATATCATACAACACATCAAATAACAGAGGATCAAATATTTCGGACACTTCACTCGTATGGCTATCAACCAACAAGCCCTACGATCATACACCCTCAGGTATTCCGGCTGGGGAGCGAGAGGCAGACCAAGAAGAAGCTAGAGCGACTTAGGGGTAGACACTCTCAGAGCCCACGAGATATCTGTCCTCTGGGCCACATGCTTTGCCGCTGACAGACGACTATGTCTCCCCGCAACGTCTATCAGCACAAGCGGAAGGAAAAACTAAACTAAGTACCATAGAAGAGAGGAATATTTATTTTGAGATAATACAATAACGTGGTACAAGGCCAAAAGGGGGGATCGGGGAACGATGGTTTTCAATCAGTCTTAAACTTAGCTAGCTACGATTACTGACCCAAGCATACCACAGTATGCCTTACCCCAAATCAAGACAGTCTTACTTACCATTCTTACTACTGCCAGCATAATATCTCAAGCCTCTATAAAGTCCTTACTAGTTCCCATATGTGTCTCTCCGCGACGCCTAACAGCAGAAGCAGGAGGAAAAACTAAACTGGTTGCAGTAACATATGGCGATGTTTTGTTATGTGGTATTTTTATTACTGGTGTCATGTATTTTTGTAAGGATGATTTTATTTGTTTATCGATGATGGGAAAATTATCGATAATTAATCTTTGTTTTATGTGTCTTAGTTCACTCAGAAATATTCATTGGGAAAACGAATTTACATGTGCTTTATTTAGGAAGTGTTTTTATCATTGCTATTTTATATCTTTAAGGGCATTGGCTGTCATAGCTTAGAAGGCAAGACTTCGTGCCGGTGAGGTTTTTTCTTTTTTATGGTTAGGTGATAAATACTTTGGAATTTAGTTCTATATCAAGGAATGGAATTTTGTTATTAACCATGAGATAGTATGCAAATTTGAGTGCAGTTTTTTCCCTATACAACAAATCATTAACTACCATTAATCCTGAAAGACATGTAAACTTATATTACAGAAAATGGCAAAAGACAAACGTCATCATCATCAATCAAAGTAAGCGCATCAAATTTAAACTAGCGATGACCAATATAACGTAACAATTTCACGACCCAGTACAAGACATTGTTTCTTGTTATGAATCAATTTGATAAATCAGTCACCCCCCCACCCCGAGTACACAACTCACGCTTCACTTATCTGTCTGAAGTAACATAAAAAAGTCTCTTATCTACTCACAATTTACGGCAACCCTATAAGGAACATTCTGGTCGATAACACCAGCATCCTATATAAGTCCCATTACAGAAAACAGTACAAGACAGTGTTTTTTGTTTGTTTGTTTGTTTGTTTGGGGTTTTTTTGTGAGAATTATTTTATTTGTTTATTGATGATGTAGTTTGGAAAATTGTTGTTGACAAATGTTTATTTTATGGGTTTTCGTTCAATTAGAAATATTCTTTGGGAAGAGGAATTTTCATGTATCCTATTCAAGAAGTTTTTTTTTTTTTTTTTCATACTCATATTTTATATCTTACTAATCATTTACTATCATAATTTAGGAGACAAGTATTCCTATTGTTGGAGATTTTATACGGGCAGATGATTTGGATTTTATAAGGCTAAGTATTTTTAATTCTATATCAGCATCAAGGAATGGAATTTTATTAACCATGAGATTGTATGTAAATTTTCGTGCAGTTTTTTTTTTCTTCCCCATAAAGTTGATTTTAGATCTATACAGCAAATTATTAACTACTATTAATCCTGAAAGACATGTAAAACTTATAATATATTACAGAAAATGGAAAAAATAAACCTCGT
The DNA here is from genome assembly GCA_963932145.1 of Acanthosepion lycidas. NCBI lineage: Eukaryota > Metazoa > Mollusca > Cephalopoda > Sepiida > Sepiidae > Acanthosepion > Acanthosepion lycidas. The sequence continues at coordinate 15,896,748 of OZ010596.1, read as the reverse complement.
CATCATCAATCAAAGTAAGCGCAACAAATTTAAACTAGCGATGACCAATATAGTGTAACAATTCCACGACCCAGTACAAGACATTTTTTCTTGTTATGAATCAATTAGATATATCAGTCAAACCACCACCCCCTGAGTACACACCTCACGCTTCACTTATCTGTCTGAAGTGCCATAATAAAAAGTCACTTTTCTACTCACAATTTACGACAACCCATACGAAACATTCTGGTCGATAACACCAGCATCCTATATAGGTCCCATTACAGAAAACAGTACGACAGTGTTTTTTTTTTGTTTTGTTTTTTTTTGTTTTGTTTTTTTTTTGTTTTGTTTTTTTTGTTTGTTTGTTTGTTTTGTTTTTTGTTTTGTTTTTTGTTTTGATTTTGTTTTGCTTTTTTGGTGAGAATAATTTTATTTGTTTATTGATGATGTAGTTGGGAAAATTATTGTTGACAAATATTTATTTTATATGTTTTAGTTTACTGAGAAATATTCTTTGGGAAGAGGAATTTTGGTGTAGCCTATTTAAGAAGTTTTTTGTTTTTTTTACACTGGTATTTTATATCTTACCATGCACTGGCTATCATTTCTTATAAGACAAGTGTTCGTAATGGTCGAGAGTTTATACGGGTAAATGCTTTACATTTTAGTTCTATGTCAACGTCAAGGAGTGGGGTTTTGCCATTAAGCATGAGTTGATAAGTAAATTTTTGCGTGGAGTTTCTTTCATCAAAAGTTGATTTTAGATTTTGATAATTTACTCCTTACTTTTGATCCAAACAAAAATGCCGTCAACCTTTTGTAGTTTGTCAGTTGTTTCAAACACTTTGTTTCAAATATGGTACGACAACAACAATTGCATCTTAAGCAAATATGAAGAGAAATTAACAACACCTGAAAAATGGTTAAAGTGACCGGAAGCGCTTGGGACAATGGAGAATACAAACAACCTTTGCATCGCCTTACTTTCACCGAACCAAAACATAAGAACGATGGAAAAAATAAAATGTGAACAAATCTTCCTTGTATATCATATTCAACGAACCATGTTTAAAATAAGGGTTGTTGCAGATAGATAGATAGATAGATAGATAGATAGATAGATAGATAGATAGATAGATAGATAGATATGAAAGTCAACGACTTAGTGAGGGAGATGTGGAAAGAAATGAGTGAAAAGATCGAAAATATATATGAACAGAGATAGATATATATGTATGAACACACTGAGATAGATAGATAGATAGATAGATAGATAGATAGATAGATAGATATGAAATGAAATGACTTACTGAGGGAGATGTGCGAAAAAATAAGTGAAAAACTCTAAAAATAAATATGAACAGATAGATAGATAGATAGATAGTGTGTGTGTCTCACACTCTATAGGCACAACCGATTATTCCATTGCCTTATTTCAAACTCAGACAAATTGCGCGTGTGTGTCTGTGTGTACAGTTAATGACACAAACACATGTAAATCACTCGAACACATCACAGCCATTTCATTAAAACGTAGCCAAACGGAGAAGAAATGAGAAAATAATCAGCTTATTTTCAGCAAGGTGAGCCACACTGATGATAACATCCTTTAGAATCCTCGAAGCACAGATGAAATTCCACATTAGACACCCTAAATCGCTATCTTCGGTGCAAATGAATCGACACTGCACCGAAATTCATACTAACCTAATTTACCCAACACTTTGTCAAGATTGTATCTGCCGTATCCTTCGGTTTTCTTACTCTGCAGCCGTGTTACTTATCATTTTTTTTTTCTTTTATTTTTTTTAACTTCATCCGAATTGTTCAATAGAGAAAACAGCCCGTGGATTGATAATGTGTTTTCTCAAAATTATAGGAAATATACGCAGAAACTATTCCGAAGACAGATGTATGGCTTTTCCCATTTGTAAATGGACGTAACGCCTATCTGTGCAGAAAATAGTAAATTAGAATAACTCAGTTTGTATTCAAGCTAACGTTAAATTCTCACGTAGACTCTTAGAGAAAGTCATGAATCCAATTTTTCCTGTGTCCTCTACTCAAACTCCTTTCTAATATACCTAGATTTTTGCCAGAAAAAATGTGTAGGTTAATGAGCTGAGTTTCTTATTCCTGTGGTTAATTTTGACAAGGATCAGTCAAACTCGTGGTGAAGACTTTATTGGAAGCAATATTTCTTTTGGGAATACAAGGTGCAGTAAGCTTGGGTGTTCAGGTGATGTAATAGATGACGACACGGAATTGTTGACGTCCTGGGCAAGACGATAAACGACATCCGATTGCAAGGCCTCTGATCAGGAGATTTTATGGAGGGTGGTAGCACCTGTTAGGGTCCCAGTTATGGGCAAATATTTGACTGCCAAACTGTAGTCAAAGCACCATGAAAGTGTAAAAATAGGTTTTAATACCAGAAATACATTTTTGTAAAAAAAGTTATTACCAGCAGTGAATTTTGAAGAAAAAATTATTACCAGCAATAAAATCTTGTCGGCATTAAATAACCCATTGACGTGTTGATATGCCGTAAAACAAACTAAACCAAACGGGATTGTTAATCGTAGAGCCGAGTTCCAATTCAGGTCGGGTTTGTTATATTCACTTACGCACAAATTCCCTTGAGAAAGCTGTGAGTCTCGTAGCTATGGTTTAATTAATAAAACTTGTGTCACTAAACCATTCGTCATCGTCGTCTAAAGTGTTGTAGGTGATACACCCATGGTCGAATGGTCCGAAATCAGGGAAGTCCCCATCCTGCCGTCTCCAAGTCTTGTTTTGGCTTGAACCATTGTACTAAGCTGAACGAGTCCATTATTTTCTGTCACGGCAAGAAGTAAGGGAGCCAGTTCCTTTCTCGGAGACGACATGCGAAGTGAATTTGATTTTGAAGTTACCTTCTAGCCTTTGCCTGAAGAGGCAGAACATACAAGGCAGCAGGTAGCTCAAATTCAGAGTTCTCCTTCTCCTAGACTGGTTGCCAACCAAGGCTATGGGACCCAGTCTCTCTACAGCTATTTGCCCGTAGCTGGGGTGGGAAGAGATGTATTCATACCTTTCGCAAAGTGAATGCATGTACTCGAGTGGAATTCGAACTAGAAACTCTCCGATTGCTCAATCCGAGCCGCTACCCATTGCTCCACCGCGCCTCCGCCACAAAGCCTGAAAATATTTTTAGATTGTAACAATTTGAGTGGGGGAGGGGATGTAGATTATAACTAAACCATTGTTACAGCACCCACCTCAAAGAAATTCTTACAATCTAAAAATATTGTCTGGTTTAAATAACCTGCATTGGTTTGATAAGCCGTAGAAAACGAATCAATCAATCAATGAAATATTGATTAGCTGCACAGGCAAGTTACTTACAGTCTGTGGAATAAAAATGTATAGAAACTACCGTGGCCACAAAGTGAGGGACTGATTTATATATTGATTGTAAAATAAAATTGATCCCCCACTTTTTGTTTATACGATAATTTCTTGTTTTTTATATCAAATTCTGATTATTATTTAAAAAACAAAAAACATTCTTAAAATCTAAAAATATTTTCTGGATTTAAATAACCTGCAAAGGATCGATAAACCGTAAAAAACGAATCAGTCAATCAATCGTGCGATGATTGAAAATAACTGACAAGACGCTTCTGTTAAGATTTTTTTATTCTATTTTCTCCTCCATTAAAAAGAGATTTTTTTTTTGGACTTTAACACTCACAGCTACATGATTGGGTCGCAATGACAGCCCATTGCCCGAAGAGACAGGACACATAAATGTTGTTGTTGATGATTATGATGATGATTGTCATTTGCATCAAAGTTTGTCTATAGGGAACACCTCGTTTTTGGTATCACTTGGTCTGTTTAATGAGACCTCACTGTTGCACTGACCGTAAGCTAGCTGATAGATAGATAGATAGATAGATAGATAGATAGATAGATAGATAATGAACAAATATGATAGATAGATAGATAGATAGATAGATAGATAGATAGATAGATAGATAGATAGATAGATAGATAGAGTGAGTGAGATAGATAGATAGATAGATAGATAGATAGATAGATAGATAGATAGGATGAAGAGAAGGACAGGGAATAGATCAAGGCATCTGGAGATGTCGATTGGCATTGCATTTGAATAGTTGGAGATTATAGCTATTAGGGAAGTAAGTAAGGGGAAGGGAGTTTCATAGACGGGAAGTGCGCGACATGAAGCTATTGGAGTAGAAGAGACGGCTACATTTAAACGTTTCGACAGTGAAAGGTTGGGACCGAGATGCCGACTTAATGGCACTTTTAAATTCATGCTGTTTGGGAAGTAGCGAAAGTAGCTCGTCGGAGCAGTTACCATGAAAGTATTTGTAGAAAAGACAGGGTGAGGTGACGGCACGTTTGTAAGAAAGCGACTGTAAACGAAATGCCAGGTCACGGCCAATTAGATTGCATATCCGTCTCTGGATTTTGTCGAGGACCTTAAAACGAACAGTGAGGGATCCAGACCATATATGACTGCAATATTCTATGCAAGGGCGAATGGTTGATTTATAGATTTGAAAGATAGATTGGAAGCTATTGATTCAATGTAATTATTCCATCTGAGGTCAGCTGATAGTGTGAGATCAAGCATTCGCAAAGAGGTGCTCTCGTGGAATTGAGCATCAGACAATCTAATGAGAGGCAGGGAGGATTCTCTGTGATGGTTAATAGAGAGCAGTTTTGTTTTTGAGGCATTAAATTTAACCTACCATTTCATTCCCCAGTCAACAACCGATTGGAGGTCCTTGTAGAAGTTCTAGTAGTTCCATTTCTGCATCTGCTATCAACACTGTCATCTGCATATCATATTCGCTCAGAATTGCCTCACTGTAGATGTTGAATAAGTCTGATGAGAAGACACATTCTTGTCTTACACCGACTTCTATTTTTTGTACATATACTGAATTCATTTTCGATCTATATACAGACGGTTTGCTTCTAGCATAGATTCTGGATTATTCTAATATCCTTCCTGAATGTGCCACGCTTGCCTCGTAGATCCAACAGTTCTTTGGAACGTACTGTAACAAGAGCTTTTGGTAAACAGAAATTTTCATCGCTAAGATCGCAAACGCTGTAATTCAAATACTTTTTTTTTTTCAATGTCACGATATAGGCAACGCGGAGAACAAACAAGGAAGTAACAAAGGAGGAAAACAACTTAAAATAATGAAAAGGATTTTGATTTCAAACAGAGTAGGCCTTCCCCAGAAATCATCGGAAATTGTCAGAAGAAGTCAAGCGGAACATTTCTGGCATCAAAAGGTAGCGTTTTCTGGCCGAAATAGTTTCAGAGAAGAAAAATGGCGCCCTCCAGGCCGTTTCTGCGTGCATTGCGACGACAGTCCGAGCGACCGAATGATGGAAAGAATGGAAAAGTTTCTGGCTGCAAGCCAGTAGCGATAAACGATTTTCGAGGACAATGCCACTAAATATGAATTCACATTCTATTGTATATGTCTTCAGTCAATAAGAGAATTGATGTTTTTGCATGGACGTGACTACAAAAATATACAATAACACGATAATCACTTTAAACATTATTTTTTGTGGATACTTGAGTAGACCCCGTCTGTTTTTTTAAATAGTATATTTATTTATTTTCATCTACCAAACTGAATATTCGAGAATTCTTATTAATGATAAATATGTACTCTCTGGCATTTTGCTTTAATGAGATAAATGATAAAAATTGTAGGATTAATAAATTCAATACTTCTTGATATATATATATATATATATATATATATATATATATATATATATATATATATATATATATCCAAGTATAGGATTGGTGTATACGGAATAAATTCCAATAACCAACAATAACTATTCTTAAAAGAGTGCTCAGTACAGAGTAGGGCAAATATAATTATTTATTCGAAAATTAAAACATAAATATGTTATAAAATCACTACAAAAACAGCCATTTTGTTTAGACACTTCTGCTGTCTTATCAACTGATGATGTTGAATGTAGAATAAAGGGTTTTAAAAGGTTCAAATCAATCAAACACCTCAATTATTATAACATTAGTTAGTTGTCAAGTTTTTTGAATTCTCATATACTTGTTTTTTGATTGGTCATTCCAGGTTATGTAACAGCGATTCCATCAGTGAGGGGTGTTTGACTGATATGAATCTTTTAAAATAAATAATTATATATATATATATATATATATATATATATATATATATATGTATATATATATATGTATATATATATATATATATACCCTTTTTTCGTATTTTTCCAATTAAACATGAGCCAGTGGACATATTAGCACTTCGTTTATACATTCTCCGAAGTCTTTCTTTGCAGATTGATCACAGACACTCGACTGGAATTAAATCCGGAGAATTTCTGGAGGCAGTCTATAGTACTTTGATTTGCTCACTGGTAAAGCTTGCCAATGTGTCTGTGTCGCATTACTATTTTCGTGCGCTTCCTTGGAGTAACGTCCATGGTAGACAAAGGCCGTAGGACAACTAATCGACAGACGTGACAATAGTGTCTGAGCGTGATAAAAATCTTATGCAATCACAGATGGCGCTGTGTTTCTCAAGGCCAAACAAATTTCATCATACACCCCGAAAATAGATTCATATTACTACACGATACTCAAATACCTAATCGGAGGAAAGAATGAATTCGATTACAACCTATCACCCCAAGTGGATCTAAAACTGACCGTATGGAAAAAAAAGGAAGCTAAATCGGTTGTTTGAATTAATTTGCACAAAGGTATATATATATATATATATATATATATATATATATATATATAATTATTTATTTAAAAATATGATTCCAACACGCTACATAAGAGTTCTCATGTTTCAAAACAAGAGCCGAAAACTTCAATATAATTATTTAAATTAAATTGAATTAAAGTAAGCTCTGTTCCATCTTCAAGCAAATTTTTTTTGAATAACTTATTTCTGAAATTTACGTGTTTTAATAGCAGATTCATTAATATGCTATTAAAACACGTAAATTTCAGAAATAAGTTATTCAAAAAAAAAATTCGCTTGAAGATGGAACAGAGCTTACTTTAATTCAATTTAATTTAAATAATTATATTGAAGTTTTCGGCTCTTGTTTTGAAACATGAGAACTCTTATGTAGCGTGTTGGAATCATATTTTTAAATAAATAATTATATTTATGCTCTACTTTTGTATCGAGCACTATTTTTAAAAAATAATAACAAAAATACTAAAGAACCAGTTCTTTCCTATTTTCTATATATTTTCACACACACACACACACACACACACACACACATACATACATATATATATATATATATATATATATATATATATATTACAAATGTCCCAAAACAAAAGATTATCCACACAGTTCAAAGGACGAGAATGTTTAACAGAAAAACGAACAAAGAAATAAACATATCAGCTTTATGCCCTTTGACCGTCCATAGCAATTTTTCTCTACGCTAGGCTGTGTACATGTTGTACATTTTCCCTGTGTGTTGACACCCTGGTGGTTAGGAAGGTATTAACTGCTCCCCAAAACGGAAGCTGAAATCCAATGCGTTCAACCCAAGGGAAAACAACAGTTTTCTCCATACAAGTAACCCCTCCTTAGACAGGTTCATTAACCTATACAAGATTTACGAATAAAATGTACTGAAAGCAAAACTACACACCGTGTACCGTAAATTAAAGGAAATGTTCTTGCAATAAGAATGAAAGAGGAAGTGTTACTTTAAGATGGAGAAATATCTTCCAGTAATGGCACTGGTGAAACCAATAACTGAAAAAGCGAAGAAGAATTCTTCTCTCTAAAGGGACTGAACTCCCATGTGATGCATCCAACCCAAGGGAAAATAACTGTTGTCTCCCTTCAGCAGCATAGGCTAAAAAGGATAACACACGTAACTTGAAGAGAAATTAATGAAATAAGGAAGATAGTGATGCGCCACTCTATTTCAAACCAAATGTTAAGAAGAAAAGTACTGAAAAGATCCATAACAGCTACTGGAATTAAACTAATTTTCCTGAAAAACCTGTTTTAGTTGTTATTAAAAACATCTTTTTATATGGAAAGAGGCTATTTTACCGGTCCCGGTAAAATAGACAATGGAGCTTTTAAGCTTATTTTACCAAACTCAGTAAAAAAGACCGTCGAATTATTTTGCCGGTAAATATTTTTATTATTATGAAGACAGGTAATGTTAAAAATAATTGTTAAGAAATTCAAATATTTTTCCACCATTAATTATTAAAACGCAAGTTAAAATCATTTATTCGTCGTCAATTATTAAAAGAAATATAGAAGCCACTGGATATTTTAATCACTTCAGGCTCTGCGAATCCAAAATTTTCCCTTGGGCATGGTTCTCTTGTCAATACACTTCAGCTATCACAGACCACAGAATCGATGTTGTTCAAATCGTGCCTACACATCTGACATAACTACTGCACTGATGATCTCAGGGCTTCATATGTTGCACAGCTTTCCAACTCTCTGGATCAAAATGTCAGCGGATCTTCTGGATAGACACATTTCATCGAGACATGCTGTTGATATTACAGAAGGGTTTTGTTTCTTCAGAGATATGCTCTCCACCCATAGCATGAATGGCATCTTTATCACTGACAAAGTAGCCTAGCATGTGTAACGATGTGGAAAACGTAGTGGTTGCTGATGTAAGTTACCCATTGTTATATGAATTTGTAGTTGATAGACGATTCCTTTTCTCATTTTTTTACTGAAAATGAAATTAAAACAACGTGCAAGATAATAACAATAAGATTTTGAAACAAGTGTTGATATTAATGACAAAAAATGCTTATTTTACTTTTCGTGGTATTAATTACAATATTGTTATTGTGTGTGTTAAAAGTGTTCTCGTCTCTTTTGTTTCTTTAAAAGTCTGTCCTTACTTGTTTTGGCTTGTTCCGAAAATTATATTGTTAAGTGTAGCGTTTGAGACCGTTAACAGTGGATTTTTACGGAGCGAAGAAGAGACGTCTGTTGTTCATTTTACTACTGCTACTGACACCTGCTACTCTACTGAACTTTACTGATTCTACTGCATTTGCTTGTAGTAGAAATGTCGTTTTTATGCTTATGAAGTTTCAGCTTATAGGCTGATGAAATATCATCATTGACTATCATCGCTGGTGGCCAGGTGGTTATATTTATTTGTAGATTTCTTTTCCATTTTTTTTATGACTGAAAATGAAATGAATAAACTGTACAACGATAACAACAATAAGACTTTGAAACACGTGTTGACATTAATGACAAAAATGTGTATTTTTCTTTTCGTGGTGTTAATTACTATATTGGTATTTTGTGTGTTAAAAATGTTCTCAGTTTTATTGTCTGTTTTATTCTTTTAAAGTTTGGACTTACTCGTTTTTCCTTGTTCTAAGTATTTCGTTGTTAAGTGTAGCATTCGAGACCGTTAATTATGGATATTTACGGAGCGATGAAGATATGTCTGTGTTGTTCTTTTTACTACTGCTACTCTACTCAGTTGCCCTGGCTCTAATGCCTTTGCTTGTGATGGAAGGGTCGTTTTTATAATCATGAAGTTTCACATTAAATATGAAGATGAAATATTTTATCTTTTTTTCCGGGATGATGAAGCATGCAATGATCACTGGTGGAAAAGTTGTTTTTAGAAGGATCATCATTCTGAATGATAACATCTGTAGATGCCTGTCACTGTATGATTTCTTAATGAATGAAGTTGGCTTATTAAATCTTTGTTATGGTCCAAGTCCTTGTACCACGGTGATGGCCCAAGGTAGAACCAATAAAGAAGAACTCGAACACAGGTATGGAATAACACAGATATATTACAAACAGGAAGTAGAAAGTGTTAGTAGGAACAATCAGGTTTTGTAGGGAGAACAATGTAGTCTCGACCAGTTTCACTATTCCAATGTCTTGAAGTAATCGTCTGAACGCGACTCTGTTTCGGACTGCCTCTGACTCGACTGACTGACTCGCTCGCGCTGACTGACTCACAGACTCCTGACGGACTTCACTCCAGACTTCAAACTGAGCGGTATTTAGTCACCCCCACGATGCCCATTGAACCCGTATAAACGGGCTCAGGATCGGTTTACCTCCTCGAAAGAGACTCCGCCCTTCGGCGTAGCCTCGTTCGGGTTCCTCCCAGCCCGAAGGGAGAGAGTTCAACCGATCATCCGGTCAGCCGGTCAGCCGGTCGTCCAACTTCAGACTGAACTCCCTGCTTCCTCTAGAGGCGCACTATTTATTACGTATGGAATAGTCCATTATGTTATTATGGGTAAGGTCCCATAACAATCTTGGTTTATAAATATACAGTAGAATCCCTGACAAAAGAACTAAGAAGGCCTTCCGGATATTAGGAATTGGTTACAAAGTCCGGATATGAGCGATTCCGGATATAAGTGATTCCGGATATGAGGGGCACTAAAACGGACAAGCTGATCGCTGATATTTCTTTATACAGTAGAATCCTTGACAACCGGACTAAGAAGGCCTTCCGGATATGAGGAATTAATTATAAAGTTCGGATATGAGAGGTTATATTTAGATTAAAATAAAAGAACTGAAATCAGGTTTAATATTTATTTTCAATGTTTTATAGTAAACAAAATAAGCTAATGGTGAGTGAAATATAACGGAATTGATTTTAAGGAAAAAGAAATAAATTATGTAATGTTAATGAAAATTCATTAAATTAAGTATGCCACGTATGCAAAAGAAATAATGTAACGAGGATTTTTTAAATCGCTGTTGCATGACGATTCTTTCTCTTCTAATGTCATTCTCAACTTTTTCCGCATTTCGTTTTGCTTTTCTTCTTGAAGTGTTTTTTTTTAAAAGAAAGGCACTTTTTAATTCCGCGTGCATTATTGCAATCGTCATAGTCAAATGCTGGTTTTCTTTCCATAAAACTGACAACCTTTTCAATAGCTTTTTCAATTTCGGTCCAGGTTTCATTAGAATCATCTTTTTCATTTCCTTGTTTATTGTGACAATGTTGAACACTGGAGAATAGTTTCTTTGGAATGCTGACTTTCCTATGTTGAAGTCAGCCATTAGTTAAAATGAACTTTCACTAGCGTCTAGTCTGTTTAAAATTTCCACTTTTTGCGATAACTCCAAAGTTGTTCTTTTCCTCTTATTCCCATCATCTTTTGAACAAGCCATTAGGGTGAAATAAGCATAAGCAATTATCCAAAGTAAACTTACTGAAAAACAGAAATTTCAAATCAGTTACATATCAACAAAATAGTTCAAATATACACATCAAAATCATGTCCGGATATGAGGAATTCCGGATATGAGGCATTCCGGATATGCCGGATTTCGGATATGAGAGATTCTGGGTATGGGAGATTCTACTGTAATATATTATTAGTTCTAAAATATTATTTATATTTAGCGGAAAACAGCCCTTGTCTCTATTTTACCGAGACTGGTAAAATAGTCATGGTGTCTATTTTACCGGGGCTGGTAAAATAGTCATGGTGTCTATTTTACCGGGGCTGGTAAAATAGTCTATTCGTTTTAGATTTTATAAATTTAAAACAATCTTTTTCGATTTTACAAGTTTCAACCAAAATTAGCAGTAGTTGCTATCCGTAAAGAAACATCGAATATTATCATATCCATTACCATATATGGGCTAACTGCGCTCAATCCGGCCTTGTGCCATATTCTGTTCGGGTGGGTGTACATGCCAAACTGTATTTGTTTTCTCAACTTTTAGTAATTTTTCATACCCATATGCAAAAAGACAATCAGGCTTATATATATATATATATAGATATATATATATATATATATATATATGATTAATTTGGGAGTTTCTTGCGAGAACACAATCAAAATTTGAGCTTTATGTATTAAATGACTGCGCGCACATTTTAACCACGAGAATGAAAGATGAAGACGAGCACGTCCCTGAAGTTTATGCGTTTCTTGGTCTCAGCAATTCATTCAATATGGATAAATTGATCCACATAAAGTCAAACAAAAACAAAGAAAGAAATCTCTCCCGCCGACCCAAATCATTTTTGCTTAATAGAATTGTTTATTTTGAAGAAACGCGGTATTAAAAGTATTTCATCAAAATAAAGTAAAACAGACGAGTATAGACGAGAAAAAAAGAAATATTGCACTCAAAATCCTCGTCCGTAGCTTCCCCTGCCCGCCCCATAAGATGTCTACCTGTTCACTTTGATCTATTCATCCGAAAAGACTCTTGCCCAAACATTTTGATAATAACGTCGGCAACTGAATTAGAAAGCATGAAACAAATTTCCCCCTGAACTTATGACGGAAAGTAGATCACTGGTTTTATCGGGAGCAATCCGTTAGCCGTGTTTATTCGTATAAACGTCGAGTCTTTCGAATCGATATTTAAAGGAAGTCATTTGGCTGTTGCTTGCTTCTGATACTCAAAGGATAGATTGGAGGCATGAGGGATAGGGAAAACAAAGCATAACTTGCTTACGAAGGATAGGAAATTGTGGAGAACCGTGATCGCCTACGTCCTGAAGGGACACGGTACATACAAGAAGAAGAATAGGCTTGAGTATCTGGATAGTCGAACAAGATTTAGAAGAAATAACAAAGAGACGAAATTTATTAAGATCTACAAAAGACAGGAAATTGTGGAGAGTCATGATCGTCTACGTCATGAAGGGATACTATCGCCCTCATTTCGTCCCTCACTTCCTCCCTAATTTATTCTCTGTCATACTCCTTTTATCTGTTCTTTCCTAGTTTCCTCCAGCTTTTCTCTTTCTTTCCCCCTCCCACCCTTCCTCTTTCTCTCTTTTCCTATCCCTAATTTCATCTGTTATCCTCCTTTTCTCTCTCCTTCCTTCATTTCATCCCTCCCTTCCCTCATTCCCCTCTCTCTATCGTCCTCCTTTCCTCTCTTCCTCTCTAATTTCCTCCACCTCATCCTCTTTTCTTCTCTTCTGCCCTCCATCCCTTTCTCCTTTCCCATCTTTCTTCCTCCCTGTCTGCCTTCTCTCTCTCTCCATCCTTTCCTCTCTTCCTCCCTCAATTCCTCTCTCTCATTCTCCTATCCTCTCTTCCTCCCTCGATTCCTCTCTCTCATTCTCCTATCCTCTCTTCTGCCCTCATTTCCTCCCTTCTTCCCCTCTTTCTTCCTCTATTCTCCTCTCTCTCTCTCATGCTCTTTTCCACTCTGCTTCCTTCATTTCCTCCCTCCCTTCCCTCTTTCTCCTCTCTCTATCTAACTCTTTTCCTCTCTTCCTCTCTAATTTTCTCTCCCTCAATCTCTTTTCTTCTCTTCTGCCCTCATTTCCTCCATCCCTTTCTCCTTTCCCATCTTTCTCCCTCCCTGCCTGCCTTCTCTCTCTCCATCCTTTCCTTTCTTCCTCCCTCATTTCCTCTCTCTCTTTCTCTTATCCTCTCTTATTCCCTCATTTCCTCCCTTCTTCCCCTCTTTCTTCCTCCATTCTCCTCTCTCTCTCTGTCATGTTCTTTTCCCCTCTCCTTCCTTCATTTCTCCCTTCCCTCTTTCCCCTCTCTCTATCTTCCTCCTTTCTTCTCTTCCTCTCTAATTTCCTCTCCATCGTCCTCTTTTCTTCTCTTCTGCCCTCACTTCCTCCATCCCTTTCTCCTTTCCCATCTTCCTCCCTCCCTGCATTCCTCTCTCTCTCTCTCCATCCTTTCCTCTCTTTCTCCCAAATTTCCTCTCTCATTCTCCTTTCCTCTCTTCTACCCTCATTTCCTCCATTCTTCCCCTCTTTCTTCCTCCATTCCTCCTCTCTCTCTCTCTTTCTCGTGCCCTTTTCCTCTCTCCTTCCTTCATTTCCTCTTTTTCTTTCCTTTCTGATTTCTTTCCGTCTTTTTCATTTTCTTTTCCCTTTTTCTTCTACTTTCCTTCTTTTCCTCCTTCTTTCCTCATCACCTTTCATCTTTTCTCCTTTCCTTTTTCTTTTTCTTCCTTATTTCCTTCCTTACTTTCTTTGTTCATTTCCTCTTCCTCATTATTTTCCTCTTTTTCTTTCTTTTATTCTTTCTTCCTTACTTTTTCTTACGCATTTCTTCTGTTTCTTCTCCCCACCCACCTTTTTCTTCCTCCTTTTCTCTATTCCTCTCTTTTCTTCTCTCAACTCCTACTTTTTTTCTCCTTTTCCTTTCAGTCTTCTCTCGTTCATTGCTTTCTGTTATTCCTCCCTCCATTCCTCCGTTCTCTCCACCTCCCTATTCGTCCTGTACTTCTTCCTCTTTTCCTTTTTTTCTCTATTTAACTTTTTTTTCTCTCTCGTACTCTTTGATTCTATTTCTTTTTTACTTTTTTTTTTTTTTACTCGGTTTTAATTTCCCGTCTCTTCCATGTTCGTCACCTTCGGTCTTGGACATTTTTTGACTATCCCGATTCCTTAATTAACTGCTTCCTTTATTTATCCCCCAAATAAAATCCAGACACAAAATGAGACCATCAGCTACAACCAACAAGTCACTAGTGTAGGATTAAAATAAACGGAGTGAACCCTACACTAACCATTCAATGGATTTTTTTTTATGCAATTGTCTCCAGTCCAAAATGTTCATCAGCCAAAATAAATTACATTACTACATTTTGGGTGGCCATCAACGCATGAATCAGCAAAGTGTTATTCTTGTCCAAATTTCGCAGGAATATTTTTTGAATTTTCTAATGAACCGGCGCAATCTATTGGAGGGGGGTAAAATTTGCGGCGATAAACTTTTTCTGGCTCAAGAGAAAATGAAATGCGGTAGATAGAGTGATTTTCCAAGCGTAGCTTCGATGTGGCACAAAGCCGAAAGTATGGAGTACCTAGTAAGGATCAAACTCACTTTTCAGTCGTAACTGATCTAGCGAGATAAGCTTGCTAGCCATTACACGACGCCGTGGTACCCAAAGTGCGGGAGATTGATATGTACTGGAAGAATGAGTTGCTCTATTTTTTTCTACTTAAATACGCTACAGAGTAAAAGTTTGGGAAGTACCCTCTAGACGTCAAAAAATCGCATAAAATTAGATGGTACCTAAACTTTTTTTTTTAATTTAAACACAGTACTAGAACTCCCTTCCAGCTCCATGCTTTCCCGCCAACTTTAATCTACAAAAATTTAAATGCAACGTCAACCCTATCTATTGCCCTTCTGGTAACTCTTTCCCCTTCATGCTCCTTCATGTTCCTAGTTCTTCCAGAACCTGTAATCCCTTGTATCTTAGTGGCTTTAGTGCCTTGCATGGGGGGATACCAAATTAAAAAAAAATTTTAAAGTTGGGTATTCTTTTCAAAACTAGGTTACGAGCTCACTTCAGTGGGACATTCTCTCTCTACAGGGTTTTAGTATATATTCAATAATAATAATAACAAGAGGGAGGCCCTAAGCCTTGAGATCCTATCAGGCCTTAAACTCACCCAGACCTCAAGTGGAACTCATACATACGATTCATCGCTTTAGATGCAGAAAAATGGTCGTTTCCCTGTACCGCCTAAGTAAGTTCCTGACTCCTCATACTATCCTCTACATCTACAAGGGCCGAATCAGGTCTAAAATGGAGTACTTCTGTTATATTAGGACAGGAGCTGCCCAGTCTTTGCATCCCAGTCTTTACAGAGCGCACAAGCATCTCTGACTCTTTGTGGGTGACAAGTTATTTCTCACCCTTCTACCCTTCTCGCACTGACAAAATGTGGCAAGCCTCTCCCAACTCTATCGCTGCCTCCTTGGAAAGCGCCTGGACAAACGGTATCCCTTGATTCTTCCAGTTCTAACCTTAATGGTTAAGACCTGCCATGCCACTCACATTGTATTAAAGCACCCACATTCCCTCCATATTCCACTGGTGGGAAATAAGTTCTTCCCCCGAACCATTGCTTTGTGGAACCGACTCTCACGTGGAGGTTTCTCCGGCACCTACACTCTTAATCTGTTCAAGTCTAGGGTTAACATTATCTTCTCCACCTATCTGCATAAATTGCGCCCCTTACTCTGTAAACCTCTATCTCGCGTGGCCCCCAGAGACATGAGAAGAGGAAACCTCACTGTAATAGAAGAAGAAGAAGAAGAAGAAGAAGGAGGAGGAGGAGGAGAAAGAGGGTGAGGACGAGCAGAAGAAGAAGAAAAGAAGGAGGAGGAGGAGGAGAAAGAGGGTGAGGACGAGCAGAAGAAGAAGAAAAGAAGGAGGAGGAGGAGAAGAAGAAGGACGACGACGAGGAGGACGAGCAGAAGAAGAAGAATAGAAGAAGGAGGAGGAGATGAAGAAGAAGAAGGAGGAGCAGCAGCAGCAGCAGCAGAAGAAGAAGAAGAAGAAGAAGAAGAAGAAGAAGAAGAAGAAGAAGAGCGAAATTAATAAATTACTGGTTAGATTTTCTTTAAAAAAAGGAGAACTTTTTGTCTAATCTACCATGTTGCTTAATGGTAGTCCTAGTTTGAAATTTTAGGTATTCCTCTTTTTAAAAAATGGAACAATATGCGCTAATCAGTTAAATAGTTTTAACATCGTCGCTTATCAGGAGTTAATTAAACGAAAGACGGTATTAAACTTACTAATTCTTTGATTAACTTTTGGCCTATAATGAAAATCTTCCTAGTTTGATACCCACCCTGGTAAATTATGGTTCATATCTGCGATCAAACACCCTTTAGCACGGGTGGCAATTACGAAATTCTCACAAGTCACGCCTTGACTGAGTTATGAATAAGACCAATGCAATGGTTGCCTAATGCGAATCGATATTAATACGTTAGTGAATTGGAGTGCTTGTTTATGTTATGATAGAGATTTTCCATATAGTAAGCTTACCTATCTGCGTCGCTTAGCGACTGACATTAGAAAATGTGGCTCATAAAAGAAGATAAACCGCGAAATGTGCCTTCCAAAAATGAAGCAAAATATTCATAGATAAAAATATCATTAGAAACGAAGAGATAGTGTTGAACTGCTATGTAATATTCTAATCCCCTACATGACAATACAGTGCTGTTCGATAAAAGTGACTCACTTGAATTTTTTATTAAATGTTCTCTTCTCCGATGAAACGAAAGTTGAGCTAAATTCAAAGGATAAGCGATCTAAAATCCGAAGAAGAAGCTTTGAAAGCTCTTTGAATTTAGCAGTAAGTACTGTCAAGCATCTGTTCAGTATAATGTTCTGGGGATGATTTTCTTTTCATGGAACTGTTTTTTTAAAACCTATTGAAAAGACCGTCAGGAGCGAGCAGTACAAAAGAATTTTAGAGTCTTGTCTGCTCCCTTCTGCTGAAAGGGTGCAAATCGACCCCACCGAGCTCATTTTTATGCAGGATAATGCTCCCTGTCACAAATGAAAATTGATGAAGGGATACTTTGATGAGAAGCAGGTGAGTGTTATGATATGGCCGCCCCAATCTCCTGACCTCAACCCCATAGAAAACTTATGGAACATTATAAAGTACAGGCTCTCGAGAAAGCAGTTGAACATCAAAGAGGATTTGATTGTGAATTTCATATCCGAATGGAATTCAATGTTTGGAGATGAGATTAGCCAGAACCTAATCAAATCAATACCAAAAAGGGTTGAAAAGGTTATTCAAAATAAAGGAGGACCCATAGATTATTAAATATTTCGAACTATATTACCTATTATAAATAAATTATACCTCTATTATTCTTTATTTAAAGCTGTTCGGTTATGTTTCTATTGATTACTAGTTGCAAGAAATAAGTCAGTAGGTGTTTTTACCTAAATCTCATTTATATCCAAAATTATAATTATCAATAGAATACCTTAGAGTGAGTAAACTTTTTTACTAGGTGGTCGGGAAGCGGTCTTTATATTAGTAAGATTAAAAATTAGTTTGACCCCAAAAACAATAGGCGAAAAAATTTTTAAGTAAAAAAAAAATCAGGTGAGTCACTTTTATCAAACAGCACTGCATATGCTAAAGACTTTCTGCGGTAGTAAGATGATATGTTGTGATCCTTTGAAGTTTCGAAATTTTCGGTGAGTTGACTGTTTTATCGGCGAACTTTAAGAACGGGCTATTTTATCTTTACGTTGGAATTTCCTTAAAAATTTGTTTTTCTAAAAGTAATAATTTTCTATTCATGCAAATACATAATGCAAATAGATAAATCTAATTCTAATATTTCTGGATCATAAGTAATATACATATAAATTACTGATCCAAAATAAATAATCCTGGTGAACACACTTTGTCTTTGATTTTTTACATGTAGATATAATAGATGAGAATACACGTAGATATAATAGGGGAAAATATTGGTAGATATAATAGGTGACAATGTATGTAGACATAATAGGTGACAATATATGTAGATATGATAGGTGACATTATATGTAGACATAATAAGTGACATCATAGGTAATTATAATAGGTGACAATATATGAAGATATAATAGGTGGCAATATATGTAGACATAATAGGGGATAATTTATGTAGACATAATAGGGGACAATACATGTAGACATAATAGGTGACAATAAATTTAGATATAATAGGTGACAATAAATGTAGATATAATAGGTGACAATACATATATATATACAATAGGTGACAATGCAAAATGTGGTTCTTGTTGAGGGCCAGAGTAAAAACAGTTTGAAAAATGTTACACTATACAATTTCAAAACCAAAAATAAGAGCAGTGATCTGATTTCCCTGATCAGAAGGTGTGTCAGGGGCTGAAATTCATCCGAGGCTTTTAACAGGATATGGCAACAGTTCACTGCTGGGTAATATGAGTGGATCGAGAAGTTTGAAAGTGGCCGGACAATAATTCGCAAGTGAGAGAAAAGTGCAGAATATAAACAAATCTAAATGCTACCCATCACTCATAAATCAACGCTAGATTTTCACAGCGGTAAGCGCGTATTATATATATATATATATATATATATATATATATATATATATATATATATATATATATATATATATATATATATAGGCAGCAATTTTTCATTAATGCATGTTTCATTAAATAATATAGACAAGTTTTGTCTATTTATTTTAAGTAAGTTCCTTTCATATTGTCTGATAAGCTTAATCACGTTATCGTTGAAAGACGAAAGGAAAACACCATTTTGTTACATATTTAAATCCAGTCTAAGCTTTCGGCTTACACAAGCCATTATCAAAGATTACAATTTCAATAAATCAAACAACAACTGACGAAACAACAATGATAATCCGCCCTTGCAGCATGAAAATTTCAAGTAACGATAAACTCGTATATACGAGACGCGGAAGCGAAAACCGTGTCGCAACTCGTGACGTCACACATGACCACGCGTGAGTGAAAAACGAGAAGTAATAAGTATGTGAAGCCGTTGGTATAAACCAATGGCTTCTGTTATAAATTATAGGCATTTAAGAATGTTTGTGGAGATTTCGTAGTTTATTTTGTTCAGGTTAGGTTTCAACTGTTTTATGTATAAAGCTTCAATAATTTTTACTTTTTGCTTATTGTTTTCATGTTTAAGTATAGATGTGTTGTCAACAAGGATTTTCCGGAATTGAATATATATATATATATATATATATATATATCATTGAGTTTATGCATCTAGTTTTGGGCTAAGAGCAAAGGGGAAATTCCACGACTGATTAACAAGGCTATGGCTATGTTATTACTATTGCCTCTTACAACGACTTGATTAAACTGGGATTTGTCACATTAATCCAATTTAAGACGCTGTGCATTTCTCGGGGATATTGAGTACATTTCCTTTTTTAGTACTGCGTGGTTATTGATCCCCCCTACACACACACACCCTGTTTCCACTGAGTCTAAAGTCTTAACTACCCGTCTCAGAGATTGAACTCGTGATTACTATGTCACGATTCTTGAACAGATTAAGAGTATAGCTATCGGAGAAACATCCACGTGAGAGTCGGTTCCACAAAGCAAAGAACTTATTTCCCACCAGTGGAATACGGAGGGAATGTGGGTGCTTTAATACAACGTGAGTGGCATGGCAGAACCTAACCATGAAGGTTAGAACTGAAAGAACCAAGGAATACCATTCGTCCCTAACTAACGCTTTAATTCTTTAGACCAGTGGTTGTCAAATGGTACACCTAGGCGCACTGATGCGCCATGGAAGATATTTAGGTGCGCCCTGGCATTCCACAGAAATATACGTCCAGATACAGTGGCCTAAGAAAACAGAAATAAACTATATCCAATTTCAAAATTTACTTACGTGATCCCTACTCAACATAAACAAACAATATTTGGAACTAGTATGGAGCAGGTTCTCCATTTGCTAGTTTCAGTGCTTGTATTCGATTTTTCATGGATTTGACCAAGTTATCAACAATCGTTGGATCCGTATTTTGCTATCCTTTAACAATGTTTCTTTAAGGATTGCCATTGACGTGATTTTGGTTGCACGCACTCGAAGTCTTCGGTCAAAGTGCTCCTAAACGTGCTTTCTTAGATTCATGTCAGGAATTTGGGCTACCCATGGCAGTGACTTGATTCCTTGCGGTTCCTTCAAGACTTTTGCTACTTTGCTCGTATGACATGGCGCTCTATCTTCTTGAAAAAGTTACACATTTTTCAGAAACCAGACAACGCCCCACACCATTACTTCAATCCCTTCACCGTCGTCTGCAGGCATTCAGTGCTCCAAGTCTCATTCTGATTTTTCCAACACACAAACCTATCCTGGATTCGAATATTGGCAGAATTTACTTTCATCTGAGCAAATTACAGACTGCCAAAATTCATAATCTTTGCTCTCGAATACTCTCGCCCAGTCCATACGCCTGTTCATGTTAACCTCTGAAATCAATGGCTTCTTTCTTGAAACTCTTCTTTGATAGCCTAACTCTTCCAGACTCTTTCTCACCGTATATGGCGACATTTCCATGCTGTTGGTGACATCTTTGACACTCTGACAACGGTTTCTGATGACTTCCCTATTCAGTGCCCTTTTCGTTCACTCAGACACAATACTTGGTCTCCCTGAACGTTGTTCCAC
Source organism: Acanthosepion lycidas (assembly GCA_963932145.1). Taxonomy (NCBI): domain Eukaryota; kingdom Metazoa; phylum Mollusca; class Cephalopoda; order Sepiida; family Sepiidae; genus Acanthosepion; species Acanthosepion lycidas. The sequence continues at coordinate 15,875,711 of OZ010596.1, read as the reverse complement.
ACAACAATGGCCTTCTTCATTAAATTTCTTGTCAATATTATTAACTGTTTGATGATTAACCTGGAAAACCTAGCAATGTCACTATTTGATTGGCCACGCTGATGCCATCCTATTATTTGCCCTTGTTGAAATTCACTAATTTCCTTACTTCCACGAACTTTCATTGCAAAATATAAGTCAACAATACTTCATAGATAAAAGTAGCTTGACACTAACACGGTATTGTCTGAAAAGAAAGAAAAGACGTTATGAAATATGCCAAATTACTGTAATCAAGGTTGGCTAAAAACTTATCATAGCCCACTGTATAAGAAATAAATATATTTACTTTATTATATTGCGATACCCGTCTCTTTGCCTCGAGGACAGCTTCAATGATAAGAAGGTTTTGTTTTGCAGTATTGAACTGGTAGGAGTTTCTGGTCGATCCTCCATGACTGGTTCGAGAAAATTGATTAGTAAAAGATGTATTATGTAACATAAAATGACGACGAGAATTAGGATTCTTTATTTAAAAGCTGTCTTATACTTTCATAGTAATTTATCATTTATAATTTATCTCTTATTTGTTTCTAGGCAAATGTGATAAATCATATCCACTGATCGTGGGTTGATGATGAAACATAATGAATTGTCTTTTGAAGCTTTTTGGATTTCTATAAAAGAAGAACGTGTGTGAATATCTAAAAGAAAAACCTCTGACCATTTTAATACAATTTGAAACATCGTATTTATGTAAATTAGGCTTTTCTGCTGTCACCAGAATTAAGTGCAAAAAGTGAGGAACTCTTCAATGTATTGACGAGGAAATGAGAGTCTGCCTATCAAATATACGTGCAAACATTAAAGGATTTACTAAAACTCATCAGGCTCATGTTTCTTATAAACACAAGAATGAATAAACTTAGGGTATATTTCATTTCTTTTATTGCATTATTTCTATTCTGAATATAATGACTTCATTATAACATATTTTTCTGAAATTTGTATATTGTATGCCTACAATCTTGGTAGGATTACAAGTGCGCTCCGACTTCAAAAAATTTGTGAACCACTGCATTGACTATCAACCGTTTGTTTCACATTTTAGATCTGAGAGTTGTGAACTTCTCCACCACACACCGTAAATAAAATTAGTCTATTTTGGATGAAAAGAGGCATTTACTATGGATCATTTTGCATGTCTTATGTTCTATGTTGTTGTAAATTATCCATTATTCATCGCCCATTACAATATAGATGTGCATTGATAATGATATTTTACTATAGAAATGCATGGGAAATCAGGAAGAAAGGGATTATCGGCAATAAAAAATTAAAGTAATTATTACTGATAGAATAGGGCTACTATATATAATGGCGGTCCGCTCGTATCCGACTTTGCTCAAACATTGAAGAAATTGCTAAGACTCATCAGGTTCATGTTTCTCATAAACACAAAAATGAATAAACTTAACGTACGTTTCATTTTATATTTTTTTATTGCATTATTTCTTTTCTGAAATATTTGACTTCATTATAACATATTTTTTCCGAAATTTGTATATAGTGTGCCTACAATCATTGGTAAGATTTCAAGTGCGTTCCGACTTTAAAAAGTTTGTGAACCACTGCATTAGACCAGTGTTTATCAAACGGTGTGCCCAGAGCCCACTAATGCGACCTGAAATGTAGCAAGGTGTGAGCTACTTTAACAGAAGAGTAATTTATTTATTATTTTTTAGTTTATTAATTATTTTTAGTTAAAAAAAAAAACGCTAAAGACACAAGTACATAAAGTCAAGTTTTTTTTCCATTTAATATTCTAAAGTGGATGCTAAATTCCTTAATCTTTAAGAAGGAGTGGATAATCCTTTTCTTTAGATAGTCATTGTCGGTCTCCCTAAAAAAAGAAATAGCCTGATTCTCATAAATCCCTTTAAATGAAAATGCCGCTAATCTTCTTTGGGGATGCTAAACAAAAATGACAATCGTTAAATGTAATTTTCTTCTTTGCACTTCAAACACAGGCTTCATGCAATCATGTTTAAATATCCAACGTAATGTCTTAGAAATAAATGCTTATTTTACGAAGACATTTTTTATTATTTTCCTATTTTCAAATTTCATCACTAATTTTCCTTATTAGAATTTAAAGTGTGTCCCAGAGTTTTAGTTATTCTAAAAGTGCAGAAATAAAAGAAAATTAAGAAACACTGCATTAGACTATTGTATAGTCTTGTAAATTAAATAAAGTCTGGTCTTTGTTATTTGATATTCTAAACTGGATACTAAATTTCATTTTTAAGAAATCAATTTTGGTTTTTCATTCAAGAAAAATATCCGTCAAGAACTAATAAAACATTGGATATTTTATTGTAATGTGGATGTGAAAACAGAACCAGTGAATAAACTTATAGCAAAGCTTTATTGCACTTTACTCTGACTACTCATCTACTGACGGGTTTAAACAGGGTGCTTTTAATACCTCTTAGATCTTAAGGGGAGGTAAATGATGATTTATCAGTACAGAAGAGTTATCATTACTTGCAATATTTATATTCGATCTATTATCCCCATTTTCGTTGTTATTATCACCTGATTCTCTTCTGTCTGAATTACTGGGATGAGGATGTAGTAAAAACAGAACCAGCAAATAAACTTATAGCAAAGCTTTATTGCATTTTACCCTAACTACTCGTCTACTGACGGATGTTACAGGGTGCTTCTTATACCTCCTATATATTAAGGGGAGGTAACTGATGATTTATACCTCCTAGATATTAAGGGGAGGTAACTGATGATTTAGCACGACAGTGAAAAAACATCTTATATTGCTACACGGATAACCAGCCTACCTCCATAGATTAAATAATTCGCTAAAGTGTACCCGTATCTACTGACACCTGAAAAAGCCAGAGAACACAGCGGCCGAAATGTTGTGATCATAAAAACAATGATGAGGATAACTGTCAGAATGAAAATAATAATAATATTTTACTGGTTAATTTATTTATGTTATCAGTTTATTTTCTTTCTTTCTTTCTTTCTGGTTTCCATTCAGATATGAGTTATTGGTAACGAGTTATCAAGATAAGTTTTCGGTGTCAAACAAATCTGTAAAAATCTCCCGAAAATCTAATGAAAAAAATCCTCCTTTTAGAATTAATACCAGCAATCAAGAGAAAATCGATACGTAATCGGTCGTTATTAATCCAACAATGCCACTATCTTAACCCTTCTCAGAGAGCTTTCCTTCCCCAACCATAACAATCCACCATAGGTTATCGATTCGCAGACACGAAGCGGCAGAAAAATAGGTGAACCGTTTTCACAGGCGATAGTTTCCACCTTGGGAGTCTTTCGGAAATCTAAATGCTTTGATTGGATCAGTTTGGAAATGAGCAGGCACCGCTCTCAAAGACAGCAGGCATAGAATATCTTGAAGAGACGTTCGGCTAACGAATTATGAGAGTCAAAATGGAAGATACTTAGATTCGAAATATGGCGTGCCTAGAGAACCAAGAGGCGTGCGAATAGGTAGATGAGGGGGGTGATGGGAACTGCTACAAAACTCACATAGTGGCCTTATCTGTTGCGTCACGAGAATAATTGAGAATTAGCCTTGGTAGGTGCACACAGGAATGTGCGTCTGCGAATGTCCAACGAATAGAGAAAATCATATCAAGACACGTCGATAGATACCAAGGGAGATAACTCAAATACATCGATACTAAGAAGCATAAATAGATACAGTCATGCGCAGAGGCACGAATAGAGACACAGATGCGGACAGACACATATATACGAACACCTATAGATCGATACAAAGAAACGGATATAACTACAGTCGCATACATAGACACGAACAGACATACGAATGCATACTACGATACAGTACAGATATATATATATATATATATATATATATATATATATATAGATAGATAGATAGATAGATAGAAAGAAACAGAGACAGCTTAACGTGGTGTAACGGCTAACAAATTTAGAACAATTACAGCTAAGTAAAGAGTTCGATCCCTATACTTTCGATCTTGCGCCACAGCTAAAGCTACGCTTAGAAAATCACTATTTGGATACCTCAACATGGGTGCAATAGTTAGCAAGAGTGTCACGATAAAACAATTACGACCGAGTAGTGACCTCCCATGATTTTAGTTTTGTGCCACATGTTAGCTTGTTATATAAGAATAAAGTGTCGCTGCCGACACTGAAGTTTGAACACAGATCACCAAAGAGCAAAAACAGGCGATCCCATTTCAAATAAATAGATCAGGTGATAGTAAAGGAAATTTATACATGTGAATTAGCGTGGCGTCTAATTGATCACTATTTCTACACTATCCTCTATTACTAAACGGATAGCTATTCTCTATACTATTTTTCTATACTGATCACTATATTGATCACTATACGGATTACTGTTAGGTGGTTACTATTCGAGCGAGTATTATCGAGCAAGTACTATGAGTGCGAGGGTTGTTTGAAGGCATCTGATTCCATCATTATTCAATGACATTACTATAGTTGTATCTGCGATTACAAAGTCTCTACTACAACGAGTATTCGATGACGCTACAAAAAAGCTAGACTTAGAAAAACATCTTTTGGGCACTTTGACATGATGTAATGGTTAACAAGATTTTCTTGCTAGAACAATTATGACTGAGTAGTGAGTTCAATCCTCACTAGGTGCCCCATACTTTGGGCCTTGTGCTACATCTAAACAGTTATACATCAATACCGAAATACATAGACAGAAACAAATATATTGATACGCAGAGACTGGCACATGACAGAAAAAATAAACAGTTACAGACAAAATATAGACAAATAAACTGTAATGACAAAAGTACGCAGGTGTAGGCTTTAAGAAAGCTTTATTCAACAGAGAATACAAGGTTCGCGTATAGTGTCCTTTTATAGTCCCAGTAAATAGAAATAGCTCTCTGAAAGAGGCGAGTAACAAAACAAGGGTACACCACTCTTGATTATTTAGAACATAAACATCAATACGAATATTAATACACTGAAACGAAGAGACAGGCACATGACAGACAAAAACAGAAAAACATATGATAATTGTCAAAATTATTGCCACGGTTTAATTCTAATTTTTTCTAAATCTCAACCAAACAATACATTAAATCATAAGTGTTATAAAAAGAAAATAAATCATAGTCTTTTTTAGAGTCTTAACTTTTTAAGCTTAGAATCTTAAAATATTAAGTTCTAAACTTGTTTAGCTTCTTAAACTTTTAAGTTTAACACTGTAAAATATCAAGATAAGTTTTCGCTGTCAAACAAATCTGTAAAAATCTCCCGAAAATCTAATGAAAAAAATCCTCCTTTTAGAATTAATACCAGCAATCAAGAGAAAATCGATACGTAATCGGTCGTTATTAATCCAACAATTCCACTATCTTAACCCTTCCCAGAGAGCTTTCCTTCCCCAATCATAACAATCCACCATAGGTTATCGATTCGCAGACACGAAGCGGCAGAAAAATAGGTGAACCGTTTTCATGGGCTTACTTAGAATGGCAGTCTTTGAAAAGCATTATTAAAGGAAAGAGAAAACTATTTAAAATTTCTGTTCACACTATCAAAATGTTGCAATCTAGACGAGGATATTTTTCTTATGCTAGCAGAAATTCTGCCAAACATTTTTTATTAATAAATTTATTTATAAGTAAGGGCGTACAAATGAAAAGATTTGATATTGGCAATTTTTTCCATTGCACTGAAACAGACATTAAACTATTCTATGTCCGCTTCTTTCTCTCGTTATCTCATTGAAACAAGTAACGTCTCTGATATACCAGTTCCATGTTTTCACTCAGTCAAAATTATTATGAGGTAATGACAAGGCGAAACTAAGCGAGCGAAAATCAAAATTATAACATATATATATATATATATATATATATATATATATATATATATATATATATATATATATATGAAAAAATATAGTCTTAAGATGTGCTATATTTATGGGATAAAGTGCTTAGAGATAGAGCGTGTGTAAATAAAAAGGGAACATTGACGTCAACACTTAGAGGCGACAGTCTGTTACATGCAAGTGCAATCGTCAGGCACTCAAATTTTGAATATTTTGATATATTTTTTACTATGTTGTTCCTTGATCTAAGCTTTCGGCTCACATGAGCCATCTTTAGAGTGGTTATGCGAACAATTAAACAAAGATATTCACCATCAAAGATCATATTCTGTTATGTTGACATAGAAGATTGCTATGCGTCGATATTATATGAATATATATATATATATATATATATATATATATATATATATATATATATAGTAAATGCGAATGTCAGTGTGTGACACTTTCCAAACTTTACTTCTAGAGGTCGTATCCCATAATATCATAACTTTGTTGAATCAGGCCAACTCCGTAGGCAAATTTAAAACACCCGGGGTTAGATCCGGACCTGCGATTTTTTACATGATTTTTTTTATAACTTGGAAAAAAATTGGGAATAATTGAAATTAACTGCGAAATCTCATGAAATTTACTCATGAAATAAAAATAATTGTTTCCATGGAAAGTAAGGACCTACGCACATCATATTGTCTTTAAATTAAGTGGCGACGTCAAAAGAATTATCGTTGAACTTTTAGAAGGTAATCGCAAATGCGATGCTTAAATGCAGCGATCAATTTTGAGTTCTTCTGTAGTTTATTGTTGCCTATCGCATAAAGCAGCAGTATGCCACGCAAAAAGAAATCCCCGCCAACAGAGGAATAGATTGCAATCAAAAGAGCCAAGACTCCAGCGTGGGAAAGAAAGACGAATGCAAATGAAAACCCAGATGAAACGAAAACCAGGAGAGCTTCCAACACTGAGAAATTACAAAGAATTAGGGACTCCCAAACTCTAGAACAAGCCGAAGGCCCAATCAAGAGCCATACGCAGGAGCTGGGTTAAATGCTGCCATTTATATATACACACACACATACACACACACGAATATATATATATATATTAGGTTGGTGCAAAAATAATGACGTAATAAATTGTAATTTTTGTCCGTCAAATCTTACCCTCGAAGCAGGCGTATCTTGTTCAGTTACGTTTTTTTTGTTCTTTCTTTCTTTTTATGGCTTCTATGTATCGGTCTCCATTACGTCAATGATGTGACAGAAATTTTATCCCTAAGGGACAGTGAGAATGTGAAATAAAATCATTTGGATATTACCAAATCTCTTGCCAGAATATTAAATCAGCTATGATTTAAATCTCGACATTAAAATTTAAGTCAATATTTGAAAACGAGCTGTTTGCGGAAGCTGTGATTACTCTGACCGGATTTAATAGATACACAAGAAAAGATTTATTCACCTGAAAGATGGCATATTTAGCGAAACTAAGACTTCTTATTTATTGAATTGCATTCTGAATTATTTTCTCCAAGTTTGACTTAAAAATGGAAGTGATATTTTACAATTGCTTTGTTTATAAAATTTTAAAATCTTTGTTCAGCAATTTCGGACGTTAAATATTACTTGAAAGCTAAACTAAAATTAAGATAAAGATACAAATTAATCCTCTGCATTATTCTAAAGTTACAGATATGAACAATATATATATATATATATGTGTGTGTGTGTGTGTGTGTGTGTGGTGGCCTGACGATTGCATGAAACAGCCTGTCGCCTCTAAATGCTGAATTCAAATTCACTTTTATATATATATATATATATATATATATATATATATATATATCCGATGAGAACGAAAGTAATATATATATTCCAACGCTCACAGCATTAATCTAAAAGAGGGCTCGATACCGATAGTGGAGCGATAATTATTTATTTATCATAAATGTATCATATAGACAAAACCATTTTACTCACTACAAAGATGCAAATTGGTTTCAGTGCATTTCAACTGTACTTCGACGGGTGAGAATCGAAAAATGGATTCTCACCCGTCGAAGTGCAGTAATGCACTGAAACGAAGTTGCATCTTTGTAGTGAGTAAAATGGTTTTGTCTATATGATAAAATGAATATATATATATATATATATATATATATATATATATATATATATATATATATACATATATATATATATATATATATATATATATATATATTTATATATATATATGAAGACAGATGTTTCTAAATATTTTTGGCACTTAAAAGAAGCTAACTTAAATACTACGGTAAAATGGAAAATATTCAAAATAACTAGAATCTGTAAATTCTTACATAATCCATGTTCTCTATGTTTACAAGAAAAACTGCATATTATAAAGTTTCCTAATAATAGAAAATCTATTAAACAAAATAAATTAATTAACAGAGCTATGCCGCCATTGTTTACCATTTACCTTAAAATATAGTTTTAAAAATTTTTTCATTAATAATTACGTATTATAATTGTATAGCGATTATTTTACTAGTATATAATAGCCCACCGGGCATTTATTTGATTTAGTCAACTATAATATTGCGACGTTTTACCGTCTATTCAGTAAAATTAATAACCTATATAGGTGCCTCCTCATTTTTAATTTTACCTATTGGCATCTTTAAGAAGCTTTCCGAGTATATTAAAATAAATTAAAAATTAAAAATTTTAAAAAAATCCGTTTCTGATTAATTTATGTCTACTTCAACAAATCGTCAAATCGTCAAATCATATTTAGATCCACCGATAATATATTTGTCGTGAAATTGTCCCCTGGTATCGTTGAATGACATGTCTAAGTATCAGTTTTCTTGACAAGTAAAAATAACCTACCCACCTGGCCATATTTTTATATTTTATCCCAGGACTGACGGTTACTGGTTAATCTAGACATACACATAAGTATATTTTTAATTCTGGCCTTATGCCCCCCTTTAACTTACGAAAAGAAGTAAAGATTTATTTTTAAATTTCCCTAATAAATCATTTTTATCTACTATCTCCTGAAGAAGTACCATCTTAGTACTGAAACATGAAAGTTTTTTGTAACGATATAAAATGTTTTTATTGTGATTTATTATAATAAAACTATTATAATAATAGTTTGCTCTACTTTGTATTGAGCACTTTTTTAAAAATAAATGCTGCGAATTATGACTTTTTACTTCGTCTGTTCTTTCTCTCATTTGGAAATAGATAGATAGATAGATAGATAGACCGATGAATCGTATATATGACTTCCACATCAAGTTTGCGATTAAACGTTCTCCCCATCTCTATCTATCTATCTATCTATCTATCTATCTATCTATCTATCTATCTATCTATCCAGGCGAGCGCGAGGATAGATTCTTATTCATACGTCAATATATATATATATATATATATATATATATGTGTGTGTGTGTGTGTGTGTGTGTGTGTGTGTGTGTGTGTGTGTGTGTGTGTGTGTGTGTCGAATATGAGTGTTGGTATTAATAAAATAGCACTCGATATAATATAATAAATATACATAAATCTATCTGTCTATCTATCTATCTACCAATAAGTATTGTTGGTAATTTTTTATATAAAATATTATTTTTATACTTTCATATGTATTTGTTTGAGGTTTCCCTATTTAGCTAACAGGTGCTACCACCCCAGGACAGGGTGGACCTGGGAACATCAGCAATTAAGAGGTGATTCCACCCTCCTCAAAATTTCCAATCTCCCAATCAGAGGCCTAGCTGCAGGATATAGTTTATCGTAATACACTGGACTAGAAGACAATCATGATCAGTTTGACGGGTGAGTTAACTAAACTTGATATTTGACAATTTGGGGGTTAACTATTTGCCCATAGCTGAGACTCCAATAGGTGCTACCGCACCAGGACAAGGGGGAACCTGGGAACAACAACAATTAAGGGGTGCTTCCACACCCCTCAAAAATTCCAAACTCCTGATCAGAAGCCATGATGCTGGGATGCGAGTAAAAATGTATGTTTATTATATTGCATCGAATGTTATTTTATTAACACCAACACTCATATTCGACACACACACACACACATATATATATATATATATATATATATATATATATATATATAGACGTATGAATAAGAATCTATCCTCGCGCTCTCCCGGATTCACACACACACACACACACACACACACACACATATATATATATATATATATATATATATATATGATATATATATATGATATAAAAGGATCAAACGCTAATATTCCATTTTCTTTTATACCTACACTGTCTTGGTCATAGAATTCTACCTGGATTCTATCCTCTTGGGAATTTATACATATACATATATATATATATATATATATATATATATATATATATATATATATATATATATATATATATGTATGCATCTATGAACATATATATATATATTATATTTATGAATTTATATATATATATATATATATATATATATATACATATATATTGACCACTAATATTATCTATCTATCTATCTATCTATCTATCTATATATATATATATATATATATATATATATATATATATATATATATATAGGGTGAGATGGATAATTTGTGATCTACATTACGCAAAAATGAAAATAAATCTAACGTCTCATTTTAAGAAATATATTTGCCACAATCACACAAAAGTATTTCTAAAGTCGGACATTATTTTCCAAACAACCTAATACTATTTTCCAATGTATACACAAGGTGCGTCACATATTTGAGAACATATTTGAAAACGTTTGATATAAAATTAACAAAGAGGACACTTAATCATTAGGAATAAGCAATATATTTTTGAGCTAATATTAGAATATATTAGAACACAATTAAAAGGTTAATTTAAAAATCGGACATTATTTTCCGAACAACCTAATAATTCAGATGTTTCTGAACGAGTTCGAGGCTATGTATGACATTCATTTGACGGTCTGGATATGACGAGATTATTTAAGATCATGTGCGGAGTTGTAAGGTTGATGGTTTTGGCTTTGTAGCATCTTACGGTATTGTACAAAAGTAACCTCAGCGCAAACTTACCCGTGCTCAGTTTACTTACTTGTTATGAATGATCTATATTTCTTATGACTGATCTATAAATTTATGACTGATCTATATTTTTTATGACTAATCTATATTTCTTATGCCTGATCCATATTTCTTATGTCTAATCTATAAACCGACGTATTTGAAATGTTTAGAAAATTTTTAAATTCTGCATTCTGAAATTTTATGGAAGATTCTGGATAGTTTCCCTCACTGCTTTCCTTCCAGTTCCAGGTCGTGGTTTCTGTTAATGTCTATTTGGTTTCTATGGTGAAACGAATTTATTTGCACATTTCTCCATCCTACCCTCTCGCTTCTCTTAATTTTGTTGTTTCTGCGGCAACTTGCTACATTTGATGATTCTATGGCTGACTGTTTCATCTTTATATAAACTGTCTATATTTCCTGTTTTGATGTCCTTTATCTATCTTGGCCTTTATATAGTAGGTTGTTATAGCGTTGTTTTAGACAGCTATTAAAGATTCTCTCGTAATGTTTTGTCTACGCAGCCATTTTGAAAATGGCTACGTAGATGAATCTGCTATTTCGTCTTCTAAAGCCTCCAAGTAAATGTTTTGCTTACAAATTTTTTTGTTCTCGTTTTTGTATTTTCCTGGGATTCTGTTCATTCTTCTGTTCGTCGTAGTGCTGCTTTTTTTCTTCTTTTTTTTTTTTTTTTTTTTGCTGCGTTCATCCGTCTTTCTTTCCTCCATCTTGTGAAATCTTCGAATCACTTAATTATGGAGTGGTCGAGATGTTCAAAACTTGACTTGTCTTTTTCAGCTTTCTGTTTATTTTTAAATATACAACTTGCTAAGATCATCACCTGACGCATATTATTATTCCTACCATTAATATTATTATTATTATTATTAATATTATTATTTTCATCATTCTTATTAGTATCAATAGCATCATTATCAACAATATGATATCAACGGAGCTTACAGAACATTTTATTACCAACGACTGGAATTTTGACAAGCATCTTAAGGTGCACATTCTGAAAAAATATTCGAAATCTACCGACCTGTCGACCCTTAAAACGCATCAGGATAATTACGTATGCCAATTACTAGTTTCCCGGCCTGGTCGGTAGGGGTGAACAGAATATCAGGAGAGTTCCAGAAGATTTAAACTAAGCTGTTTGATTAATTCCTCTTAGTAACTAATCAACGTACGGAAAATTCCAAGATGAACAAGATCACTATCATTATTATCATTATTTTTATTAATTTCATCATCATCCTCATCATCATTATTATTGTCATCATTCCTAATGCAGTCATTATCATTATCATTATTATTGGCATCAACATCATTATTATCATCATCATCATTATCAACATTAATTTCATCATCATTACCATCAACATCATTATTATCATCATCATCATTATAAACATTATTTTCATCATCATCATTATCATCAACATCATTATTATCATCATCATCATTATCAACATTATGGTATCATCATTATCATCAACACCATTATTATCATCATTATAATTGTTATTACCATTATCATTATCGTTGTTATCATCATTATCAATATTATTGTCATCACCATCATTATCATCATCATCATTATCATCATCATCATTATTATTATTATTATCATTAGCATTATTATTGCCATCATTCCTTATGCTGTCATTATCATTATTATTAGCATCAACATCATTATTATCATCATTATCGACATTATTGTCATCATCATCATTATCATCAACATCATTATTATCATCATCATCCTTATCAACATTATTGTCATTATCTTTATCATCAATATCATTATTATCACCATTATAATTATTGCCATTATCATTATTATCAACATTATTGTAATCATCATTATCATCATCATCATCATCATCAACATTATTTTCATCATCAACATTATCATCAACATCATTATTATTATCATCTCTATTATTATTATCATCATCACCACCATTATCATCATTATTATTATTATTTTAACATTGACGTCAGTAATTAGTAACGTTTAATTGTCTTGATTTCCCAGCACCATTCTTAGTTATTATTTTATTCTCTACTGGCAATAAGGAAAAAGGAGACGACGCTAGGAATAGTACGTTACCTTTTACCCGCTTTCCTATTCCCGCCAACGTTCATCGTCAGCGCCCCTCTTCTTCTACCCCGCCTTTCTATTTGCGTTCTTCTGCCATTACTCCATTTTTAACCATGTCTTATTAACTCATGACCTCACGTCACGTGGTAAGACACTAATGGCAACACCGAGCGGATATTAACCAGAATGCCAAAAAAGCCGAAGGGAAATTGGCAGCTAAAAAAAAAAAAGAATCCGATATCATTAGAGGGGTTTATTGTCTTTCTGAGTCTAACTTCCTCCGAAAAGTAAAAAAAGAACAAACAAAAAAAATAACAAAATGCTTGCTTCCTCCTCCAACTAATTGCAAACGGAAAAAAAAAAGAAAATCAGTTGTATATCTGATTACACTGAGTAGGAATATTGTTATGATATGAATCGTATATTTTTAATAATGGTTATATCTAAATTCCAACCATGAGAAACGGGTTCGAATCTCATCATGGTCGATTTGTCTGGAAGGTGAATTCTTATTGTTGTCGGCCTAAGGAGGCACCTTTGAAAACTACGTGAGAATCTTGCCCTACGTGTCGATCCAAGCTTTGTGAGTGAAATTAGATAGACGAAACTATTTGGGAGCCGTCGATGATTGAACTAGCAGGAGGTCACTAGAAAAAAGAAGTTTCCAGAAAGAAAACCAAAGAAAGAAAGACGGAGAGAAAGAAAGAGAAGCCAAATCAATAAAGAAGAATTGAAGTTGAGAAATAAAATAAAAGAAAGAAAAAGTAAATAAAAACGGAGAAGAGAAATCAAATAAATAAAGGAAAGAAGCAAAACGCACAGAAGCAAAATAAAAGAAAGAAAGAAAGAAAGAAAGAAAAGCCAAATTAATAAAGGAAAGAAGAATGAGAGTTCAGAAACAAAAGAAAGAAAGAAAGAAAGAAAGAAAGAAAGAAAAGTTAAATAAATAAAGGAAACAACAAAACCAAAATAAAAGAAAGAAGAAAGAAACTAACTAACAAACAAAACAGAAAGAAAAGCCAAATAAATAAAGAAAAGAAGAAAAAACTCTGGAAGCAAAACAAAAGAAAGAAAGAAAGAAAAATAAGCCAAATGGATAAAAGAAAGAAGAATGAGAGTTCAAAAAGTAAAAGAGAGAGAGAAAGAAAGAAAGAAAGAAAGAAAGAAAGAAAGAAAAGCTAAACAAATAAAAGAAAGAACAAAAAGTTCAGAAAAGAATATAAAAGAAAGAAAGAAAGAAAAGCAAAATAAATAAAAGAAAGAACAAAAAAGTTCAGAAACAAAATAAAAGGAAGAAAAAAGTAAAAAGAAAGAAAAAAGAAAGAAAAGATAAATAAATAAAAGAAACATCAAAAAAATTCAAAACAAAATAAAAGAAAGAAGAAAGAAATAAAAATAAGGCAAATGAATAAAAGAAAGAAGAAAAAAAGAGTCTAATGAGCAAACGAAAGAGAGAAAGAAAGAAAAGTCAAGCAAATAAAAGAACGAATTAATGATATTTCAGAAACAAATCCCCCAAAAAAAACACCGAAAGAAAAAATAGAGAAAGAAAGAGAAGCCAAATAAATAAATGAAAGAATAAAAAAGTCCAAAAACAAAGGAAAAGAAAGAAGAAAAAAAGGAAAAACAAATAAATAAAGGAAAAAGAAAAAAATCTAGAAGCAAAATAAGAAAAAGAAAGAAAATCGAAATAAATAAAAGAAAGTACAAAAAGCCAGAAAAAAATAAAAACGCATGAAAGGAGGAAAAAAGGAAGAAAAGCGAAATGAATAAATGAAAAAACAAAAAAGTTCAGAAACAAAATAAAAGAAAGAAAAAAGAAAGAAAGAAAAAAGAAAGAAAAGGCAAATAAATAAAAGAAAGAAGCAGAAATTCCAGAAGCAAAATAAAAGAAAAATCAAAGAAATAAAGAAAAATAAGCCAAATGAATAAAAGAAAGAAGAAAGAAGAGTCTAAAAACAAAACGAGAGAGAGAAAGAAAGAAAAAAACAGAGAAATAAAAGAAAGAATCAAGGATAACTTCAGAGACAAAACCAAAAAACACAGAAAGAAAGAAAGAAAGAAAAGCCAAATTAATAAAGAAAAGAAGAATGAGAGTTCAGAAAGAAAGAAAGAAAGAAAGAAAGAAAGAAAGAAAGAAAGAAAGAACGAAAGAAAGAACGAAAGAAAGAAAAGCCAAATTAATAAAGGAAAGAAGAATGAGAGTTCAGAAACAAAAGAAAGAAAGAAAGAAAGAAAGAAAGAAAGAAAGAAAGAAAAGCCAAATTAATAAACGAAAGAAGAAAGAGAGTTCAGAAATAAAAGAAAGAAAGAAAGAAAAAAAGAAAAAAGAACGAAAGAAAGAAAAGCCAAATTAATAAAGGAAAGAAGAATGAGAGTACAGAAACAAAAGAAAGAAAGAAAGAAAGAAAGAAAGAAAGAAAGAAAGAAAGAAAAAAAAAGAATGGAAGGAAAGATAAAGGAAAGAAGAATGAGAGTTCAGAAACAAAAGAAAGAAAGAAAGAAAGAAATAAAGAAAGAAAAAAAGAACGAAAGAAAGAAAAGCCAAATTAATAAAGGAAAGAAGAATGAGAGTTCAGAAATAAAAGAAAGAAAGAAAGAAAGAAAGAAAGGAAAAAAGAAAGAAAAAATGAACGAAAGAAAGAAAAGCCAAATGATTAAAGGAAAGAAGAATGAGAGTTCAGAAACAAAAGAAAGAAAGAAAGAAAGGGAAGAAGAATGAGTGTTTGCAAAGCTCATAAAAGAATGTACAAAGGAAGAAAAAAAAAATGAAGAAAGTAAGTCAATGAATAAAGAAAAATTTTACTAAAATAAAACCAAAGTTGAACAAATGCGTCAGAACTTTCTTTAGGCGACCCTCACAGCTCCCGGCCGACCTTCTTCTTCTTCGCAGTTGCTAGTAAATCAACACTCAAAATTCCTTGCAGGACGTTGACTCATGTTTCCTCACTGACCAAATTTAATTCATCGGCTCTTCAAAATCAATTCCATCTTGACTTGACACAAGCAGCCATACGGATGGAATTATTTTCTCCGAAACCAGTCAGTCTCAAGATGTCCAAGAGGGAGTGACGATGCTTGAAAAGTTTACCTACTCGAAATCGAATTTTCTTTGTCGTCCCTTTGTTCAGTGAAAACATTGCTGGTACTCAAGCTTTTGTTACTTCTATAAGAACAATCGCAGATTGATTGGCTTTGAGCACTGCAATCGGGGAATTGCTAGATGTTGCATGACGATAGGTCCTCGAAGGACTGAATTTGGATAGAGTTATGTCTGTCAAAGAAAATAGTTTATTGTCATTTTTGAAGATGACAAGCAGATGGACAAGATGCGAACATTTAAGTCTCACGGGAATGTTATTGTCTGCATAGATGGACTTTTATAATTGTCGATAAAACACCCGCCGAGAAGTTAGTAACACTTACAGTGAAAAAAGTAAACCTACAAGTGTTTCAGGAACTTATACTCTCCTTTACATTAATAGGATTTTAGTTCAAGAATTTTGGCCACTGGATATTTTCCTACTGAACTATTTATTTCCATTATTTACATTGTTTGGACTGTTTTTCTCATCTTCATTGCCATATTCACAACGTTTCGGCCGTTGTACGTGCTGGCCTTCTTCAGATAATTGGAACTTCCTCAAGGGCACATTGCCCAGTAGATAAAAGTTTTGGTTGGATCCAGTTAATTGACCCAAGGAGTTGTGAGTTGTGAGATCAAAACCTGGCTGCTGTAGTAGCGAGCAAAAAGTTGGGTTAAAGGCAGATAACTGAGACACCCGGAAGAGGCATGGGACGTGGAACTAGAACAATCTAATCCGGTGGACGAAATAAAGGGTTCGACTCGCCGGAGCGTAAAATAAATGAAATGTCGTGAATATGGCAATAAAGATAAGGATAACTGTCCGAACAATGTAAATAGTAAATAGTTACAATACCTCATCTCAGATATATAGACTGTGAATATGGCAATAAAGATGAGGACAACAGTCAGAACAATGTAAATAGTGTAAATAGTTACAATACCTCATCTCAGAAATATAGACTTTGAATATGGCAATAAAGATGAGGACAACAGTCAGAACAATGTAAATAGTGTAAATAGTTACAATACCTCATCTCAGAAATATAGACTGTGAATATGGCAATAAAGATGAGGACAACAGTCAGAACAATGTAAATAGTGCAAATGGTTACAAGACCTCATCTCAGAAATATAGACTGTGAATATGGCAATAAATATGAGGACAACAGTCCAAACAATGTAAATAGTGTAAACAGTTACAAGACCTCATCTCAGAAATATAGACTGTGAATGTGGCAATAAAGATGAGGACAACAGTCAGAACAATGTAAATAGTGTAAATAGTTACGAGACCTCATCTCAGAAATATAGAGTGTGAACATGGCAATAACGATGAGGCCAACAGTTTGAACAATCTAAATAGCTACAATATCTCATCTCAGAAATATACAGATATTGAAATATTTATATCTAACATTTTAATTATGGGGTGTCTGTATTCTGGTAAAGTTAACTGTTTTCATACATGTAATATTCGATATTTATTGACCAACAGTTAAGCTTACTGTCGGTTGAAAGTTATAAAATCTTTTTACAAAAACAGATTTTCAGGAAATTAAACTTCTCAAATCCAATAAATATAGCAG
The DNA here is from genome assembly GCA_963932145.1 of Acanthosepion lycidas. Lineage (NCBI taxonomy): Eukaryota > Metazoa > Mollusca > Cephalopoda > Sepiida > Sepiidae > Acanthosepion > Acanthosepion lycidas. The sequence goes on along the minus strand of OZ010596.1, from coordinate 15,857,936 downwards.
CTACCAATCATGGCAAAAGTTTCTGTGAAAACCTTTTGTTTTCGGTAGTGTGGAAAGAGAACATCTTGAATGTATCAGAAATTTCATTTTTAGTAGGTTGATTCAGGAATAATTTCTGTGTTTGCTCCTCAATTCATTCATGCATTAAATATTGCTGTCAAATCTGGTCTGGAGCTCCTCTAAGATGTCTCGAGATTCTTAAAAAAATCCAAAGAGTCTTCAATATTATCTTTCCTGGGCCTGGCATCTTGGCTTCAGTTATTTTCCCTCCGTCGTAACATAGCTTCGCTTTATCTTTTATATATAAATATTTTCATGAAACCTGTTCTAAAATGATCTATCCACCTTCGTGTCTCAACCGCATGAATTTGAATATGCTATTAGATTGGCAATTAGGTCTCATCAATTTACAGTTGAAATACATGTAAACGTATGTTCTATTCTTATTTTTTTCTCGAACTTCTCGCTTTTGGAATTTTTTTCTGGATTCATGAATCCCTGCCGCATACGATCTTCCAAATTTAAATGCACTCATCTTACTGAACTCTGTATTGTATTGTTCTTTTTTTCTGATTAAAGTCTTCTAACGCTATTTCCCTCACGATAATCCTTTGTGTCCGGGTAGCTTTATCGCCTTGCTTGAAACAATTAAAAAAAATGATTTTCCCAAATCTATAGTGAAATTACATCTTATAACAATTCTATATTTACCATATGGTATATTCTATATTTCTATAATTTTCTTCAATTCTTCAATTCTATATTTACCATTCAATTATCATATATTATATATATTCAATTCTATATTTAATATTCAATTACCATTCTTCAATTCCTCAATTCTATATTTACCATAAATGGGTATGTGGGTATATCTGGGTATACAGGTTTATCAACTATCTCAGAGAGTTGAACGTCACTGCCTTGCATTTTTCACTGCACCTTGAAATACAGACAGATAAAACTCGTTAGCCTTGGTTGGCTGTCTGCCTAAGAGATGGATTACTCTGATTTCAAAACTGGAGTAGATGGGATTACTTACTCATCTTATTCACAACGTTTTAAATGGCTTCTTCTTTGTGATGAGGGTGAACGAGCTGCGGCTTGATAGCCAGCGTCTGTGAAAATGGTCGCGATTCGAGGATTCGAGGATTCGACACCCACCGACGTCCAGGATCACAGGCATGTAGTGGATACGCGGGTTAGGGTTAGTGTTAGCTGCTCGTGGCGAGACATTACGAGACCCAGTTTGAATTCTAGTAGAGAACATTGTATTCACTTTCATTTTCGCGCAAATAGTCTTGGAAAAGATATTAATCTTTCTCATCTCCACACCGACCCGTAGATGGATTAAATAACAGAATAGACTAGCCGTCGTTGACAACCAGTCTAGGAGAGGGACAATTCTGAATTCAAGACTGTAACTAACTGATATGTCCCGGAAAGGGATATATTTGAACGAAGTAGCTAAGTGGTTTTGGCTACTATAACCAAGTAGAATACGGTAGCAGTAATCGACTGGTACGCGTCGTAGTCACAGGTAAGAAGTGTAGATCAATGGCGTAGTTCAATGGGCGTCGTTATAGACTTAGCTCTCAGACTAAGGCTTTTTATTCACCTACACGTCCTTCGGTATTTATGACGGACACCAGCCAATCATATTCCAGTGAGGGGGAACACAGGTGTACGCATATTACATTATATGACTAACCATCGTATACGATCGTCACCAATGGGGATGGAAAAAAAATAGCAAGAAAGCATTCCCTATTATTTGTAATGATAGCTGGTATTTAACCAGGTAACTCTTTGATATACTTCTGAATAAAATTCCGCAGGTTTTGACCTTCTTCCTGTCAAAGCCTTTTACAGCGACCCAGAAAGGTAATGATTGGTTGCTGCAAGGCAGTTCAATATGGCGGGTGAAGAAAATTCTAACCAAGTTCCAATACTCCTTTCATGATGTAAACGGCCTTGCGTTGAGAAGGAGAACAGCATTTTTCTCAGGGTTCTTTTGACCAAACTTTTATGGACATGTTGCACCTGCTGAACGTATAAATGTGCATTTTGTGTTTCATTGGTCTAAATGAATAATACCCGGATGAAAAATGGAGCAGTCAGTTATTTATGAGGTATAATGAAACCAAGTAGCGGCTATGATATGTCTTTTGTTTCTTGACACGATCAAAATGGAATAGTCCATTATTTATGAGGTATTGGCAACGCGTAAGAGTCGTTTGAACTAATGAAGGGGGGGCAAAGCACAAATATTATGTGTTTATTAAAGCGAGAAGGCGGAAGAAATTATTAATGCTTAAGGCAATTCTCGTCTGAAATATGTTTCTCTTTATTCAGTATTAGAATTCAGTACTTTGAATTTTGTGATGAATCTTATTTCTTTAGTTAACGACTGAATATGCTCATGGCGAGTTCTATAACAATAAAATATCCGTAGATATTCCCTTATCGTATTGTTACATAGTTGAGCTTAACAACTTTAACAAAATATTGCAATAACAATCATAAATATGAAGGCTGGTCATTATTTTAAGAAGTAAGGGGGTACAAATGAAAAGATTGGAACTTTTTACATTTAACTGAATTTCTATCTTCCATTCTTTCTGATGATGATGATGATGATGATGATGATGATGATGATGATGATGATGATAACAGAAAACTGTTCTGTTAAAGATTCCGTCTTATTCTGACAAAAATTACAGAAATACTAGAAAATACTGAAAACACCCATGAAAATTTCACGGTTTCCTATTTGAAATTCATGATGAATTTTAATTCGTTTTTCATTTCACTAAAACAGACGTTAAGCATTTCTATCTTCCCTTCTTTCTTTCATTGTTCTCATTAAATCAAGTAACATCTTTGATATGGCCATTGTCTTCTCAGGCGATCCAAACGGAATAGTCCATTATTTATGAGCTATTGACAGGTGATGTTAAAGCCTTCTTTCTTTCTTTCTTTCTTTCTTTCTTTCTTTCTTTCTTTCTTTCTTTCATTCACTGACAACAAGTAGCGTCTCTAATATATCTTTTGATTTTCCACGTAACTAAACAGAATAGTTTATTATTTATGAAGTATTGACTAGAGACGTTAAAGATTTCTTTCTTTCTTTCTTTCATTTTACTGAACACAAGTAGCGTTTCTGATATATCTTTTGTTTTTCCACGCGATTCAAACAGGATAGTCAATTATTTATGAGAAATTAGCAGAAGACGTTAAACACTTCTATCTTTCTGTCTTTCTTTCCCTGAAACCAAATTGCGTCTCTAATATGTCTTTTGTTTTACCATGTGATCAAAATGGAATAGTTTATTATTCATGAAGTATTAGCACGGCGTAACGGTTGTGCGAAATAATGATGAGGAGAACAAGCACAATTATTATATGATGATTGGTGTCACATGTACACGTTGCAGGTGTTCAAATGGTTATCGTTATTTGATAAAACTCTGCGTTGGCAATTGTGCAGTACCAGTCTGGTGGGTACGAAAAAATAACTTCTGTAAGATTTACAGGTTTAATTTGTTTGCAACCATTTTAAACAGTGATCAGTGATAACATTAGTATAACACAAAAAATTTTAGGTATGACATTCATGTACCGTAGAATCCCTCATATCCGGAATCCCTCATATCCGGAATCCCTCATATCCGGAGTGCCACATATCCGGATATGATTTTGATGTGTATATTTGAACTATTTGGGTGATATGTAACTGATCTGAAATGTCTGTTTTTCAGGAAATTTAATTTGGATAAATGCTTATGCTTATTTCACCCTAATGGCTTGTATTGGTGCAAAAAAATGATGAGAATAAGAGGAAATGATGACAACCAGACATATCTACAACAAGATAGCGACGAGATGCATGATTATGATGAAGCCTGGACCGAAACTGAAAAAGATTATGAAAAGATTGTCAGTTTTATGGAAAGAAAGCCAGCAAGCACCTATGACGATTGCAATAATACACGCAGTGTTCAAAAGTGTCTTTCGTTTAAAAAATTTCAGGAACAAAAGCAAAACGAAATGCAGGAAAAGTTGAGAATGACATTAGAAGAGAAAGAATCATCATGCAACAGCGATTAAAAAATCCTTGTTACATTATTTGTTTTGCATACGTGGCATAATTAATTTTAATGAATTTTCATTAACATTACATAATTTAATTCTTTTTCCTTTAAAATCAATTCCGTTATATTTCAATCACCATTAGCTTATTTTGTTTACAATAAAACATTAAAAATAAATGTTAAACCTGATTTCAGTTCTTTTATTTTAATCCAAATATAACCTCTCATATGCGGATTTTGTAACCAATTCCTCATATCCGGGAGGCCTTCTTAGTCCGGTTATCAGGGAGTCTTTTGTACGAAGAAACATCAGTGATCAGCATGTCCGTTTTAGTGTCCCTCATATCCGGAATCGCTCATATCCGGACTTTGTAAGCAATTCCTCATATCCGGAAGGCCTTCTTAGTCCTGTTGTCAGGGATTCTACTGTAATTAAATATCTAGATATTCAATTAATAAACATTATACCTGATTTTCATATCGTGCACCAACCGGGCGCTCTACAACTTACTATTCTTTGAAGTTCTTGGCTATGCTTGACCCCTTACAACATCTGGCAGCTTCATATCTCTCATCCATTTATACAAGCTCATTACGTAGGTTCCTCTCTGTTTCCCTGTTGCCTTCAATATATCCTGTGAGGATCAAATTTTCCAAGCTTTCCTTCCTCAAATTTCAACTGTCTCTTTCAATATTAAGTTTCCATTTTCTCTAAGACTTCGTCATTGCTTACATGTTGGGTGCATGGTATTCTCGGAATCTTTCTGTAGATCGTTGTCTCTTTATCTATGAAGAAATTATCCAGCATTCACTGCCAGCAGTTCAGCACTCTTTTCTTTGTTTCTAACATCATTTTCCGAATTCTTAATATTAGGTTGGTGCAAAAATAATGACGTAATAATGTCGTTTTTTGACGTTAAAAATACGTCAAAAAACGACATTATTACGTCATTATTTTTGCACCAACCTAATACTTTGCTCAGCTTTTGGAAGGCATGTTTGTCTATTCTAATGCGAATCCAATGCAGAATAATTTAGAATCAAACGTTGATAATGTCGTTTTTGTTCTCTCTCCAAGAATCTGTCATTCTTCTGGAAAGATCAAGTTAAATGGTTGGCCACAAGACACGGATGTCAAATCTAATCCAATGACAATATCGTTTCGTATAGGAGGAAATTCGATAAGAGAAGATAAATCCACTGATTGAATGTACATTTTTAATTGAGTAGACATTGCATCACATGGAAGAAACCAGTTTGTCTTATTTAAACGTTTTTTTTTTTAAATTTTCGCATTTCCCATAATTCAACATTCACTTGGTGAATCACATCGTAGGTGTTAAGATGTAAGTATCAGTTTAAAATCTCTATCCATACGTAACGTGATCTCAGTTGGCCCCCAACGAAAATCTAAAAAATGTATCTGTACAGTTTTTGATTTTTGCATCAGCGAGGTTACTATATCGGAGTAATGTTGTCAGCTCGAATAACATAATGTTGTCAGCTCGAATAACATAATGTTGTCAGCTCGAATAACATTATTCCAGTAAATATCGCGTTGTCATGAATTCTATATTGAAAACTACAAACGCACGTCCACATACGATTTTTTCGTGGTTTACAAGATCGCAAGCCTTGTTGTTGAAGTGTGTTGGTGACAGCTTGCACTCAGATCGAAACCATAATTGTAAATGCTGATTTTCAAAGCATATGAACTCCTCCCACCTGGAAGATTAGTGTAAAAGAAGCGTCTTAAAAGATTTTCATTAATCTGACCTTATGTCATGCAAAGCATCTTGTTTAAGTAGACTATAAGTTCAATTTTTTGTTTGTTTGTTTTTTTTTTTTTATTTTTTATATGGAATCAGTATTTGATGAAGCTTACGTTAGACCTTCATGCATTGTAAAAGCGTTGGAACCGTTGTGTTTTCAAACACCCTATTTAAGATATTGTAAATATACCATTTAGTTCTTAATTCTGTGATGTGGGGCCCAAGTCGGGACCACAGGAGGAAAACACGGAACACGGATTAGATGTAAGAAAGATATATTAACAACAGGTTAGAAAGATAGTGTAGGCGGAGCTTACTATATGTTAGTGTCAAATACTGGTATTCGTACGGGGCTTTCACTGTCTCTCTGTCTCTGTCTCTGTCTCTAGAGTGTTGTGTCGCATACTTAATATAGACCTGGAAGAGTCTATTGTGTAGGTAGTTCCGGTCTCACAATATTCTGCTATCTTAAGTTTTTGGGGGTTTTTTTTCTAATTTCTATTGGATAAATAAAAAAAAGGTTTTAATTTGAAAAATTAATTTAAAATATGAATATTAAAAAATAAATTTGTAAGTGTCAAGAGTTGAAATATGGAAAAATAGGTTTCATTTTATGCTCAGTAATATCTTTTGTCCGGCTCACGTTTCTTCGGGAGTAGGCTGGCCACCGGCATCACAGGAGAGAAAAACGAAATAAAAAGAAAGGATGACGATAACCGATACCCAGATGCAAACGGCGGCCGTCAAGATCTTTTCAAACAATTTATGATCAATCTGACTTCTCTTCAACTCTTTTATCTTTGTCTATATTGCAACCAATGAACAAGAATACTTGCATACATTTTTTTTACCACATTTATTCCAGACAGTCTTTACGGCCAAATGTTTGTAATTCCCACAAATATTATGACTAAAACCAGAAACTTTAGTTAACTGACTGACCAATACATAAATCTAATTGATACTCAGACATTTGACCGATGGAAATTTGGCCGACGGACATTTAACCGAATGGACATTTAACCAAAAATATATTGGCGTACTTACATGTCACACTCTATTTACATTATTCGGACTACTGTCCTCATCTTTATAGCCATATTTATTACAACGTTTCGACACTTCAGTATCTGTCTATATTTCTGAGGTGAGGTATTATGTACACTATCTACATTATTCGGACTATGTCCTCATCTGTGCCGCCTTATTTATTACAACCTTTCGGTCGTTGTACGCTCCGGCCTTCTTCGGGTAGTTGGAATGTCGAACTAAACCCTTTATTTCGCTCACTGGGGTAGACTGATCTAGTTACCCGTGCCACGTTTAATGGATGTCAGTTAACAGTTATCTCCTGTTAATTAGCCAGAAATTGGACTCACACTCTTTGGGTCCTGTCACTGGATCTAACTAACGCCTTTATCAACTCTGCCATGTGTCCTTGAGGACATCTGTGTATGAATTTCTGGATATTATAAACATAACGTCCTCATTTTTTTACCAGTGCTCATATTGCAATTTTTGCTGTTATCATTCATTTTTTTACCAGAGTTCATATTACAATCTTGTTGTTATTATCGCTTTTCTCATTACAGGTTCCCATATTGTATTCATTTCTATGCTTGGTCGGCTCAGCAGATTTTTGTGGCCTAGCATATGTGCTGATTCCTAAAGTTTACGAATTTTCTAATAGTGTTCTTTGTCTATAATCTCAACCTGATCCCACAACGGACGGTGATCTTCCTTTTCTCTCCATATGTGGTCAGCCACAACTGATTTTCCACTTCCCCTCGTGTAACAGCATTCCAGTGTTTTTAAAGCCTTATCGTAAGGGGACGGCCTGTCTCCCCTTGATATTTCTTTCCGCAGGTGCACGGGATAGCGTACACACAGTCTTTTGTCATGTTCTACTCTATGGGGGGTCTTACTCGGGAGAGATATCTGCGAAGCGTCTTCCAGCTTTGGAAGGTTGTCCTGATGTTATATGGACGGCAATACTTTGTATCATTTCTGATAACCCCTTTACATAAGACAGGCAGACTGTTTTCTGAGTGTTATTGTCCTCCTCTTGTACTCGCCTATCCCAGTTTTTTGGGTCTGATTCTATGTACCCAGGGTAGTGGTTACGTTGTAGGCCGGAGCGTACAACAGCCGAAGTTGTAATAAATATGGCGACAAAGATGAGGACAATAGTCCGAATAATGTAAATAGTGTACATAATACCTCATCTCAGAAATATAGACAGATTTCACACTCTTTATCCATATTTTTTTGGAGAAAACGAGTAATGCTGTTGACCTTGTTTAACATAACGAAACGGTGAAATTGAGCTTTCTCCAGCCTTAAATTCGCTATTTAATTTCTTCAATATGATCTACATATATTTATATTTATTTAATGTATTAATTTATAATTTTTCGTTCTTTTTTAACAGGCTTTAATTTAATCACTCGAAATTCAGTGGTAATTGGGAGGAACAATTTGAAAATTGGCATCCGAATCGTAATTATAAGAAATATTGGAATCGTCCAATTATTAATAGAAGCTCCATTTTCTTAAATTCTTTGATTAAATTTTTTGAATTTTTCTGCAATATTTTTTTTAATCAAAAATTAAACACACCCTTATGTCAATCTCTGAGGAATGGAGGATTTTCTGGAACAGTTGGTCCTACCAATATATTCATAGTACACTAATGTACAATTATTAGTCCTATTCTGCCTTATAATACTGCTAATTAAAATAATTAAAATATTGCTTGTTACTATGTTTACATAAAAAAGAGCATAGCATGATGAAAAAGACGCCAAACTTGACGAAAACAAAATTTTATCGTCAAAATTTTTATGTTATTATTAAGAGGAAATGTGACGTCCCCCCGGTGTCGCTGCGCCAAATGTGATGTCTGCCTAGCCGCGTCCGTCGTGCTATCCTGTCCTGTGACGACCAACTGGCTTGGTATTGGTCGCGGCACCAAACGTGGCGTTCTAACCTTTTGGTGATTCGGATGGGAATCTGGTTAGATTCAGTATCAGCTTTGTCGTTCCCAGCTCGCCTCCAACGTCTGGTTACCGAAGTAACTGTTTTGATTTCCAGTCTAACCTACCCACGTTGTGAATTGATCTTAGGCAGACGAAATCAATCAGTCGCCGGGCCGTAATGCAAGCCGAGTTCGATCAAGGGTAACACCGTACAAGTATATGTAAAAGAAAAGAAAATAATAACTCGAAAAGTTCAAATGTGTTAAAAAAAAAGGAAGAAACAATATTTTATATCTGGTTGCTGAATACAGGACTGCGTCTTCTTCCCAACCCGCTATATGGATTCGTGACACTTTGTGTTTGTTAGGCGAGTCTTAATATCTTAAGTTGTTTGTTCTTTAAGAAACTGGTTCTTGGTGTATCTTCAGGTGATATTCGTAAAACTTGTTTTGGTGGTGTGAGTCTAAATCGTTCTTCAAAAATAAATTGTTCCTGGTTAGAAATTGAGTCGTGATTTGCGTGGAATCTTTCAAGTCAGCTATCTGCGAGGCGGGTGCAACTCCAACTGCGAACTTCACTCGAACTCGAACTGAACTGGAACTCGAACTGAACTTAACTCGCTGCGACTCTGCTTATATGGACGCCGACCAAAACCGGGGTGGGCTTGTCGGGGTTTGAGGTTCCTTGATAATTCTAAACCCACAATCTACTTCTTTGTTTTCGTTTAGGAAAATTTTATTATTCTCCATTTTTGGAAGTCTTTCGTCTTCCCACCTTCTTCTGTTCTCATATTGGTATCTCACCATGCCCTTAGAGAGTGTCAACGGGTTTCCCCTCTCTCTCACAGTGGCATCTCACACCTATCCCTTCAGGGGGGGCGCAACAGGCCTCCCCTCCTTCTTCACATGATTACCTCCGCCTAACGCTCATGCCACTATTCAGCCAATGGGCGCTCAGCAGCGTCGGGTGGCCAGACTAACCTCGGTTTAAAAAATCTTGCTCAAAGAAAAAAAAAATTATCTTCCCTTTTTTTTTTTCTTTTCTTTCCTTTCTTCGAGGAGACCTCACACCCTAGACTCTTATCTTAACCGAATCAACTGGAATTCGTCAATCAGATTTTCGTCAGCATCAAGTGGGTGGCCATTTGGACGTATTTGCATTCTTGGTGCCAATTACTGATCCGATAAAATAGTTTCGCTATCATAGCCAGCCCTGACGATAAACAGATGCTCCTCTCAATGATATTCTGCATATAGACAAAGGCTTAACCTTTCCTTCATGGTGGTCAGCGGACACTTTTGTTTTTCTCGGACAGTGCGTGCTTAATTAATTTTTATTTTTATATCTTTAGAATTCTGCGGGAGGTAACTTGTCCAACTTGAAAATTCCCTTTACCATTGCCATAGGCAGATTGGACATATCTTACTCTCCGACCCGTAACATAAATCAGATTAAATTCTGTATTTCACCTTCTCGACAATGGAAATAAAAATCTTACCACTTTCCCTGTCAAAAAAATAACACCGCTTAGTGTCCTTTTCGTGATAGCTTCTTATCACCTAAATTTAATTCTCGCCTTTCTTTTTTTTCTTCTTTCTTTATAGCGACGTAAATAGTGTCACAGAAAGATCAAAGTTTTTTTTAATTATTTTAAAAAAATTTCCTTCTTTTTAGAACATTCTAAATTTTGATTAAAAAAAACTTGTTTCTCTTTGTATCACCGGAGCTAGTAAAATAACAGACAATTTTTAGCACGTTTTTTTTTTTTTTTTTTTTTTTGGTATGACACACATTTGGAAAATCTTGCAAAAATAAAAATAATTGTCGCATGTTAATGAAACTTTCAGGAACTATTCACAGATGATCGAAATCATTATAAATATGTTTTTTTATAAAATTCCTGGTAGAAATATTTTTTTTTAATATTCATTAACTAATTTTATGAAAACGCTAGAAATTCGATCGCATAGGTTTAGTGATTACAATAGTTAAAAGCACAAGGCTTTGAGGAATGCAAATCGTGTTTTTTGTTGTTTTTTTTTGTTTTTGTTTTTGTTTTTAATTGGACCCTCTCTACCTGAAAATCAGCTCTGAATTGTGACATACAAAAACGATAAGATTTTGTTTTCGGCAAGGTTGGCGTCTTTTTCATCAAGGTATGCTCTTTTTTTAGCGATTTCGTGGAGGTACCTAAATAAAAATCTGACTTGCCAATTTCTTTAGTTTACAATCATGTGTTTTCAATTCACTCAAATGTTATGACTAAAACCAGAAACTCCATCTTGACAGAGATATTCAGAAAGCTTCTTGACAGATGATGAAAAATTGACATAGTACTGTTTTTTAACTTCACCGAAAACAAGGCAATAAAGCCACTAAGACGCAAGACGTTAAAAAAAAAAGAAAAATGAAAAAGAACAGAAATTAAGTCAAAAGATAAGGATTAAAACTGTATTTAAATTTATGAAGATCAAAGTTAATTGTGAAGCAAGAAGCCGGAAGAGAATTCCACACGCGAAAAGGGCGATAGAAAAAAGCTCTTCGCATAGAACTTACAGTTATATCTAGCAATTTAAAGTGTAAAATAATGAGACCTAGCTGCCAATCTAGTACTGCGCTTAAATTCATAAAGTCTAGATACAATAGCGGAAAGTGATATTTATTTTCATCATGATACAAAAATGTGGCAAAAGCCAAAATTAGCATTAAACTTAGCTAGCCACAAACACTGACCCAAACATAATACAACAATATTCCTTTCACCAAAATTCTTACTTACTATTCTTACACCATCTACCATAAGCCCTCAAAAACTCTATGAGATCCTAACTAGTTCCCATATGTACAATTCATTGTCTGTAGCGGGGTGGGGGGTGAATAAAACAACAAATTTTAAAAAGATCTAACCCCAATGAATATTTACAAAAATGCACAAAACTATCTATAAAACTAACTGTCTATATCACTGAGATGAGGTATTATGATTATTTGCATTATTTACATTATTTGGACTGCTATCCTCATCTTCATTGCCATATTCACAACGTTTTGTCCTCTATATCTCTGACATGAGGTATTATGATTACTTGCATTATTTAAATTATTTGGACTGTTATCCTCATCTTCATTGCCATATTCACAACGTTTCGACGTTGGATAAAGACGTTCGTTAGATCCAGTGACTAGACCCAAAGATCTGTCTATATCTCTGAGATGAGGTATGATTACTTGCATTATTTATATTATTCGGGCTGTGATCCTCATCTTCATTGCCATATTCACAACGTTTCGGCCTCTATATCTCTGACATGAGGTATTATGATTACTTGCATTATTTATATTATTCGGGCTGTTATCCTCATTTTCATTGCCATATTCACAACGTTTCGACCTCGATATCTCTGGGATGAGGTATTATGGTTACTTGCATTATTTACATTATTCGGACTGTTATCCACATCTTCATTGCCATATTCACACCGTTTCTTCAAGTGATTGGAATTTCAAATCGAACCCTTTATTTTGTCCACCGAGGTAGAGTCTTCTAGTTCCACGTGCCATGCCTCTTCCGGATGTCTCAGTTATTTCCCTTTAACTCAACTATCCAAAAATGCCAATCCCCTAAGTTAACAATAATAACGGATAGTTTATCAGAACAGTCACCATGAAAGTATTTAGAGAAAAGGCACAAGTAAAATACGCTACGACAACACCACTGCTGTGGCCTGGTATTGAACTCACAATTCTTTGGGTTTAGTTAATGGATCTAACAAACGTCTTTATCCACTAGGCCATGTTCCACTGAAATTTCGATTGATAAGCTTCATCAAAAAAAAAACAACTTACGTGTGCGTTTGAAGAAGTTATTATAACGGCTTCAATCATGTAGCGTCAATTAAAGAATTCGGATACAGAGGTCGCGATATTTGTGAATTGAAACGCCTTAATCCTTCCCATTCCAACAAACTTTCGTTCCAATATTCTTTTATTTCCCATGAGAAACACGAAGACGTGCGGTTTACGCGTCACATAAGCGAGAAATCCGCAATGTTTTTTGCCGTTTATTCTTCGTATCGCTTAAGGTACTCAGCTGAAATAAAACTTGTTTGTCTTACGCGTACGGCAATTTAACTTCCCGTTCGTCCGTAAAATAAACTTTTGCTAAATTAATAGCAAAAAGAAGAGAACGACAACATGAAAACACAGGGGGAAAAAAAGAGACGAAACGGTGTAAATATATTCAATTCCTAAAACAAACATGAAGACGAAAATCGGTTCAATGATTACCTCCCTTTCTTTAGCGAACTCTTCAACCGTTTTAAAAATACGACAAGCCAGATTTTCTACATCTGTTAGAAACATTGTATGTTTCTGCGTTTGTAGCGGTCCCCCTGGAGCGGGCGCAATTGGAAACTACGACTCGAGCGCTCCCGTATCGTAGATAGATGAAGTTTCCAGAGGCCCGCTAACGTTTTTCGAATTAATGACATGAAATCTGACAAGGTGAAACAAAACAGAACGAGGATATGTATGATTAATTCTAAGTTTATTTATAAAGAGAAGAAGAGGCTGTGCGGCTACTGGATGCTGAGGGGCGTTCGTTCCAGTCGTGTCGACGGTTGGAGTCGAGGTGCAGACGTTCCGGTCGTGTCGACGGTCGGTAAGAAATTGCTGACGTTCCGGTCATCTCAATGGTTGGACGTTGAGGTAGACGACGGGATGCTGAGGTGCATTCGTTCCGAGAAAGTCAATGTTTGGAGTCGAGGTGCAGACGTTCCGGTCGTGTCGACGGTTGGACGTGGCAGTGCAGGTATTGCTGGTCGAGGTCAATGTCGGAACCACGCTGCGGGTGATCACTGCTGGTCGTTGCAGGTGATCCTTGGTCCCTGCAGATGATCGCTGTTGGTCGTCGCAGGTGATCCTTGGTCGCTGCAGATCATCGCTGCTGGTCTTTGCAGGTGATCGCTGCTAATCGTCGCTGGTGATCGTTGGTCGCTGCAGATGATCCCTGGTGATCGTTGGTCGCTGCAGATGATCGTTGGTCGCTGCAGATCATCGCTCCTGGTCGTTGCAGGTGATCGCTGCTAGTCGTTGCACGTCTATTCTTTCGAGTTTTCTGTTCAGAACAACAGCTACTCTAGTAAACAGGAGTACTGGGATACGAGTGGCTAACTCATACTTCTTGTATTCACAAATAAGCGACTCAATATGCCACCTAAAAATTTATGGACAGACATAATGTTTTTTTTGTTTTGTTTTGTTTTTTTGTTGTTTTTTTTTTCATACAACCAATATCTTACTCCAACTGTCCCGCATCGGCGAACCTTCAGTTGGTTCAAAGAGTTAGTGTAGATGCACGGGCACGAAACAGTTCACTTTAAAACTTTAATAGATTTAGACTTCATCTGACACTCCTGCAGCCCCTCATAAATCTTAAATATGGCTGATGCTAACCTCCAACATAGCAACTCATTACGCCTTGTTGGTCTCACGTTTTCTACTGACATGAAGAGGAGACATAATATTGAATCTGTTGTTAGGTATGCCGCTAAGAAAGTCAGCTCAGTGTCGTACCAATTTTTCTCGTCACAATCCATCTTGCGCATTTATAAATTTTCCATTTCTTCGTACATTGAATATTGCTGGCATATCTACTCTTGTGTTCAGGCTATATATCTCCAGATTCTCGACAAAATCCAAAGAAGGGTCTGTAATTTTAACGGTCCTAACCTGGCCTCCCGACTTCAGACTTTTTCCCACCAACGTGCTGTGGCTTCCCTCTGTCTTTTCTATAAATACTTTCATGGCAGTGTTTCTGATCAGCTTTCTTCATTGGTAATGCGACCGCATGAATTTAAGCGTACTACTATATTGGAAACTAGTTTTCATGTAACGGTAAGCTCTATTCTAATAGTTTCTTTTCTCGCACTTCTCACCTGTGGAACACTTATCCGATTTCATGCCCAATGCCACTTACAATCGCTGTTTTCTGTTTTCCTGAACCCTGTTCTTTTTAGTCCTTTCTCCTCGCTAAAGCCTTTTCATTCTCTTCCCTTGCGTCGTAGTGACATTAACGCCTGGTTTTGGCTAAAATTATTTTAAAAACTACTTCTGGTTGGTTAATATCTAAGTATGAACTATTAGTTTTCAGAACAGCATTTGAAATTTGGTTTTAGGCATAAAGAAAAGGAGTATTAATTTTTGAATGATTTAAGAGCCATATATAGAATATATATATTGAATAAAACCAAATAATTGTAATGTTGAAACCAATATACGTGTCTCTCTGAATTAAATTATGCCACTCCTTGTGCTGATAGTTGGGTACTTATTTACGTGTATATGATTATAGGTAAAGGAAATCGATAACCGGATTGTGATTTCAAGATGGAGAAGGGGACTTCAATTTAATGCACGATGTCACGAGAGATCAGTCAATTAAGGAAATAAAGAACAAAAAAGAAATAAACTGAACCATTAAAAAGAAAATGATATATTAGCAACAGATATGTAGACATATAGCTAGCTTAGAAAGAGATAAATAGAAAGAAAGAAAGAAAGAGATTGAGATAGATAGATAGAGAGATAGAGAGATAGATAGATACAGACAGATAAATAGAAAGAAAGAAAGAAAGAAAGAAAGAAAGAAAAAGATAGATAGATAGATAGATAGATAGATAGATAGACAGAAACAGACAGACAAATAGATATATAAAAAGAAAGAAAGAAAGAGATAGATAGATAGATAGATAGATAGATAGATAGATAGATAGATAGATAGATAGATAGATAGATCAAATATATTAACAATTTTCATGGTGTATTCTCTTGATTATGATATGTTGAAAAATTGTTGCTTTTCTTTGTACTATTTCACGCCAAGCAATGCGACAAAGCCACCAAGATTAAAGAGGTTGCAGAGGAAGAAAGACAATTGAATGAAGGAAACTGAGAAAACGTTACTGAGGTGAAGTGACAATAAAAAGACCAAGATTAAAGGAGACAGAAGATGACGAT
The DNA here is from genome assembly GCA_963932145.1 of Acanthosepion lycidas. Taxonomy (NCBI): domain Eukaryota; kingdom Metazoa; phylum Mollusca; class Cephalopoda; order Sepiida; family Sepiidae; genus Acanthosepion; species Acanthosepion lycidas. Next base: position 15,842,075 of record OZ010596.1, on the reverse strand, counting down.
TGACGTTGCATTTAAATTTTAAAAGATCGTAGCTGACATGAAAAGACGACAGAAGAGATTTGCAAAAGAGAAGTGCCCTATTTACATTATTCGGACTATTGTCCTCATCTTTGTCACCATATTTATTTCAACGTTTCGGCCGTTGTACGCTCCGGCCTTCTTCAGGTGTTTAGAATGTCGAACGGAAACCTTTATTTCGCTCACTGCGGTAGACTGTTCTAGTTCCACATGCCTTGTTTAATGGATGTCAGTTATCAGTCATCTCATGCTAATTTCCCTCCGAAATTTCTCCACTGCTTTAACCGGGTATTGAACTCACACTTTTTGGGTCCTGTCACTGGATCTAACCAATGCCATTTTCCACTGTGAGCGAAATAAAGGGTTCAGTTTGACATTCCAAACACGTGAAGATGGTCGGAGCGTACAACGGCCGAAACGTTGTAATAAATATGGCGACAAAGATGAAGACAATAGTCCGAATAATGTAAATAGTGTACATAATACCTCATCTCAAAATATAGACAGATACTGAAGGGCCGAAACGTTGTAATAAATATGGCGACAAAAATGAGGACAATAGTCCGAATAATATAAATAGTGTACATAATACCTCATCTCAGAAATATAGACAGATACTGAAGGCCCGAAACGCTGTAATAAATAATGAAACAAAGATGAGGACAATAGTCCGAATACTGCAAATAGTGTACATAATACCTCATCTCAGAAATATAGACAGATACTGAGAGAAGTGCCAAAGAAAAAACTATCAGAATAAAACTGGCGGTTCCATCTAGCAATTTCAGCAGTAAAATGGTGAAACCTAGAGTTAAATAATAGTTTAGCAGACCTATTATTTTTACGGGGAATGGTATCTCTGCTCGGACCTCCTGACCTTTGAAGTGTGATGGAAGATAAAATAAGGAAGTCGATTGCTCGGGTGGCGTAACGGTGATCGGTAATTTGGAAAAGACTTGCTGTCACTTGATATCCAGCAAAAGCAAGCTGAAATAACTCGTTCATCATCATCATCATCATCATCATCGTCATCATCATCATCAGTCCCATAATCCACTGCTTTAATCGTCGGCGGGGACCTGAGGGCAGAAGAAACAGACAACCTCCACCAGTCCGGTCTTTTGGCGGTAACTCTCAGGAGTTCCGGCACTGGTCATGTCCGTTCATTCTTTAGAGGGTCGTTCCAGTCACGCCCATTTTGTCACGCCCATCTTGGGATGAGTCAATGGGACGCGCGGCCGTTGTTGAACTCCTTAATCGTGATCCTTTTAGGACGATGGTGATTTCAGATGGCTTGGCGGTGCCCATCTCCTCACCGACCACGAGTTAGATAATTTGTATAAGAATATATGATACTATGGTCCCAATATAATTCTAGTTACCAATTATTTACTGGAACACATTTGAATGCTGGATATAGAGCGACGTCTCTCTTTCGGACGTACTCACAAACGCAAGCGCAAAAGCATCGAACTGTTATATAAGCTTCAACTTTCCATCAGTGATTCTCCACACCGTTTTTTCAGAAAAGTTTTTTCTTTTTTACCAAATGCGACACACCTAAGTGTTTTTTGAAGATTAATTGTCTAAACGAAGTCAAAACCCATTATCATATAAATTTTAACGAGGATACTTCATAAATTGCATTCGCTCTTCAAAAACTGTGTCAAAATAAAGACACATTAAGTGGGAGAATTTTTCAAAAAGACCTCTTCAATAAAACTCAACATCATATTTACAGACATTTGTGCCAAGGAGTGGATTAATGTTGAACAAGGTACCCCTGGTTGACCAGTATTACTGCCGTCCTGGGTAAGACGATAAACTACATCCAACAGCCAGGCCTCTGATCAGGATATTTTGGGGATTAATTGATGGTGTTCCCAGGTCCACCCTGACACGGGATGGTAGCACCTTTTAGGGTCCCAGCTATGGGTAAATAGTTAACCCCAAACTGACGTCAAAGCACTACGAAAGTATAAAAATAGATTTTAATGCCAACAATGAATTTTTGAGGAAAAATTATTACCAACAATACATTATTACATTTTTGAAAAAAAATATTACCAACAATAAATTTTTTAACAAAAATTATTAGCAGCAATATATTTTTGAATAAAAAACCAGCAATATATTTGAACAAAAATATTACCATCAACAAAAATTTTTCGGCATTAAATAACCCATTCAGGTTATTATACCGTAAGACAAAACCAAACAAGTATTACTGAATTCGATCCTATGTGTTATATACCGCCCTATGAACATTAATGGGTATGTCCCTATCCTCATGAATACGTTGGACACTATTGTAAGTGGGGATAATATGCTGTCTATGTAGTCCACCACTAGGAGTGGTTTACCTAATTCACGCCGCTGGCGAGTATTGTATATTGTTGATGTTATAAAGATTACCATTTCATTTCCAACCGCTGTTTTGGTTATTCCATATTCAGCAACATTTCCTAAGTTACGAAAGAAAGAAAGAAAGAAAGAAAGAAGGAAAGAAAGAAAGAAAGAAAGAAAGATGAGTAAGGGAAAGTGAATGGAATAAAGGAACAGAAAACATTGAATGAAAGAGAGAATACAAAAGAAAGAAAGAAAGAAAGAAAGAAAGAAAGAAAGAAAGAAAGAAAAAAGAAGAGTAAGGGAAAGTGAATGGAATAAAGGAACAGAAAACATTGAATGAAAGAGAGAATACAATTGTTGAAAAAATAAAGAAGAAAGAAAGTGTTATATACCGTCCTATGAACACTAATGGCTATGTCCTAATCCTCATAAATACGTTGGACACTATTGTAAGTGAGGGTAATATGCTGTCTTGATAGTCCGCCATTAGTAGTGGTTTACCTATTTCACGCCGCTGGCAAGTATTGTATTTTGTTGATGTTATAGAGATTACTCTTTCATTTCCCAACTCCGTTTTGATTATTCCTCATTCAGTAACCCTTTTTAGGTTACAACACTAATTTAAGATTTTTAAATTTTAACTCTAACAGTGCGTCTTAAGAAGCGATAAGATTTAACGGCTAGTATGGTTGGCCATTGACGTGTGGCAGCTATGACCAGACATTAGGTTCGTTCTGAGAGTGCTGCTTCTTCCACTCAAATGGCTGTGGCTTAAAAATAACTCTTTGGCCAGATCGTCACTCACAAAATAAATCCAACAGCTGGGGCAACTTTATTCAGTTGTAACCTTCGGCTCTAGACGAGCGAGGCAAGGGTGAGGGGTGTTAAGGAGGCGGACATTCTAACGAGCGTGTCTTTTTCGCATCGCGTCGAGCTGCCTCTTGTCTCTTTTTGTGCTTTTCTTTTTTATGCCGCTAGGAACCACTGTCTTATATAAAACAGCGCCCAATGTTCTTGTCAGCACTGTCTAAAATAGTCATTCATCAAGAACTAGGGGTCTGACTTCACTCAGTGATCCTCTTTGTCAGAACCGTTTGACCTGTTTCTTGGGAGGTTCATTCCATTAAGCCTTTGCCAAAGCAGATATTTTTCAAAGCGATTTCTGTAACAGTTTGCAGATAGATCCTCAGCAAGATATTAGTTGACAGCTGATACTGCGACTACTATTACTAAGTAGTAACTTCAATCCTTACTGGGTTCTCAATAAAATAGGGCTTGTGCGAAACGAAGTTTAGTAAATTTACAATTACGTATTTTGGGATGGGGTAACTGTTTACGAGCTAATCCGGTTGGATATTACTACCGAGTAGCGAGTTCTATCCTCATACTTGTAGTCTTTTATCATACTAAGTTAAGTTTAGTAAATTACAAGAGAAGACATCGAGATGAAGTAATGGTTAACGAGCTAGTCGAGTTGAACATTATTATGGAGTAATAAGTTCGATCTTCACTTGGTACCGCATACATTTAGCCCTGTGTTAAACTAAATTAATTTTAATCATTTTACATCTGGGATTTTCGGAATGGAGTAATGGTTAACGAGCTAGTCCAGGTGATTACTGAGTAATGAGTTCCATCCTTACTAGCCTTGTGCTAAATGATATGATTTGTAAACTACGACAGTGGACTTCAGGATTGGGTGATGGTTTACGAGCTAGTCGAGTGGAACCTTATTACTGAGTAGGCCTTGAGCCAAACTAAGCTAAGCTGGGTAAATAACGAACTATGGAAGCTAGACATGCGGAAGGTCGAAGAACATATCGACTGAAGCGATGTAACCAGAACGAAAAATAAAAACGAAGAAAATCGATTAAGAATACGGAATAGAGAACATCTTTCCTCTTAGAACTCCGGACAACACAGAGTATGATTATCGGTTCACTAACTTGTCTGAATGCGTTGGTAGTTTTACGGATATCAATGCGGAATCGACTAGACTGGTTCACGGCTAGTCTGCTGCGTTTGCTTACGCACTAATGTATTCTGGAACGACATGAATCCCTCTTGCCTCCCTTTTTACTGACTGATTGGTTGTTTTGTTTTGTTTTTTACGGTTTGTCAACCTTTTTGGGGTTATTTAAAGCCGAGACATATTTTGGATTGTAAGAATAATTCTTTATTCTTGCGAGTGAATATTTAATTAATAATATTTGAGAATAACAAGGATCTTCCGAGATACAAGAATTACTATTTTTTAACCCAATGTTTAGGCACTCTCCTCTTCCATTTATGGTAAATTTGATTATCTATCCTTAGCTGACATTTCAGGGCTAGTCTGCGGCACTTGCTTACACGATAATGTCTCCCGCAACGGCATGAATCCCACCAGTCTTCCATTGACTGAGGTTAGTGCGAAAGTGAACGCAACAGACGAGGTCAGAATCTTGTATTCGGTTCGTCGATATCCGTTTCTCTATCCGCACATCCGGACAAGTTTAGAAAAATTTAAACATTGATTATTTAATTACCATTAATTTATTAAATTTTATTATTAATTTATTAAATTTTTTAATTACAAAAGAAAAAATATTCATCGCGGGAAAGAAAAATGTGTTTCAGATTCAGACCTCCTGGCTGTCTTTTAAAATCAGCGTTCGAAAGCCCTTTTTTTCTTAGACATTTCACCCGAAGCAAGGCAGGAGTGCCACTAGCACGCAAGGGGGATACAGAGGTTGGGAGCAAGAGTAAAGAGACGTGATTGAGAGAAGGATAAAGAGAAGGACGGCGAATTAAATCCAGGCATCAGAAGATGTCGATTGACATTACATTTGAATATTTGAAGGTTATAACTGTCAGGTTAACAAGTAATAGGAAGGAAGTTTCACAGACGGGAAGTGCGAGACATGAAGCTGTTGGAGTAGAAAAGACGGTTGCATTTAACCGATTCGACAATAAAAGGGTGTAACTGAGATGCCAACCTAGTAACACGCTTAAATTCATGCAGTTTGAGAACCAGCGTGAATAGCTCTTTTGGAGCAGTTACCGTGAAATATTTGTAGAAAAGACAGAGAGAAGCGACTGCACGTCTGTGAGAAAGCGACTGTAAATGAGATGCCAGACCAAGACCAAATACATTGGATTTTGTCGAGGACTTTGAGACGAACAGCGGGGGCTCCAGACCATATATGCTTGTATTCCATGCAAGGGCGAATAGTTGATTTATAGATCTGAAGCGAGAAAAACTTTTTGGCGCGGCACAGAGAACCTACTTTCCTTGAGGCAGATGAAGCTATTGATTCAATGTATTTGTTCCATCTTAGGTCCGCGGGCAGCATGAGACCAAGTAGGCGCAGAGAGGCGCTTGGTTATCCGGTCTCGAAAACCTACCAGAGACGCCAATTAGAAATGTTCAACTCCTTCGGCCACTATGCATGTCTTTTTGATATTTACAAATAACAGCAAGGATTAAATATTATAAAAAGTTTTCAGACAATTACTCTTCGAATATGACGATCGATATTATTATGAGGTAAGGGCGTCGGTGTTCTTTTTGACAACAAAACGAGTCTCTTCAAAATTAACCCACGATTCTTTTTCAGTCGTTCATGGTCAAGATAAATTCGTATATATATATATATATATATATATATATATATATATATATATATATATATATTCATTGATCTCCCAGTAAATAATATAAACAAAATAAATAAACACCAACAAATTTCTTCCCTTCTCTTTCGACTTTTTTAAATCAGAATAACCAGAAGCCTTATCAACTAAAAGAATAAAAAAAAGAATATATGTGGAAATTCCATACCCACTTTTTTTTTTCTTTTACGTGCCAAAAGAAAAACAGTTTTTTTCATTTTTCTTTTCAATTAACCAAGAAAAAAAACATTTCCCAAAAACATGGAGTCGTAATCGATACATCTAATTTCTTTTTCAACATCTTCTACGGCGTACTAATTTTTTGTTACTATCGTCTGATTTATTCAATTTTTTCACCGCGAAAAGATTGTTTTACAAAACGACGAAACAACAAAAAAGACAATTTATTTTATAAAGCAAGTATTGTTTTTTAACCGTTAAAAATAAGTTTAACACGTTACTCTTTATCTTTCAATAAATTATTTTTTTTAAATCGAATGATAGCATTTTGTTTGCAAAAGAACATTCTTTAATTATTAAATATCACGCCTTGATATATGCCTTATTGACATTTACAAACAACAACAAAGATTAAATACTAAAAAAAATTTCTCATGAAAATCGATTGTACGTTGAATATGACAAATGATAAGGTCATCGGTTAAATTCGGATAAAACTGCTGTTTTGAAAATCGCCAATCAATTAATGGAATAACAAGGCCACATCGTAAAAGACAACACACTTTGCCATTTTACAAGGAACTACTTTAGGCAAAAGAAGAGAGAGAGAGAGAAAGAGAGAGAGAGAGACGGGAGAAAGAGGATTTCAATACAACTGAATGGATTAGAAGATAATTCACAGAGACAAATACAATGGCAGGCAACCAGGACGCATGGAGGGAGATGATCAGGTGGTCCAGCAAGTTAGCGTAATTATGATAATAATGGTGATGACTGAAAAGGATTTTAACATAATTAAGCGTTATAAATGATTTTACTATAGGCATATAGACATTGCAAATGTGTTGTAACCTAGAAAAGGTTACTGAATGAGGAATAACTAAAACGAAGTTTGGAAATGAAATGTTAATCTTTATAACATCAACAAAATACAATACTCGCGAGCGGCGTGAAGTAGGTAAACCACTGCTAGTAGTGCACTATTTAGATAGCACATTACCTCCACTTACCATAGTGTCCAACGTATTTATGAGGATTGGGACATACCCATTAGTGTTCATAGTTACACTATATAACAAAATGGTTCCGCTATACTAATTCATTATAAAAGGATTTTAATATAACAATGTATTAAAAATGAATTTGAAATGTTATAGGCACATCATCAGAGTCAACAAGCTTTCAACTGCGATCCTACATGGATGTGCGGGTGGCGTCATACATAGAGGCACGGAAATTAGAAATTGGAACACCGAGTTCGAATTCCACTACGATTCGTAATATTCATTTAAGCGCAAATATATAAATAAAACAAACCAAAAAAATCATCGTCCATGATGATCATGATGATGGTGATGATGACTATCATGATGATCAGGATGATGGTGATGATGACTATCATCATCATCATCATCATCATCATGATCCAGATCATCATCATCACTATTATGATCATGATGATGATCATGATAATCATGCTGATGGTGATGATGACCATCGTGATGATAATGATCGTGAATTAGTTATGTAACTAAGTGAAGATATTACATGATGATGATGACGGTCATCATCATCATAAATAACGATGATCATGATCATGATTTTGATGATAATCTTGATGATAATGATGCTGAATCAATTAAACAACTAAGTGAAGATGCTACTTTATATAAGTCAAAATAAGAATAAACTCAATATTTGCAAGACTTAGGCAATTTTCGAAAGTATTTGTATTGCTTAAACATAGTAAAATATCCTCTCTTGACATAGCGACCCTCTCAGAAAAACAATATGAGGCCATCAAACTAACCATTCAGCGCATGCAGACACCAAATATTAATGAGCTGTTAGGTTTAATTTGCGGTGGGAATTGCTTGTGGGGTAACCTGAGTGAGATAAGCCATCATTAAAATAAAGTAGCTTACGGCTGAACGACCCATTTTGTCTGTCTCGGAAGCATAGCTACCGGATATCGAAAGAAAGACACATTTGGTCGCCTGGTGAAACCTTCCAGACCCCCTGAGCTAAACATAATGGCAAATGAAGGGAATAAATATAATACAAGGTTTGTGATGGCTCTGTTCATTAACAATAGACACACACGCACATACATACATATACACACGCACACACACACTCATATATATATATATGTATATGTATATATATATATATGTATATATATATATATATATATGTATATGTATATATATATGTATATATATATATGTGTGTGTGTATATATATATATATATATATATATATATATGTGTGTGTGTGTGTGTGTGTGTGTGTGTGTGTGTGTGTGTGTGTGTAAAATTAATGAAATGAGAGAGAGGATGATAAAGAAAGACAGAGATTAACTTAGATATGAAATGATAGACAGATATTTGCTGATTCAGATAAAAAGAGACGAAGAGTTTGAGATAGATGCATACATAAGGGCAAACAGAGATAGATAGATAGATAGATAGATAGATAGATAGATCTGAACAGACTGAAATAGATAGATATGAACAGACTGAAATAGATAGATAGATAGATAGATAGATATGAACAGACTGAAATAGATAGATAGATAGATAGATAGATAGATAGATATGAACAGACTGAGATAGATAGATAGATAGATAGATAGATAGATAGATAGATAGATAGATAGATACATACATACATACATACATACATACATATATATAGGGTGCGATGGGAAAATTGTCGGCATATTATATTTGTAATTTCGCGTATGCGCTTTGTCTTTGATTTTGTCGACTGCCCAGTAAAGTTTTTGCAACCACATCAACCTTTACATATGGCCACCTAGCTCGGCAGACTGCAACCCCCTTGATTATTATGTGTAGTGCGCAGTTGAGAGAGACCAACAAAAGTCCTTGTAACACCAAAGATGAACTAAAAGCAAGGATTATGGCATCATCTTAAACAAGGAGACCGTCCAGATGAGTTTCAGCAGATTCCGAAGTCGTCTGGATGCGGTTGTTGAAGACAGTGACGATTTTATTGAATAAATTTACTCTTTAGTATTTCAACATATTTTTGTGTAAATATGTCTCTTAAAATGAATTGTCAGTATTATTTTCATTTTTGCGGCATTTAGACGACAATTTATCCATCGCACCCTGTATCTACATGCATATATACATGCAAAGACACTGATATAGATAGATAGATAGATAGATAGATAGATAGATAGATAGATACGAAGAGACTGAAATATTAGGCTGAATCATAAATAATTTTCGTTTATTTTTTATCAAATTTATTGTTTAAAAAAGAAAGTACAGTCAGAGTTGATACAATTATATATCTGCCATTATTTGCAGTGATTTTTTTTACCATTTAGCAGGCAGCTCTTCGATAAAATGTGCGTAACATTCGACTGTGTTTAATGCTTCAAGACGAATTCTTCAATCTGGTTTGCGTTAGAGAATGTCTTTCCCTCATCAATAGGCTTTTCAGCCATTGAAAATGTGATAAATGCCTGGGGCCTGGGGAATATGGAGGATGAATAAACCAACCAAGTTCCAATATTTTGCTCTTCGCAGCATTGCGCTGTCGTGGAAAAGTACAACATTTTTTTTTCGTTTGACCACTTCTCTGGTGTAGACGTGTATAGACGTTCTTGCTGAAAGTGTCCTTTGCAGAAAACGGACGAATAAACACGTCGAAAAAATAACGTAAAAAAAACAGCTACAGACGTGTTTATATGTGGATCTTGATTCTTTTTATGCTCTTCTGGCCTTGAAACAAGTCATCTCATACGTCCGGTAGAGGTATTAGTCACTACCACGGTACTTCAAGTTGCCTCAGTTTTTTACTTATTATATTAAAAATAACTAAAGAAATTCCGTCTGAAAATTTTCCCAAAATAATTGGCAGGGAAGGGGTTAAATACATTAATTAAAGAATAAAAGTGTATATATATATATATACATATATATATATATATATATAATTTATTTTTGAAAATCTCCAGCATCCCTCGTTCGTGCGCATATATAATCGCACCAACATGTCAAATTTAGTCGGACGAAGTCCTAGACTTTTTTATACTTTGTCTGGTATCAAAATCCTTTTTATTGAAAAAAGATGTTACTTCCAAGGTAGATGAACTGATCGACTATTTTAACCATTTCCTAGGCGTGGACGTGTACATACGTTTTTGCCGAAAAATGTTCTTTTCAGAAACGGACGAATAAACACGTCCAATATATACTTTTCAAAAACCAGCTACAGACGTGTTTATACGTCGACCTTGATTCTTTTTATTACCTTCTGAGTATGGAACGAGTCCAATTGTCAACTCATACGTTCGGTAGCGGTGTGAGCCACCGCCCGTATACTTCAAAGCGCCTCATTTTTTTTTTTTTTAATAGTCACTATATTAAAAACAAATATAAAAAAAATCGTTTGAAAAGGTAACGTTTTTCACCAAATAATTGGCGAGGAAGGGGTTAATCCTCTGTGTATACTGTTACTAAGGTATGTTAATGTGCTCCAAATTTATTTTTACTGCCCACGTAATAATGAAGTCCACTTGTAATAAGAATTCTGTTACATAAAACACTCAATAAAACTTTTAAATGTTTTTGGTCACGCAAACTTACGTC